>VZZY01012640.1:0-27641 GCA_013400335.1 Eurystomus gularis | reverse complement strand
CAGTCCAAAAGAGAAAGAGAAGGGGTTTCCCCTTCCTTTTATACTGTCCATTATCTTCAGCTTCCAGAAGAATCCAGGCAATTCTCGGCCGTTCCCGGCAGTTCTGGCAATTGCAAAGACTTATGGGAACCACAAAGCATTTCTGGGAAAGGAATTCACTGTCTCAATGAGACATAAATCTCTGTTCGCTACAGTAGGTTATAGATAACATATTTGAAATTTCAGATTGCTTACGTAGTCTTTTGCTCCTTTTTTTTTTTAAAAAAAAAGGATACAATGCACAGTTCGCCATTGCATGTGAACTGAAAGATACCTGGTACTTTTTCATAACCATATACTAAAACCAGCCACTTATATACATGTAAACAAAATCTATCACAATGAATATTTGTTATGATAATGACAGTGAAATGCAAGCAGCATATTGTTGGAAAAAAGATAGCAGAGGTAGGGGAAATGAGCTCCTCCAGACAAAATCTGCAGGGTAAATTCACTATGCAATGCTCTGTTTCTTATCAAATGTGTTACTAAATGAGGCTTATAGCAGAAAAGCAGAACTCTTTGATCATATGGTTTTAGATGGGTTTTTTTTAGAAATACAAAGAACAGTGTTAAATTCATGGAGGCTATGATGGGACTGTGGCAAGTGTTATTACATGGTAAATTCAATTGTCCTCTTTCCTCAATCACCCACAGCAAGAATGTGATCATGCAAGGGCACCGCAGCCCCTTTTCAACTTGCCTGATTTCTGATGGAAGTCAGTTTGGGTGGTGTGGTATGTGGTAGTGCATGCATGTGTCTTTGCAGATACTGAACCATGATGCCACTGGATCTCATACCTAAATGTGGGAGTTAGAAAGACTTTCCTGATCCTGTAGTTTAGGCATAGACAGAGGAACTAAGTTGTTGCGACATTATAGTTTAGACACTTAACAGAATTCACAGCTGGACCTCCTACTCCTGTAGAAGGAATCTGGGGAGATTTGCAGCTCTGACCTGGACTCACAACAGCCAGCTGGCTGAAAAGTGGACCTCTTTTTAACCTGTAAGTAATCACAGATCTTATTGATACTGTTAAGCATGCTAAATATCTTACATTTAGGGTAAATAAAAGAAACTGTGAAACCCCATGTGGAGTAAAATAGCTTAAAAAATAAACTAGAGCAAAAAGCTTCTCATGGGGAGTGAGAGAGAATTATTTCTGAGGAGTCATTAAGAAAGTGTAGTTTTATTTTATTGCTGTGTTTTGCTGTATGTGTATATGAGACAAAAAGGAAAAAGAAAGCAAGCAGAGCCAGTCACTTGTGCCAAGACAGGGTAAAAGATAAGATTCCTTCAGTCACAGAACTGTCTCAAAAAGTAGCCTTAGAAATCATTTCATGTTTGTACATCCTCTTCATGCTGATTTTTAAGAACAACTGGGAGAGCATTAAAAAGGAAATAACAGTAATATCCCTTACTTTCCCCTCATCTCCACACTAATTCCCTCAGAGAAAAGTTCAACAGGATCCTGGTAGGCTGGACAATACCATCCAAGGGTGAGTGCTGGAGAACATTATTTCAGACTATGCTGTCGCGGCTTTGATCCTTTTAGCATAAAATTCCTATTAATCTCTTACAGACTTATTTATCTGACCATGTTGAATGACATTTTATCATTTGTGTGTTCCAAAACACTGTGAAAATTTGACTCTAGAACAAGTTTGGTTTTATAATATTGCAAAAGTTAATGCCCCATTACACAATAAATTATAATATCATTATCTTGTTAGTATTTGCAACAAATGACATTTTATTACCTTATTATGAAGCATCTGGTCTCAAGTCAATAACTTTGTCCTAGTGTAAATGTAAGGACTTGTAGAGCTATGTCACAAACTGACATACCAAATGTCCTTATTTTTTCTGCTATTACAGTGAAGTATTAATCATGTGGGTGTCAGAGATATCCATGCACAAAATAAAAATTTACTCAAGTAATTTAGCCATAGGCTTATGATAAATTGCATGGAAAAGACAGAGTGAGCTTTGAAGGATGTGACTAATTATCTGCTAGTTCTCATCTAAGGCTAGAAGACTAAAAGGTTATTTGGTGTTAGTAAAGGTCAGGAAAAACTCTGGTGCTGTCTTCTGTAGAAACCTCTGAGTTTGCTGAGGAAAGGAGCTAAATGGAACTGCATTCCAAAACAGAAGGAATTGTGAAGCTCAGACAACTGACTTTTTGTAGGAAGAGCTGAAAATAAAGTCAAAACCTTTCTTGTTTACTTGGCTATTGATGGCCAATAGTTATAAGATTTTACGTCTTGTTTGAACTATAAATTTTTGTTGGTTTATGAGAAAAATAAGAACAGTGTGCATGAAATAGAGTCATTTGCATAGAGTTGAAGGGAAGGCTGTCATGTGGAGGCAGGGCAAGAAACAAATGGACTTAGATACCAGCTATTTGGAGTGAAGTGGAAGGCAAATTCAAGCTTGAGGAGAATGACTGTAAACCAGGGACTGCTGGGGTACATTTTGCTCAACTACTAATTGATCCTGATATGCTTGGATTGACTAAAGCTACATATAGTAGACTGTCTGATGGTAATCAGCATGAGATTTTTAGGCAGCTGATTTAATTCTGAGGTTTATGAAAACTTCTTCTGTTTGTTAGTTCATGAAAATGGCCTGCTGGATGCATGAGCACTTGGGTAACAGTCTGGTCAGTCTTTGTATCTTATTCCAGATGCGCCATTTAATTTAAACTTAATTGAAGGTTTGGTTCTGAAAAGCAATTTTTATTATGTTCAGCAAGAGATTTCTTTCTGTGTCACTGGAAAGAAAAGTGTATGACTTATTTTATGGTTTTGATTTTTAAAGTTATGAAAAAAATGCCAGTTGTTAAAATTTATGTTTTGGACAATAAGAGATATCAAGAAAAATCTAAATTCTGTGGTGCCCTTCCCTCTATGTAAATATTTTCTAACACCAAAGGTGTTGTGTACACTATGTTGTAAATGGATTATAGTCCTTTTATAGTCCTAACCAATCTTCTGGCCTCATGGTGGCCTTACTGAGAGTAACTAATAATGAGCACTTGATTGCCGTGATTGAGAGACGGGACAAAGCTTGATGCAAGCAAGTGTCATTTTATTGTACACAATCATTCCCTTATATATGCTTATATTGACTGCGTGTCTTAAACAGATTGGTTATTTAGACATATTTTGCTTATATGGCAACATCTAATTGGTTACAATACATTACCTCCTTAGTACGGAAATATCAAACTAAAAACACATTCCAAGGAGTCTGTCACCATAACAATACATTGTTTAACTTTTTTATGGCAGGGCGCCCTGACCTTGTTTACTTTTGTTAGAGGTTTGTTTGTCTTTGCACCCTCTTATCTTCCCAAGGTTTCTTGGCCATAGATGCCAGTGAACTTTTACTAATCAGTTGAATAATGTCTGAATTTCTGTTTTGCAGACTCCTTTCTACACTTGATCCCCTTTGTTTTATTATCTATCATAGAATCATAGAATCATTTAGGTTGGAAAAGACCTCTAGCATCATCTAGTCCTTCGTCCAACATCTCCCTGACCCCAGACCGTGTCTAGCACCACATCTACTTGATTTTTTAACACCTCCAGGGGTGGTAACTTCACCACTTCCCTGGGCAGTCTGTTCCAATACCTAACCACTCTTTCAATAAATAACTTTTTCCTAATATCCAGTCTAAACCTCCCCTGCTGCAACTTGAGGCCATTATCTCTTGTGCTGTCATTAGTTACTTGGGAGAAGCGACCAGCATCAGCCTCACTACAACCTTCTTTTAGGTACTTGCAGAGAGCAATGAGGTCTCCTCTCAGGCTCTTCTTCTCCAACGAAACAACCCTGGTTCCGTCAGGTGTTCCTCATATGACATATACTCCAGACCTCTCACCAGCTTCTCTGCACCTGCTCCAGCACCTCAATGTCCTTCTTGTACTGTGTCATCCAAAACTGGACATGGTACTCAAGGTGCAGTCTCAGGAATGCTGAGTACAGGGGCACAATCACCTCCCTCCTCCTGCTGGTCACACCATTTCTGATACAGGCCAGGATGCTGTTGGCCTTCTTGGCCATGTGGGCACACTGCTGGCTCATGTTTATCCATCTGTCCACCAGTACCCCCAGATCCTTTTCCACAAGGCAGCTTTCCAGCCACACTTCCATAAGCCTGTAGCATTGCCAGGGGTTGTTATGACCGAAGTGCGGGACCCAGCACTTGGCTTTGTTGAATCTCATACAATTGGCCTCAGCCCCTCAATCCAGCCTGTCCAGATCCCTTTGCAGAGCCTTGGGGAAGAAACTCTTGCAGTCATTTCCCCTATTGCTTGCCCACACAGAGGGTGAAAACAAGCTGTTGCTATCAGGTTCCATCAGCAGCTCCACAAAATGAATGTACTAATTCAGACATGTTGGTGAATCGTGGCTGTCTAGATGATCCTTATGAGTAGAAAAAGAATTGCATTTTCTTTATAACAAGAAATTTTACAAGGATATGAAAAAAAAAATGTCTATTATTGTTTACAAATACAGACTGTAGAGTTAACTAATGAAAATTAGGAAATGCCATCATTCGGAGTCCTCTTGATACAGGATCCCTTGATCTAGCTAAATGCATTATCTTAGAACACAAATTTTCAATATCCATCATTGCATTCTCAGTGTAGATTGACTGAAACATAATTTTTGTTTCATCATAGACAACATATGTTAAGTCAAATAGACAAAATTTTGCCAAAATCCCCAACTCAATCTTCCCAAAATGCATGAATACTTTCTTTCATTATGCAGTATTGAAAATTTAATTTATAAGCTCTATTCCTGCCTATAACAAATAAACTTTTCTATAATGTTCCAATTTTTCTCTTGACAAGATTTCCCTAGTAATATTCTGCATTTTCTGCATCATACATCAGAAAACTTTGTAATATGTAAAGCTCTTTCCTCACATATGTTATTTTGTTTGTAGCATTATTCCTTTTAATATTTTAAAGACCTGTTTGCTTAATAATGGAGTATAACGTACCAACATATATCCCAATTCACTACATTGGAAATGCTTCTACAAATATATATCTGTGTAGTTTAGTAATCTTATCAAATACATTATAAATTCCTCAATCCTAATTACTTTAAACACATCAGAATGTACACTGTAAATTATCTTTGCTTTTCAAAGTTCCAATTCAGAACCTATAAAAAGACTATCTCCCAATCAACTGCATAGAGTGATGGTTTCTTCCAGTATTATATCCCCTGCCTTTCAATTCTCCTGGAAGCAATTTGTATATATAAAGAACAACCCCCTAATTGGGATGCTGTCTATTAGGTTAGCTAGTGATATGTCACTGACAATGCTTTTTTTTTCATGTTTAGTATATCCCAGATCTTGTGAAACTTGTGGTGGAGCAGATATTTCAAGGAACCTGAACAAGATCAGACTGCATTGAATGCTTGTGTTATCAATAAAGAGCTGCCATAACTCTGCAGAACAAAGTGATTTCTGAGAATTCACTGAAACAAAGGTGCAAATGGAGGTGAAAAATATGACAATATCAATGTTCCCCTTTGTATTTTGCTACTGTAATTTGACAACAGCTCTAAGCATGGCCATAGGCAAAATAAGCAGTTGTCTAGGGCAGCAGATAGTAGTCTAGTGGCAGCCAAATATTCCTCTTAGTGATTTTGTTAGTATGAACCGTGTGTCTTTGTTCTGGGTCCGTTTTCATCTTAGGTACCCACTTACCTCTTTTGTGCTGGAGCAAGAGATAGAACTGTAGCAATTTACTGTCAGCACACTGATCCAAGATTTTTTTCCCCCTTTCTCACATAGCTAAAGCCAGACACACATCAAGGAGGTAATAGTTTGTGAAATTCCTGGCTCATTGGGTGAGTCAGTGATCTTTCAGTGATGAACTGAAGACTGCTGACTTCTTATACCCAGCTGTTTGTCTGTCCTATGTGATCCTATGATCTATTGCTTTAAAAATGTACAAAACATCTCCTGTCTTAAGTATGTACAAAAAACCGACCTATGTGAACATTTCTGCATTTGTAGGAACAGGTTTAAATGGCTATTGAAGGTGTCTTATCTATCTACACTGTGTTCTACTTTGGAGCAGCAACCACCCAGGGAGTCTTTTGGATAGCCAGATTCTCTGTTCAGGATGCTAACCAGAAATTGAATTGAGCAGATAATGCTTATCAATCTGCCTAGGAATAGCAGGAGCTACATAGGAGAATCTTCAAGACTGTAACAGTCAAATGTTTTCCTGTGAAAGTGAGGAGGAATTCAGTTAATCCTGTCTGTCAAGTCAGTTCATTGGTTCATCTGTGCACAAAGCAGTTGAGGAGTTCCTGGAACACTAGGGGAACTCACGACTAACTCACCGTGTGCACACAGGCACAGCCCTGACACCCAACCACAACAAGTTCTAACTGCAGGACAACTGGATTCTTCTATCACAGTTAAAACATGAAATTTGCAGCTTTTGTCACATGAGATAGAGTACCATAAAGGCTGCTAAAATGATATCCCTCCCCAGTAAGTTATTTTGTCCTCATTCCTTGCATGAAAAAATTCTTTTTTTTCTACACTCTTGAAAAGCCTGGAGTTAACACTGAATATAGGTCTGAGGATCCACTGGGCCTCTTGGGAGTATTTATCAGTTTGTTTATCATATATTCTTGTGCTATTTTAAAAAGCTGGTTTGTACCTTGCATCCATTACAATTCTGTTTTAAATCCTGAACTCAAAACTAGCCTGCAGTGTTGGAGCGTGGCACATTAAAAAAAAAAAAGTAGTGCAAAATAAGAACACTATGAGTTATCATTACTTGAAACTGGCCGTGGGGTACTGATTTGACATAAGAAAAAGAAAATTGCTCACCTTGAGCATAATTAAGCATTAAAATATGTTACCCAGAGAGATTGTAGAATCTCTGTCCTTGGAGGTTTTTACAGCTCAACCAGACAAAGTCCTGGGCAACCTGCTCTAATTCAGTGTTGACTCTACTCTGAGTAAAAGACTGGATATGAGGATCTCTTGAAGTCCTTTCCAACCTGATTTATTCTATGATTCTGGGAGAATGGAGAAAATAAGCAACTCAAGCAAGCAGATAGCCATCTGAAGATGTAGAAAATAAGATTTTTTAATAGGTTAAATCTAACTCTTTTTTTTGGCCTAATTTTTATTTTAATATGGGAGCAAACACCTCTGTGGATTCTCTGTTATAGCCAAAATTGACTATTAATTAAACTATTGTATGAAAGACTTCTTTTATATCACCAGAGTGGAAGAATTGGTTTAGTCATTTTTAAAGTACATGTCCACACTATATATAGTGTCATTTGCTTAAGATGAAAATTAAAAACCAGGAATATCCATAAAAAGTAAAGAGAAAGGACATAGAAAGTGGCAATAATGCTGTAAAAAGGTTTGATCTTTGTTTACTTCACCTACTTCACTATAGCAGCTTTTTCAAAAGCAGTTTCCATGTAATGGAGTTACTTCTGCAGAAAATTGGAATAGCATTACAGTGAATCTAGTTCAAAAGGACTTTTTTATCTACTTTACAGAGCAGCATCAGGTCCATAAATCATAGCAGCTTTGGTCTGAAGGGAAAAAGATTTTCCAATGTCATACACGTACCTAACAGAATGAATTGCCTAAGGAAGGTATTTATGAAAACACTAACCAAAAGTGTAAGCCAGGAGAAATCTTCTGGTGAAATTGGGGTAATATATCAAAGTGACAGAAATAAGACAGTAGGGTTCCTTTTAATCAGTGAGTTCTGTGTAATTAAATGTGGGGTAGCTGAAGAAGACTTTTACTGCAAAGAAATGAAAATACAGATGTGTTTACATATCTGTTATCATGCATCTTTGGTTGGAGTGAAAAATAAAATTACAAGGGAGGGAAAAGTATATTTGTTTTCTTCATGGGTAATGTATAAATCCACAGCTTTGTTCAGGGCATGTTGTTAGGACCAGTCGAAGCTCTTTAGATTAGGAGTTCACTGGTTACAAAGAAAAGAAGGTAGAAACCCAACAGATCACTTATGTTATTAGGTTATTAAGTTATTCATTATTAAGTCAGAAGCAGAGGAAGCAATAGTTGGGAATATTCCATGTATTCACTAATTACATTGCCATTCACAGGTAACGTTTAGTGTGAAGTAAACAAAATTTGTGGACTATTTCGCAGCTATTCTTGAAACTTAGAAAATATATGAAGATGAAGTGATTTCCTTCAAAATGTTTAAAATGTTGTGCTTCACATCATTGTCATTAAAAACTCAGCAGTTCAACCATGGGGCTAAAATACTCTATGGTAGGATGGCAAGCACTGCAGCAGGCAGGTGAAATAGATCTCCGATTTTTTAATAGCATGTTGTCTTGAAGCAAACCCAGCTATTGGGGGTATTTCAAATATAGCTTCTTGAACTGATTATATGCAATGTAGAAAGTTGATTTCTGTCATGTTGATTATGTTAGCATGTGATAATCAAGTGTTTGCATTGCTGTTAAAATAAACAAAAAATCAGCAAAAACATTTCTATATTCAATGCAAAGTCAATTTTCATGAGGTCCTAAGGTTATAAACCACCTTGACATGCCTGGCCCTGAAATGCCGTCTAATATCCATGGACTTCTGAATATATTTGACTGCACATTCTGCTGTTCTTTCAATGATGATCTTTTAACCCTCTTTAAAATAATTTTGGTCAAAATTCAAAACTCATTGTTCAGAGTAAATCCCCAAGTCAATAAGAATTTAGTCTGAATACTCCCTCCAACATTTAACTCCTTCTATTTTAGCTTGCTTGCATCAAAGACAATTCACTCTCTGCAATGCTGCTAACTAACCTTCTCCTTTCTGAAGTTTTTCCCTTTGCAGCTCTCTGACTAATTTTCTCTCAATTGACTTGATTTATAGTGACAAAAAGGAAGGCAGATATGCAACATTTTCATACTGATTCATAGGTGGGAAAGCAAATGTTTTAGTGTCATCTATCAGGGGTTGAAGTCTTTCACCTTTACTTATCTGCTAGGTCTGTTTGCTGAGTGAGATACCACCTAGCAGAAAATAATGGTGAGAATGTGAGATAATGCAGAAATATGTGCTAGAAATAGTCTGGGAAATTGGTGACAACATTCTCTATTCTGACAGCTGTTTCAGAATACTGTTGTTTCAGAAAGTCTGCAGTGATGGATGCCTCTGCTTAACACTAGCCTGGCACTCTCAATGTATATTTATAAAGCTAACTGTAGACTTGAACTTAGGATATTATCAGCCTTTGCTTGCCTCAAAGCAAACTACGTAGTTCCTAATGAAGGATCATCAAGTTTACATCTCACTGAATTAAAAATGTCTTTCCTGTTATATATTCATATTAGTTGAACGTATTCCATGCCACAGAAGTTACTATAGGTCCTATGTCTTCAATCATCACTGTGAATCATTATAGCATTTTGTTTTCACCTGTGCACTTCCCACAGCAAGTTAATTATAGCACTCAATGTCAACGTTTAGGTTTCTGTGTGACAGCCTTGTTTATACTCAGGTTTTTTAGTACTGGTATTGAGCAGGTAGGTTTTTAGAATTTCATTCAAAAGTTGCATCCTGAGTGGAATTGTCCTGGACAAAAGGACTTAAGCTTAACTTATGATCAGGATGTAGTAGTTAATGAATCTTCCCATTCATTTCCAGGCTAAAATGCTACTGTGATATTTATGGGTCATAATCCACTTTTGCATGAACAGGCACAAAACCTACCTCACCAGTTCTATAGTATGATTTGAGACCACAAGGGAATCAGGATGTCTCTCTATCCACAAAATCATAGACTTATTTAGGTTGGACGAGACTTTAAGTTCATCGAGTCTAACCATTAACCTAACTCTACAAAGTCCACCCCTAAACCATGTCCCTAAGCACCATATATACATGACTTCTAAACATGTCCAGGGATGATGATTCAACCACTTCCCTAGGCAGCCTGTTTCAGTGTTTGATAACCCTTTCAGTGAAGAAATGTTTCCTATTATCCAACCTAAACCTCCCCTGGCGCAACTTGAGGTAATTTCCTCTTGTCACTTATTACTTGTGAGAAGAGACAGACACCCACCTTTCTGCAGCCTCCTTTTAGGCTTTCTGGCTATCTACTTTGGAATCACCTTCTCCACAAATACAGACCCAATAAAAAGCCATGCAAGTATCACACACCACTTGAAGAATCAAATCCATTACCTAATCAAATGTGCTTGGTTTGTGTCTGGTGGGATTTTGGTAATGGGGAGGGGGCTATGCCAGGAGATTTGAGAAGCTATCCTACCCCCAAGTTGGACCTGCCTCTGGCCAAGGTGAAGCCAATCAATACCTCTGTGATAAGGTATTTAAGAGGGGAAAAACCTGTTGGGTGTGTTCTTTTGATTTATGGGTTCTTTTGTTTGAGAGGAGAGTTGGACAGGAGAGAGACATACATACACCCAGGTCAGTGAGGAGGGAGCGAGGGAGGGATGCTGGAACAGACATTCCCCTTCAACCCATGGTGAGATGGCAGACTTTAGAGATCAATGGTGGAGAAGAATCCTGTCTGCAGCCCATGGAAGACCACATGCTGGAGCAGGTGACTGTGCCCAAAGAATACCTACCGTGACTGGGAGGGAGGCCACACTGGAGCAGGTCATTGCTGGGAGGATTACTGACTGCAGAAGAGACCCACACTAGTTGGAGAAGTTTGTGGAGGACTGTTTCCCATGGGAGGGATGCCATGTTGCAGCAGGGGAAGACTGTGAGGAATTTTCCCTCTGAGGAGGAAGGAGCAGCAGAAACAACATGGGATGGACTGGGACTGACCACAATCCCCATTCCCTGCCCGTGGGGAGGAGGTAGCAGAGCTGGGCCTGGGAAGAAGGAAGGGATTGGGGAAAGGTGTCTTTAAGATCTAGGTGTTTTTATCACTGTTCTATACTGACTCAATTGGTGAATTGGTAGTGGTTTTATTTAAACTAAATTTATTTTATTTCCTCAAGTTGAGTCTGCATTTTGCCCATGATTGTAACTGGTGAGGGAGCCCTCACTGCCCTTAGTCTCAATCCTCAAGGTTTTTGTTGTGTTTTCTCCTCTTCATCCCACCGGAATGAGGTAGGAGTGAGCAAGCGGCTTTCTGATGCTTTGTTGTCAGTGGGCTTAAACTATGACATCAGAGAAGCCTGCTAACAGGCTCAAGGGAATTGCCTACTAAACCTTGCTGAAACTAGTAAAAATCTAAAGCACTATATTATATGGAGTGGAAGGAGTAAGAGTAATGCTAGATATACGGAAGAGATAATAAAGTAGTAAAAGAAAAGGCAGCATGATGATTTATGGGCCTTATGTGTCAGCCGATCTGAAAACATAGATTTCCCTGAGTTATTCTGGCAATAACACCCACAATGTGTTTTTTTAGTGTCTAGATTTTCACTGCTTCAATCTCTGCTTTAAATCTGCAGATTTTTTTTTCTTAAAAATACTTTCTGTTTGTCTTAGTGTGTCTACTAGTGAGAAGTTCCTGAGTAGTTGATTTAAATCATGTCAAATCTATATTCATAATTGTCCTTTGGATTTAACATCTTATAGGATAGGAAAATTCATGACTCCAAGATATGTTTTAGTACCATACCTGCAGTGTACACTAATGCTTTTAAAACCTAAATCTGGACAGAAATATTTTAAAGCTATCAGACATACTCAATGTCTTCGGTGTTGTCTGCTGTTTCTCCTGGTAGTAATATTGTGTTGACACTTCATGCAAGGAGCATGCATAAGGAGTTAGCTTTGGTGAAATGTATTCTCACTACTCAACAAAGCTTCACCTTAAATTTCATTTCTTAGAGAAATGTTATTTCATCCTCTGAAAGCCTTGTTGACTTTCACTAAGAAATATAACAACACTGTAAGAAAGTCTTTAAAAGCTTGTTTGCATTAACTGTCACATTAATCAGAAAAGTGCTTACTAAATATATTTCTATCATAAATTATGTAGGAGGCTTGTTGAGTGGTTAAGAAAGATGAGATCTTGTTTGCTCACTTAAGAAAGCTTATATACATCCTCCAAGACAGATCGTAAAAACCATAGATAAGAAGAAAAAAACTTACTTGTTTGGCAATTGACAGGTAATTATTTTTTTTAGGTAATTCTCTGTGGTTACTTAACATATAAGCATTAACTTTTTTTTTCTATATTGCTATGCAGAGTAAAACAGAGAAAAAGCAAAAATCATCAGTGGAGATTCAAACCATGCGTTTTAAGAGAACAAGTTTCCATATCACAGTTTAGAGCTTTGATAAAATGGCATTCAGAAAAACATGGTTAGATGGAGTCCCTATGATGTCTCTTCCTCCTGTGTGCACCCTGATCTGATTTAATATAACCATGCAGTCTTTCTGTGCAACTGTAGTGACTTGTTGACACAAAGTTGTGGAGATCAGGCTTTAGAAGGCTCTTGATGACAACATAGTTGGGACCAACCCAGGAGGGACTGAAGCTAGAACTCAACAACAAAATAAAGAGGGAGAAGAAGGATATTATGTTCTGACAAAGCCCTCCTTTCCTACTCCACTTCCTCTCAGAATTAAATTTCTGATTTTTCCTTAATGTACCAGTTAATCAACTCCAAAATTAATTTCTAAAAACTATGAATTTGTCAACATTCAGTATAAATATTTTGACCACTCCTGCTTGCAGTGTATTAACCTCTTCTGTATCTTGACATGATGACAACTTTTTTCTGCCTGACATTGTCCTGCTTGAAATTTTAGGATGCAGTCCATTCTTTACAATTACCTGACAATTTTTGTGTATCGGGACCATCTTGGTTTGTTTTCCACCTGTGCAGCTTCTGATACAGCTCACTGTATCTGTATGGCCTAGTGCAGGTACATAAACCTGGGTGAGATGGTTCATCTACATCAAGTATGGTGACTCTACAGTAATCTGTCACAGAGCTGTTTATCTTTTCTGTCTAACAGTCATGCCTCTTCCAGGACAAGTTCAGACTCCTTTTTTCCTCAGTTTTCACATCAGCAACTCTTCACTACTTGGGTCTCCAATATGATTCCTTTCCAGTCTGCAATTTGTCATCACAAAATCAGGAAAAGGGAGTATATTAATTGCAGTGCCCTCTCTTGACTTATGGCTTATCCAGTTCATTACACCAGTAAGTAATTCATACAGAGTATTCCCAGAGTAAAGCTACATATTTTATGAGCCTCCTTTCTGAGATTCCATTAAAAACTCCCTTTATCAGATTGCTTGCTTATGCTATTTTTGTTAGAGACAACAGCAAAGTCTACATGTTCTGTTGTGTTCAGTCATAAAAAAAAAATCCCGAAGTACAGTCTCAGCACAGAATGCAGATTTTCACACTCCTCAGTGCTTTACAATCTGTTAATATGTATAATTCGTGTCTTCTGTAAATGTTACATAAGATTTATTTTAAATATAAGGCAATATAGGAATGCCATCAGCTCAGGGTTTTGGTGTGGTTTTTTGGTATTATAGCAGTTTATCATGAATCTTGTTATAAGTTTTGTTCTCATGTAACCTTTATTACTCCCTTTTTTTCTATGGTAAAATAATACATAATAATTTCCCTTCTGTTATTGCCCTCTGATCTGACCTTCAAATGTCAGGCTTGCTGCTTTTGATCATGCATATAATATGCACCTTAACTCATTTATGTGAAGCTATATCAGACAAAGGTCCTTTCATGAATCAAGCTCTGAGTGAAGTAATCATATTATAACCATCATTTACACCAAAAGAGCAGATATTTTTTAGCCAAACAGTGTATTTCCCACTGATGTAAAATAAAAGTGACAGAGACACAAAAAACGCAGTTTAAAGCACAAAAACAAATGTAATATATGCTCATTTTCAGGTTGAGTAAAATCATATTGGACTGTTTAGAAGCTAAAGTAATTGTCTTACAAACATACTTCAGCATTTAGGCTATATTGTATTTCATGCTACTTTCAGAACATGTCCACTGTCTGCATAATATGCTTAGTACCATTAATATTTGAAATTATTGCATGCTAGCATAAAAAACAAAACCATTTTCTTCCTTATATAATTATATAGCACCTATGTCTGCAAATTTTTAAGCATCAGGTGTCTTTAATTTACTTCATTATCCATTGCATTTCTCTTTACCAATAAAAAGTTTTACATAACCCAGTAGGAAATGTTCATTTGTTCCCAGGGTAGGTCAGCATAATGTTGTTTCAGATTTTGAAAGCTGGAAGACATTAAAAATAGATGGCTAATAAGGGAAGCTTATGCATAAAATCCATTTTTATGAGGAACTGAGTATTTTCAGAGCCAATGAAATCTGTATAAAGCTCTCTAAATGAGAAAAAAAAATGAGGAAGAGCTTAGAAGCACCCATTTTCTTCTGCCTTTTAGGTGTCTAGATCAGAAATTGCATGCTTTACTGAGGTCAGATGAGTTGCGTAGATCTAATAGGGGTGTGAATAAAACTCAGGTCTTGGAAAAATTAGATGTTAGAATTTGAATTATTATGTTACTTCCCTTAAAATTTCTTTACAAGTGAAATCTATTCCATGAAAGCTTGGAAGTTATATTTTCTTTCATCAGGATGGAACATCAAATTCAAGAGTTTTCACAAACATGTATTCCTAAGGAGGCAAAACAATGCCTGAAGGTACATGATCAGTGCTGCTCTTTTTCCTTATATTGGCAGAAAAGGAAAGAAACAAAACTTTTCCAGCTCCAGCTGCTAGGAAGATTGACCATTTACTTTCTTAATAGAGAAATTGTACTTATTTTACTCTCTACTTTTTTTACACAACTTTTCTATGGAAAATTTCTGTCAAATAAAATTTATTTGGCGTCACCAAGCTTTACACCCTCTAAATACCTAACCAATGAAATTACTAAGTAACCAGAATGTCGTTTGGGGTTTTTTTAATTCAGAGAGTCTAAGACATGTGTTGACAATTGGAGTGCCCAGGAATGAGGCTACATTATGAGACAGGAATACTTGTCCCTGAGTGATTTCAGGTCAATTCCATGTAGGAAGGAATCTGGGCTGTTCACTGCTAGAGGAAATTATTTTCCAATGAAACCAAGACATCCAGGCTATTGTGATGTGCTTCAGGGAATCTCCTACTGAGGATGCCTGGAAGATAAGGACTGAGATGAGCATCATACAATGCCCGTTTAACTCAATGTAAAAAGAGAAGTAACAACAACAACAGTAATAACAATGAAACAACACAAAAAAACAAGTAATATAGAATGAACCAGAGAATGGCACTGTCCCAGACGAACCAACATGCCAAAACGCATGTCTGGCCCAGCCTGGCTCATCCCCTGTCCTCATATAGTGGGCATGATATCAGTATGGTATGGAATATCCCATTGGGTGGTTCAGTTGTTTATCCTGGCTGTGGCCCCCTCCCAGCTTCTGGTGAACATTAAGCCTATCCTAACCAAACCAGGACACAAGGTATCATGTGTCAAGGTATTTCACACTAAACTGGAGAACTGAATGTTTGAAATAACAGGTGGAGACTCGTGTTTCACAGGTTTTGAAATAATCTCTTTTTAAAAATGGGATTTAGGCAATTTACTATAAAATAAGTTTGTGAAACTTAAAAATCACCTCTTACTTCTGATTAGCACTGTAAACAGTTCAGACCTGAGTCTTTATCTGGTTTCACAACTAAAAAGACTAAAAAAATATTTGAATAAAAGACAGACTTTTCACTGCAATTGATTTAGTTAATCCACAAAATCCTATTTTATTCACAGTTTCCTAGGAGTTCTTAGAGGGTGGTGTCATGGTTTAGACCCTGCCAGGACCTGAGCACCATGTGGCTGCTTCTCGCTGCCCCCTCACCCTCTCTTCCTCCCAGACAGGAAGGGGTAGAAGGAGGAAAATACAAACCCTGCCTGTTGAGATAAGGAGAATTTAATACAACAATGCAAAAGGAACAGTAAGAACAGTAGTAACAATAACAGTGATGAGACAATATATAAAACAAGTGACACAAAGTGTACAGACTGTGGAAACTACAACAAATACACCAACCTGGCTGGAACTGAGCGCTCCTGTCACGTGAGTAGATGTCAGCATGGTATCGAATAGCCTATTGGCTGGTTCTGGTGTCTATCCAGGCTATGGCTCCCTCCCAACTTCTGGTGAAAATTAACCCTATCCTAGCCAAACTAGGACAGGTAGAAAAGAAAATTCAGGTTACACGTTGCTATTTCTTTTAGGAACGGTACTGTGGATCACCGACATATTTCTCACTGACAACTCACTGGCTTGCATTTTGATCTGTGTCATGATAACTTTCTGCAAATAGCATCAAGAGGCCTGATCTGTGCTACAGCTGCTGACTGTGGGTGCTGTCACCCCAAATAAGTCTAGAAGGGTGACAAGTGAATGCAGCTACATTATAAAAGGCAAAATAAATTGAAGATGGCAATGCTTCCATGTTTGTTATCACAGGTTATAAAATATACCCATGTACAAACATGTGAAAGGCCTGTGCAATTGAAAAGGAGCAGTAACAAATAAATTAATGGCGTCTTTAGCACTCTGGAAATAGCATGTTTTAATTTCAACAAAACTGGTAATAAGTGGATTGCCTTATCTGGAAAGAATAGATCTAAATCCAGTGAAGAGACTGAGGTTTGTCATGCGTGAAACTGCCACCTTATCTTTTGACAATGCAATTCTACTATTTCCAAGGTAAAACAGATTCATACATAATACATGCAGATTCAGTTTGCACTACTAAACCTTCAGATTACAGTGCTACTTCCCTGCAAAAAGCATCTATTTTTCTATGTATCTGTCTGCAGGTAAATATTTGACAAGCAAAATGATAGTAAGTGGCACTTAGATATATTCTGCTTTATTGGTGTGCTTTGTAGAACGCACAAAAATAACAGAATGGTGTGAATGGCTCTTTTTTTATATTTCTTTACCTCAGGTCTTTAGGAGCTGCATGGATGAGGAAATTGTAGTTTGAGAGACATCTTGCTACATATGTTAGTAATACCATATGTTAGTTTTCCTGTCTTATCAACCAAGAGTTTCCTACTTGCCGTATGCATTCTGAAAAAGAACATGCTAATTTCTTGCTCCACCTTTGAAAAACTACAGTTTACACCTTATTGGACCTTATCCGAGGACCTATCAGTCTAGACCATTATGCAGCTTCTGCTGCATCGAGATTACTCATGCACTAGGAAGAGCAGACCTCTATATATGAAATACCTGCAGAGAAAAAGGGTAGCGCTGACAGAAGCTTATCATGAGAGAAACCAAATTTTTTAAGGTGTGTTGCAAAAACGGGGGAACAAATCTGGCCTTGTGAGGCCGGCACTGAATATGCAACAGACGCAAATCGGGGAAACAAATAACAACCGTTTATTTACAGCAACATTTACAGGTTCTTTTGGATTGCCAGTGATAAATTAAGAGCTACAGGTACACTACGGTTAACTAATATTATAACAATAACACACTAAAACTGACACACACACACACACACGCTAAGAAAGACAACTTGCCCACTGTAAGCTCAGCCGCCTGGCTGATAGACAAGCCCGCCAAACAGAAATACAGCGGAGCAAAAGACAGTACAGTCACGACGAAAAGATGAAGGGAAAACAAAAACAGGGATACACTCAGGGTAGCACAGAAATGCACCTGAGGAGAAACGTGAAATACACCCAGGGAGGAAAAATATGTCACTCAGCATGAGCTGAGGTAAACAATCTTACCCACAAGGTGTCCCCAGTGATGGGGATGAAGAGGGTGAATTCGCNACCACGAGGCCTCCACCTTGTTTCACACTCCTCCAGGCATTCAGATAACACCAGATATCGATATAGTGATGGTTGCCACCTTGCCCAGTGCTTGCCACCTCGTCCAGTGCTGAGTTTCATGCTTCCAGGCATGCAGCTACATGGTGTACGTGACTTGGACTTTTGTGATTGATTAACTTTGCTCCCTCTACAAGGTGCAAGATGAAACACAAAAGAAAAAAAAAAACAATTTGTGCTGAAAATATGGAATACTGTATCTTTTTTACCTTGGCAAAAGAAGTACAAGAGAAGGTTTGCAGGTTCTGTAGAGTCAAAAACTAAAAGTGGATTCAAAACTATGATGTTTTGACCCAGACAGATCTCCTGTGGAGGGATGCAGCCAGTCAGGCCTGGGGCAGCAGGGAGCAATGGGCCTCTCTGGGGCAGCAGCAGCATCGACAGCAGGAGGTGTGTACTGGCCAAGGCCTTTGAGTCACCAGGGTAAGAAGCTGCAGCAGGAGTTGAGCAGGCTGTGTACTGTCAGGGAGGATGAACATGAGACTGACAGCAGCTTCACAAGAAACCTTGCAGAGTGAAGACCTGAGATCTGTGATGCAGGGAAGGAGGGACACGTAAAAGCCATACTTGAATGCATGATGGGTAGAGACTTACAAGATGGGAGAGGCTTGAAACTTGTGACCTTTGGCAGCAAAAGAAAAGCTCCTTATGTATCCTCAGGTCTGAATTCACAGAATTGATAGTAATATCCTGTGTAAGGGAGCAAGCTCCATTATGGGAGGCCTCAGACTGAGCTGGGCCTGCACAGAGCACAAACACCAAGAAGCAGTGGTGGGTGATGGTGATTTAAGGTCCCCTTTTGCAGGCATGGAAACACCCCACATCTGACCAGACATGCTAGGTCACTCTTTGCTTGCCATAAGGTTTGCTGTTTGCAGAGGTCCTAGACTAGGGTAGGTAGGATAGTTCCAGAGAGACTGCTAAGGGTTTTCCAACTCTCAGGCTCCCTTTCTTTTTTCCCATGTGGATCAATGCCAAGGGAGATATGGATCAAATCCAGAGAGACTACAGAGGTCTGGAGATAACGATGAAGGACATTGGAGGCAAAGTGTTCTTCCCCTCAACCCTATAACTGAAGGGACAGGTCTCAGGTAGGAGTGGATAAACCCTATGAGTTAGCAACTGCCCGGTGTCATGGGTCATGCCTTGGCTTTTATGATCATAGGTCCCTCTCTGAGGAATGATGACTGCTAGCAAGAGATGGGGCACATTTGACAATGGTGGTGTAAAAACATCTTTGCCTGCAGTCTTGCCTGTTTGTTGAAGAGGATGTTAAGTCAGGTACACTGAGAATGATACTGTCAGTTTGCAAGTGAAGGGTAAAATGGACGTCAAGGGTGATGAGACACATGGTGCAGAGCAATGGGAGCAAAAGAGACTTTGGAAAGGATGACGCAGGTAATAAAGGGCATTTGTGAGTTTCCTGTGCACAAATGCACACAGCCTAGGAAACAAGCAGGATGAGCAAGTGCAGTGTGTGTGAGTGCAGAACTGAGACATGATTACAATAATTGAGATGGGGACCGCTCTTATGTCTGGAGTGCTGTGATGGATTGATAGATGGATACAGGCTCTTTAGGAGAGACAAGCAGGGAAAAGGAGATGGGGTTGTCAGTATGCTAAGCAGCAGCTCAGATATATAAAGCTCTTCAGCTCTTCTGGTGATAAACTTGTTGAAGAGTCTATGAGTCAGAGAGAACAGAACAACAAAGGCAGCTTTATAGTGAGAATTTATAACAGACCACCTGATCAAGGTGAGCAGGTGAACAAAATGATCTTCAAGGAGCTTGAACAAATCTCCAGATCATAGACCCTTTTTCTTATGGGACACTCCCTGATACATCCTAAGAGGGCAACAGTTGGACTCCTGTAATCCAGGAGGTTTCTGGAGGGTGTTGGAGGCAACTTCTTATCACGAGTGCTAGATGGGCCAACAAGGAGTAGAGCTTTCCTGTACCTGCTACTCACAAAAAAAGGAAGAACTGATTAGGGATGAGATAAACAGGGAGAGCCATGGCTGCAGCAGCCAAGGAGTAAGGAAGTAGAATCATAGAATTACAGAATCATAGAATCACAAAATCATAGAATCATAGAATCATAGAATCATAGAATGGTTTGGGTTGAAAGGGACCTCAAAGATCATCTCATTCCAACTCCCCTGCTATGGCAGGGACACCTGCCCCTAGAAGAGTTGCTCGAAGCCCCATCCAACCTGGCTGGGGTTGAACATCTCCAGGGTTGGAGCATCCACAGCCCCCCTGGAAAACCTGTTCCAGTGTCTCACCACCCTCAGAATAAAGAATTTCCTTCTAATTTTTAATCTAGATCTACCCTTTTCCAGTTTGAGTACAAGATGCTAAGGTGGACTGAGGAAAGTAGGTACAGACCCTAGGATTCTGGAAAGCAGATTTCAGCTTTTCAGGGAACTGGGACCTGATGGGAGCAAAGGCACTTAGGACAGGTGACAGGTCCTTAAGGACAATATCATCCTAGTGCAAGAATTATCCATCCCAATATGGAGAAAAATGAGTAGACTTACAAAACTTGGCTAAGCAAGAAACTTGTGATTCAGCAGTAATGTAAAAAAGCTTTACACAGGGGGTGGAAGTGAGGACTTGCTCCAAGTGGCATTGTAACAGCGACATACTGCCTGGGCTTGCAGGAGCAGTGTCAGGAAAGCCAAGCTCAGCCGGAGATGATGCTTGCAAGTGATCTAACAGGAACAGCTTGTGCTGCTACATTAACAACAAAAGAATAAAAAAGGAAAAGGTAGGCCTACTGCTGAGTGATTTAGTAACAATAGGTGAACATAAGGCTGAGGTAGTCAGCACCTTCTTTGCCTCAGCCTTTATCTACAATGTCTCCTGGGGCCTCCGTACATATAGACGGGATTTAAGGAAAAGCGTTTTCAGCAGTGGAAGAGGACTGATTCAGAGAGCTCTTGAGAAAATTTCATCTGTGCACATGAGACCTGATGAGGGGTATCATAGAGGGTCTAAAGAACTTTGTTTTTCTTTCTTTTGGCTATTCAAACTTGCAAATTCTGATTCCTTCCTTTGATATGTTCCACAATGAAATCTAAGGCAAACTCAGCCTGCAGCAACATCGGAAATGAAGGGGCTGAGTTCAATACTTCAGCTACTGCCCTTAGACAGGATAGACAGCAAAACCACCAAAAACAAATGTGCTAGAATTCTTGGCATAGTTTTAGTAGAATTCTTGTTTATTCATATAAATGTGTTGGCTTTCCTTGGAAGCAGGACACTGAGATAAAAGAGTTAATATAAAATGGTTTTACTTTATTAAAAGCACATCAGCATGGTCTAAGTATTTTTTACTTCCCATGCCAAAGTTCTGTACAGCATTAAGACAAACATTGGATAGTTAAGTCATTCATTATTCTTGTCTTACATCACACTGTTTTGGATGAGAAAAGGCTTACCTTCTCAAGCCCTGAACTTTCCATTTCCTTATTAAATAAAGCAGAACCTTCAACTTTACTATTGTAAGCAATATTTATGGCATTATATTACAGGGGATTTTTCTTAAATGATGAGTGACATTTAGAGATCCTAGTAAGTGGTTGGACCTCAAAGTAGGTATGATTAGCTAGTATTAGTTAGAAATCCTGTCACACATTGACCTCCTAGTCCTAGGCATGGAACAAATCAAAACAAAAATCATATTCCTGCTCTGAAAAGCTGTTAAGCAAAAATTCTTAATATGTGGGTCGGTTCACCACAGAGAGATAGATATAACAGGTATATATACACCCTGAAAAGTAAAAGAAAACAATTTTATAATGAAATAATATCTCGTGGGTTTTATGTAAATTACTAAATTGCATTAAACATCTATCTGTTATAAATACATTGCAGCTTTTTAGAAGGCTGTGTTCTTCCAACAGTTGAAGAGCCTACCTCATCCATATCATTCCCATTAAATTGTTTCTGCTTTTTTGAAAGAGTATTTTAAGCAACAAAAAGTGTCATGGTCTTTCAAAATACTCTCTATTTGACCTTTTTTTTTGCCAGTCTGGCTTTTTGGGAGGAGAAAAGAGATACTGATTTTGAATAATCTGAAAAACACAATGTTGTAGTAATTATCTGACCACCCCAGGACTTTCTCTTGAAATACATACACTACCTGTGAACCACTGATAAAGATCTGTTGCTTAAAATTACACGTGTTACTTATTAATCTTCTGTATTTTGAGGAAAGACAAACTATGCTGTATTTATATTTGTTTATTTGGACATAAAAAGTTACATGCTGAGGAATTTGTAATTTTAAGAGGATGTTAATTTGAATCAAGCTGTTCAATCCTCTTAACAATTTAGTTTATAAATGAATGCTTAAATCCTTGAAGGCATATAGTGACATGGGAGCTGGGCTGTACCAGAAGGGACAACAAATAATCACTATGAAAATGCTGGGTCAAAGCAATGGTGTCTACCACAGTGTTTTGTCTCCATCACCAATAGTGGGAAGTACTGTCTTGGTAAACTACATCAGCCTGGTCACCAGCCATTGCCAGTGGCCTCATACTTCCTAGTACCCATATCAGGGGGTGATTGCACCCATATGGGTAAAATTCATCTCTCTGAATAGGTGTGAGTCTTGGGAATCAGTTCTTGAGCTACTGCAAATACTATGCCCTGGTATTCAGGCAAACCAGCTTTGGTTTACACGAATATATAATTTCCGCTGTGTTAATTTAGCTGAAACTGGGATTCAGGGACCAAATAACAATCAGTTCAGCTATTCCTGCCTTGAGGGTGGTACTATCAGTTGGAGTTAGAACAGAACTAATTCCGTTCAGTGATTTTACTTTTCACCTGAGTCTCTTCTAACTAACCACAATTTCTGAAGATAATGGCATATTGTTTCAGGGAGCGTCTGCTAGAAAGCAGTGATAACCCTCAATGTATATAGTTACTACCAGTGATTGGTATGCAGATCAAGGTCACTGCTAAATCTTGTGCACCACATTGGGGGTGAGGAAAGTAAAAGGCTGCACCTGTAGGGAGGAGCGGACAGGACAAATGACCCTAAAGTGACCAACAAGATAATCCATCCCATATATGTCATATTCAGTAATAAACTGAGGGATCACAAGGGTCAAGCTTTCTTCTTCAATGGCTGGTGTCTGAGGAGGACTCTGTCTGTTCTGCCTTCAATCCCAATCTGTATGTTCCTGAATCCAATTTCAGAATCCAGCTCCTGAACCCAGTTCCCACCTGCTACTGAGTCCAGTCTGGGACTTCCCCAGTGCCTGCTCCACAGCATCAGTGGTGATGGTGATGTAATTGCCATCAGGAGGCACTGGATTAAATACTGGTTTTGTATATATTTGTATATATTCCATATTATTACTACTATTTTCATTAAAGCTGCTGTTGGTTTGTTTTTCTTTTCAATCCATAAGTCTCTCTCCCTTATTCCCTTTCTCTTCCCCTTTGGGAAGAGAGAGGGGTTAACAGTATCTGTTACAGGTCTAGTGGAAAGCCCTGACCCTAAACCTTGAGAGTAATCTAATTGTAACAAACAGACTTTTCCAAGTCCACTCACTGCCTGTGAAAGCTTTCCATTTGTTCTACGAAAAAACCAAATGACACAGGTTAATTTGCAAGCATAACTAAACAACACGAACTAAGGATGAAAAATGCTTTCTTTGTCATAATGATGAAGATAAAATTTAAGAAAGATTCATTATTAAGTCATGATTCTGTATCAGGTTATACTAAGGGGACTGTGCTGAATTTCACTGTGGAAACCCAACTGTTAGGTAAGCAGAAGCAGTATAAATGAATTGTCATCTAGAAAGCAGGCCCCTAATCTCTTAAATTGCTATTTCTCATTGGTTTTAATCTGGATTAAGTGAGTGGGCATTCAGTTATCTTCTATTATGTCTATTATCTTCTGAATTTTTGTTTTGTGATTTGTGATGTTAGCTCTATGAAATTTCCTCTTCCCTTTCTCCCTTATCCTCTCATCCATTAGATGCCCCAGAACAGGTAAATGATTTGTTGTCATTGTCTACAGTATGATGATTGTTTTTCAAGACAATGCTGTACATGTTTCTCAGCATCCTGTGGAAGAGTGCATACCTAGGTTTGTGAAATAAAGCAGTAGTTAATGACTTTTTTTTTTTAATCCAGCTTCTTTCTAGTTTCATTAGCCCAGCTGCAAAGCTTTAAGTGCATTGATTTTTTTTGTGAGCAGCATTGTAATTTCAGTGGTGTTCATTTCAGATGAGATTGTCCTTAGGAGCTGGTGGTTTTTTAATGATATGATGATCAAGCATTTGTTGGTTACAGTCACAGAATTCATTTTATCTTTGTATTTGTATGTATTGGAGTCCATACAGGTAGGCATTAGCCTTTTGCAACTTTTTTATCTTCTTAAAGGAAATATTATCTATTTGCTCACATATTAAAAGGTGGTTTATTTCTTTATATGTGCATAAATGGATTTAAAATTAGAATTTTGTGGTTGATCTTTTCTGCTTCACTGTTTCTTTTGTAAGCCATCACAATCACATTATTCAGTCTAACACATTTTTTTTCTGTTGTTCAAAGCATTGCAAGAAATTAGAACTTGCTTTCCCCAATAAATTATTTCTCTCTGTGCCCTTGCCTTTCTATATTGATTATATGCCACTGGGACAGTAAACTACTGTCCACAGTGAAAGGTTTGGATGTACAGAAAAATGAATTCATATGAGCTGGACCTAGACTAGGATTGTGAGGATGGGAAAGAGTATTAGCAGCGACTGAATTTGTCTTAATCTCTGGTGGCTTCCTTTGCAACTGATGGAGGAAAGACACAGACACACACACTCCAACACTCCCACAGCCATGGACTCTCTCTCTCCTTCCTCATTCCTTCACTCACTTCCAGGAAAGCACCTAAATAATTTTATTCCCTGCTCCAAGGTGACTTACAGCTGCCTTACTAACTGTTCAGAGGGCTGCAGAGCCTACCTCTAGAGCTGATGAATACTATTCCCTCTATCCCTCTTCTCTTTGCTCTCCACAGAGAAGCAAAAGTTGATTTTACAGAGGTAATAGGCTTAGACGATTCTACTTAGGGCCTAAAAGCTAAACTAATTTGTTGTCTCTTTAAAAAATAAATAAATAAAAATCTGTGTTTTCTACCCCTGCATGCAGTTTCTCCCCACCTTCTTTCTTTCATGTCTGAAGGAAGCAAAAAACCACTTGTTAAATCTATTTTTAATCACTTGGGAGAAACATGGTTTCTACAGTCAAGCTGCCATTAAGTACCTACCTTGCTACCAACACAGCCTTATATCTCTGTCTGCTTTTCTGAAACTTATGGCAACTCAGCACTTTTGATGGGATACTTTTATTTACATCTGTGTTTGCAATCATTTATCTTCTTACACCCAAACTCTTGGGTCAAAGGGAATGCACCACATATACAGAGCTAGGAGTGTGTTAGCTGTTCTAAAGTAATAATTTTCTAATTGGATACTAAAAATTTATTCTAATTTGCATTACGGTCCTGTCACTAAAATTACCTTAAGGTATGAAAAATTTGTTTGGTTGTTTTTTTTCCAGATTTTGTGTCAAAATATTATGAAACCTGCTCTGTGGCCATGCTGTGCTCCATGTATCTTATTTCAGCACCTATGCCATCCTGGCCTGGCTAGAATTTGGACAAAAGACTACTGAGGAAAACCAAACTATATCATTACCAACGATAGGGAAGTCATGAACCACAGAGACCATGCCAAAGCCTTTGTGAATACCAGCCCACAAAACTTCAGAGGAAATATAGCTGGCTTTCTTGTACGGAGAAGAATGGAAAAAAAAAAAATAAAAATTTCTTTAGCTTGTGAGTGTGTACTCAGTTAAATATATGGTTGGTTTGGGATACATGATGTGTTTTTAAACACATCAGTAAATACTGAGCATTTTAATTTGTCACATGGGATTTAGATTCTTTCTGCTTCCCTTTCAATGAACTGGGATTTTCCCTTAATATTATGACTCAGGAGCTGGGACTTAAAAGATAAACCAAATGAAATATGTCTGGGAAGATTTGAGACAATTCTCATGCTGACTGTGACAGGGAATCAGCTGGCCTTCTAGAACTAGTTAGCCTTATCACTAGTTGTTCATGCACCTACAGCCGAAGAAAACCATTGGGTATCTACAGGTATTTTTTTTCTCTCATCTCCCCACCAGGTCTAAAAGTGACTTCAGGAAAACCCTTTCCCCCATGTTCAGAAATATAATTTGAGGTACAGACTGGGATTGAAATTATGGGAAGATTTTAGCCCTGTGCAACTTCACACAGAGACCCATAAAAACAAATTGTATTAACAGCAGTAGAGCTATATACCTACTTAGATTTCTCTGCAATGAACTTCAAGCCTGACAAATACAGGCTACTAAAAAAAGCCACAGAAATGCTAATCTCTTTGCATATATTTTTATGTTGCCTCTCTAAAGTATTGACAACAGATACTGTAAAAATAAACACTTTATTGTAACAACTGTAAAAATAATATAGGTCCCAAATGGTGCTGCAGTTTTGTGCTCTCTATAATGGGAAACCTGGTAGCTAAATATTGGACTGAGCATAACACCATTCTACTAGTTATGGTGCTAGTGATATCAACATTATATTTGCATGATCTTCACTGGGACGAATTTCACTTTTCTCTCTTCTTATCTCATCTTTATTTTACTGATAAAACAGTACAATTGATACTGATAGTCATAGTATCATAGAATGACTTGGGCTGGAAGGGAAGATAAACTAGTTCCAACACCCCTGCCATGGGCAGGGACACTTCCCACTAGACTAGGTTGCTCAAAATCCCATCCAAACTAGTCTTGAACACATTCAGTGATGGAGCATCCACAACTTCCTTGGGAAACCTGTTCCAGTGTCTCACCACCCTCAGAGTGAAGAACTTCTTCCTAATTTCTAATCTAAGTCTACCCTCTTCCAGTTTGAACCCATTACCCTTCATCCTACCACTATAAGCCATCCTAAATGTCCTGCCTGAGCAGGCAGGGTCAATTTTCACCAGAAGTTGGGAGGGAGCCATAGCCAGGTAGACAGCCAAGTCAGCCAATAAGCTATTCAATACCATAGTGATGTCATGCCTACGATGCCAGGAGCAAGCATTGCAAGAAGAGGGGGTGGCGTATTCCTTTCCTCTCACGGTCTGTATGCTTTATATCACTTGTTTTGTATATCGTCTCATCGTTACTATTGTTCTTTTGACTGTTCCTTTTGCATTTTTTTACTAAATTCTCCTTGTCTCAGCCTGCAGGGTTTGTATTTTCCTCCCTCTCCTGTTCCCATCCAGGGGGTGGGGGGCCAGCAGGAGCAGCCATGTGGTGCTCAGATCCCAGCTGGGCCTAAACCACCACAGTAAAAAGCCCCTCCCCATTTTTCTTGTAGGCCTCCTTCATATATTGGAAGGCTACAAAAAGGTTTCCCCAGAGCCTTGTCTCCTGTAGGCTGAACAACCCCAATTCTCTCAATCTGTCCTTGTAGGAGAGATGTTACTGTCCCCTCATCATTTTCTTGGCCCTCCTCTGGACACGCTCCAACTCCATGTCCTTCTTGTGTTGTGGACTCCAGAGCTGGACACAGTACTCCAGGTGGAGTCTCACAAGATAAAGTGCTAGAGCCTGAACAATAGGCCCTGAATT
>VZZY01012639.1:0-15883 GCA_013400335.1 Eurystomus gularis | reverse complement strand
TATCAGAAATAGGGTGGCCAGCAAGACTGGGANGTGGCCAAAGAG
Source organism: Eurystomus gularis (assembly GCA_013400335.1). Lineage (NCBI taxonomy): Eukaryota > Metazoa > Chordata > Aves > Coraciiformes > Coraciidae > Eurystomus > Eurystomus gularis. The sequence goes on along the minus strand of VZZY01012639.1, from coordinate 15,838 downwards.
GCTTGTATCAGAAATAGGGTGGCCAGCAAGACTGGGAAAGTGATTGTCCCCCTGTAATTGACACTGGTGAGGCAGCACCTCCAATACTGTGTTCAATTTTGGGCCCCTCAGTACAAGAAGGGCATTAAGGTGATGGAGAGTATCCAAAAAAGGGCAACAAAGCTGGTGAAAGGTCTAGAGCACAAGTCTTACAAGGAGTGGCGGAGGAAACTAGGGTTGTTTAGCCTGGAGAAATGGAGGCTCAGGGAAGACCTTCTTGCTCTCTACAACTTCCTGAAATGAAGTTGTAGTAAGGTGGAGGTTGGTCTGTTCTCCAGACCAATGTAGGAAGCAGTTGAACAAGAGGAAACGGCCTCAAGTTGTGCTGGGGGAAGTTTAGATCAGATATTAGGAAAAATTTCTTCACAAAAAGGGTTGTCAAGCACTGGAATAGGCTGCCCAGGGTAGTGGTGGAGTCACCATCTCTGGATATACTTAAAAGGCACGTAGATGTGGTGCTCAGGGACATGGTTTATTGGTGACCTGGAAGTGCTGGGTTATTGGTTGGACTTCATAATCTTGAAGGTCTCTTCCAACCAGAACAATTTTATGATTCTATGTTACATTTAACATCACAGGAATTTAAAAATCCAAACAGTATAAAAGGTGCATTCCTTTGGAGGAAAGCAATAATAATGTTGTATATGGTCCAATTAAACTGATTTCAGAAAATTAATATATATTTTCAAACATAGAAAAAACAAAGGATTTAAATACAATTCTCTCTGTTTCATGAATTAAGTAATTTTACTTCCTTTTTTGTTTCTGCGGGTGATTTAACAACACTGTCAGGTTAGAGGTTTTCCTTCCCGGGAACAGAGGTTTACTGCTCCCAGATTTTTCTCTACTTGCTGAGCCATGCTGCCAGTAGAAGAATTTAGCTATCCTATATGATGTGGGATGAGTAGCAGCTGTTTGAAAGGATCCTTGATAAAGCTGGTGTTACAAAGTCATAAAATCTAGGAAGATTGTAACAAAATGTGTGCTGAGACAAATTCTCTGTAAGCTGAAACATAGTTTTATCAGTATGAAAGTTATGTTTTATCAAAAATGTAAGGAAACATTTGTTTTGTAATACTGAGGAAATATTGTTGTGTTTTACTGTGCAATAAATTGCCTTTATGTTGGATTTTCTAAGAACAGCACAGCCTAATAAACTTGATTAACCCAAATATGGTTATGAAATCCTAAGATGTATATGAGTATTCTTATTATTACATGGCTCTTAAGCCACAATGAAATATATTTCTTTTAAAATTGAGTCTTTTGATTGTTTTTCTTTTTAGAACTATAATCACACATAATAACCATATTATACAAATATTTGCAGTTGCTTTCTGTATTCCATATTCCACAGGAACTTCTTTACTCTGAGGGTGATGGAGCACTGGAACAGGGGTACCAGAGAGGCTGTGGAATCTCCTTCTCTAGAGACTTTCAAAACCTGCCTGGACATGTTCATTTGTAACCTGCCCGAGGTGAACCTGCTTTAGGAGGAGGGTTGCACTAGATGTTCTCCAGAGGTCCCTTCTAACCCCTACCACTCTATGATTCTGTAATTAATATTCTGTGATTAGAATTTTACATGCTTACAATGTAGTATGATTTAATGTACAGATAGAAGCTACATATTCACGTATCTAAATATTTGGAAAATATATTTAATCAGTTAAGATAAGGTAAACATTTCCAATCACTGCTTAGTCTCTGAGCATGCCCAGTGTAGGAGAAATTCTCAGTAATTAACCTTTCATGTCCCCATATGCAACAGATATAGGCAAATATGATAAGATATCTAATACATGAATTATTTCTAGTAACTTCCAAGAGATTTGTAAAACAAATACGATTTTAATTACTTACTATATAAAGGAGTATTAAAATATTGCAGGTGTTTTTATAACTGTATGTGATAAAAAATGATGACTATGAAATATTTTTTTTAAGAAAAATGTTGATGAAGGAAATTATCTATTTTATGTTTTGAAAGCTTTCTTCTGTTAAATAGAACAGATGGTAATTTAGATAACCTTTGCTATTACTCCACTGATTCATCTAACGCAAACAATATTATATCTGGTTATTACCGAAAGTTATACCCAAAACTCTTAAGAAAAGAGGAGAGGCTACAGAATATAATAGTAGGAATGCAGATGTTATTAATTTTCAAAGTGTCACACAGAGCAATATTGCTTTCATATGGCCCCTATCCTGTGTTTCAGGATGGATAGATGTCTCTGTGGCTGCTGAACCAGTAATATTAGGCTTAATACTTACATATTCAGTATCTTTATATTCTGAAGCATGTATTATTTACTTACTTCTGCAGCAGGAAACTTGAGGAAGTGATTGAATCATGTAAATACTGCCTTGCACTGAGACTTCATCCTTGTAATTTTTAAAAAATTTAATTCTCTTCAGAGGTAACAGAATAAAACCTTGAAGTAGAAACATAGGGAAACACTCTGATGCCAAACTGGAGAAAAAACAGAACAAAATGGGAGATCTGTTGGCAGCATGCACCTCATAAGTGGGTGCTTTTCAGAAGTTGCTATGAGAAAAAGAAAATACTTTCGAGTCTGAAGACGTACAAGACAGCAATAATGAAATATAACCTCTAGGCAAGTTTAGCTGAATAAGAGCAGATGAGGCACTGTTGCATGTCCCATTTCAGCAAATCCTTTAAACATTGCTGGGAATTTTTGTTGATTTTTTGTGTTTGATGCAGTAAACATCCATTACACATTGAAAGAGTACTCAAATATGCCACTGATCCTCTAGTCCTTGATAGGGTGCCAGCCACTCTGTATCAGCATTTGCATAAACAGCTGGAGTTTTTCTGGACCTATTCCTATCATGTAGCTGGATGCTTTCCTGACTGCACTTCATTGTGTCTCCAGTGAACTAGCTTATTTGTGATATATCTGAAAACTTCATAGAGAGAAATGGATACATTCTTTAGTCACATTTAATTTAAGCCAAGTTTGAGATAAATTTAATACAGAGGATGGTCTGGAACATGCAGAATAAGCTGTTCTCTGCATTTTCACAGGTTTACTAACAGACATGGGAAAATCTCTATGTTAGAGTAATCTGTTCTTTTCCCTAACATAATTATTGTATACATCAGTGGTTTAAGATGTTCTCCATTAAAAAAAAAAAAGCAACAACAAAAAACCCAAACAAACAAAACCAACCAACCAAACAAAAAACTCACACCAACCAACAATGTGTATTACATAATATATTAAAAGTTTCTTGGTAGTAAATTCATAAAGTTAGTAAGATGAATGTGACTCTCTATGAAAAAGATTTGCATACTAGGAGACGTTGCTTACTTAAGAAATTACAGCAGTATAGAAGCAATTCCTCTCTCCCAATTTCATGTTTCATTATCTATTGAGCAGGTAGTGGTTTTGTTCACATTCCTTTATATCTAATAATAATCTGAGGACAGATTTGTGCTTTGGGAATATAAGATAGTCTGCAATGGACCATACTATAGAGTGTTTTTCAATAGTCTGTGATGGTCCACAAAAGTCAGCGTTACATGATCTCAAATTGGAAAGAAAGATAAAGCTATTTTAAAATTACTTATATTCCCAGCTTTATTAGAGAGTTGTCACATCATATAAGGTTAACAAGATGAATAGCCTTTATCCTTAATTCAGATTACAATAAAAATAAATAAAAGCATAAGAAATGTAAGTAAACTGTTTTATAACAGTAAAAAAAAAGAAAAGCAATATAGCTTTTCTATTTTGGCAAAAAAAAACCCAAAACAGCATATTTGGGGAATGATTCAGAACTGTATTTTAAGTAAATACTTGGAAGAAGAACAAAGTCTTCAGTAGGGGGGAACAGACAGAGAATGGTTAGTAGATATCCTATGAAGGATGACATTTAATGACACTAAGATTCAAGAAAATGCATATGAAAAAATAAGAATATGAAATGTTTGAAGCAAACTAGAGAAAACCAATTAAAATTTGTTTTAATAAAGAAATTTATTATGGCTAAGGATAGTATCAGTTTATGATAGTTTATTGATTTTGATCATATAATTTAATATGGAGGTCATATGATGGAGAAAGACTAGAGAAATCATGCTGAAAAAAAACAATGATAGAGAATTTATGGTAGGAAAAAAATCACTCTCTCAGCCAAACTTCCCTGACTGGAGATCATCACAAGTTTAGAGGTGTGCATGAACCTGGAAGAAATGAAAGATTTAGTTGCTAGCTTTTGAGGTTTGTCATATACTTTTATAGTCCAGTAGACAGTAAAACAGACAGTGGAGTTTTTACAATGCTGAGACAGAAAACTGGCTTCTGTATTTCAACAAAATGTCCCTATCATCATTTTTCATTCTCATCTATAGAATGAATTAATTAGCTGTTCTCTATTCAATTACACATTAAAAAAGAAAAAAGTAGGAACACAGACTGAAAGAATTAAATTATTTGAAGATTATTTTCACTGTTAACTAATTTCCTTTTGTAATATTAAAGTCAAACATCTGAGAAGCGAAATTTATATGCCCAAATCTATAGGCATATATCTAATTAAATTAACATAAAATCACCAAAGTTTGTCCACAGTGAAATGAAATGGAAGCTGTGGAAAACAAATCCTGTAAGCATTTGCTGCTATTACACAAATGGATGTTATTTTTATAAGGGGGTTAGCTTTTTTAACACACAATCTCTTCTCAAGGACTGTAAAGGGTCTAAGAACAGAGTTACTGTTTTTAATTTGATTGCTCATCACTGCAGTTTTAGTGAGCTATATTAGATATCTATAAGAAAAAAACATTGACAAAAAATATTGACTTGACTTAAAGATCAAAGGATCAAGATTAAAGCAGGGTATGGCAGAATGTGGCAGGAAAAAATAATTAGATTCTTATTCTGCAAATATTCAGTTATAATACTTCAACAATACTCCATGCTGAAGTTTAGTTATTTAATTTCAGCTCATTAGTTAGTTACGTGTTTTGTACTATATTTTATACTATATTGAGTAATGTCTTATAGAAGTTTTTGTCACACTGTCTGTCCTGACACCTCTTCCTTACCTCCTTCTCTGCTTCTTCAACCAACACAAATGCCGTGGTCATAATAATCAATTACAAATTTCTTGTTTCTAGCGTTCCTCTTTTTTTTTGGTGACAGCTCCATGAGGAGATTTAAGTATTTAGAACCTCTCTGAAAGGGAATGTTTGTTGCTGCTTACTACTTTGTACAACATAAGAAACCTCTTTTTCTTTCAGTAGCACCTCACGGTTATGCAACTCTGCTTTTTCCTGAGACACCATCAGCAGTTTTAATCAGTGTTAGCGCTAGGTGTGTTTGTGCTGCTCATGACACTCTTTTGGCATCTCTCTGTCAAACTTATTCCACTTTCTGACCTTTTGAAGCTTTCTGACATTGAAAATAACATGACAGTTAAAATCTTGCTATGGGCAAAAGAACACCCTGTATATTTGAATCTAAGAATTTGGTATTAGTCCAATGGATCTTTTAGCAGGCTCTAATTTGTTTAATTCATGCAGAAAAGATTCATTAATAGCACAGTTATTATTAATATAAAGAAACCCCAGCCACCCTCCTCTACTTTTTTAGCATCTATTCCTTTTCTCTGGTGTTATGCTCACCTTCTCAATGTCTTTCTGGATCCCAAGATTGAGAGATGCAGTCTTCCTCAAGCAGAAAGGACAACAACCCTAACTTTTTTTTTTTAATGGAAATTTCCTGAGGTTCTATTTTGATAGGTCCTAGGGTGTACATTTGGTTTCCTTAACATCACCAGATCTTTCCATTGTCCACATCCTTTCCCATTTCTTACTGTGCCTTATCCTACTGCAGTGATACTCCATTTTCTGGTTTTCTTCGTATACCTTATTAAATAAAGGGAATAGTATTGTTTTTTTTAAAAGTGAGGGGTAACACCTACTTGCAGCTAAGGAGAGAAAGATCTGACCTTCAAACATTTATGCCACCACAGGCCTGACTGTACGCCCCTGAGACTGGCTTTGGCCCAGGACCACATTTCAGCCCCATGATGGCTGAAAGATGCAGAAACAAATACAGAGAATTTGCTGACAAGGTTTCCTAAAAACAATCTTATATCTCTTTAGGTTATGTATGTAAAGGCCTTTAAGAAATGGATATGAAATTGATAAATGAACAGGTATTTTGAAGCTACAAAATGCTACTGATGAAAATATTAGCTGATATTATAAATAAAACAGATTCCTTTAAAATTATTTTTGAGTGGTGACAATACAGGCTGCAAGTAGCTGAATCCTTTTTCTGTTCTCTTATAAGAATAGAAATTAGTTTCTCCGTAGCTGAGGAAGAAACGAGGGCTATCTTGACATGGTTTTCAGCAGCTGCATTACCACAGTTAATCCATTGTGCTTCTCTCTAGAAAATCTAGTTCTGCAGTGCATTAGACATACATTCTCATTTATATGATCCTCTCGCCCCTTCTAACAGTATAATAGCCTCAACAGAGTAAAAGGTTAATTGTGGGGTATCATAGGTGGATGTGAATTTGCATGCAGTTCCAGGAACTGGTGATTTCTAGGGGAGAATAAATCAGATTTCATGCTTATTCCATTTTTTGCACTGGAAAGAGAATATATTAATATAAATAAATTCATAATTGTCCTGGGTTCAGTTAGAATAGGGTTAATTTTCACAAGAACCTGAGAGGTGCCACAGCCAGGGTAGCCAACCAAACCAGCCAGTGGGGTTTTTGATAGCATACTGATGTCATGCCCACTATATAAGGGGAGGATTGACTGGGGGCAAGCACCTGGGTTTTGTGCCCAGCAGCTAGGCCTAGGCAGTTCCAGGTGGTGAGTATTGCCTTTTACATCACTGGCTTTATGTATTATTTCATTACTGTTATTATTATTACTGTTATTGCTTCCCTCTTTGTGTTGTTCTATTAAACTGTCCTTGTCTCCATCCATGAGGTTTTGCCATTTTCTCCTGATTCTCCTTCCCATCCCACTGGGAGTGGGGGGCAGTGAGCGAGTGGCTGCGTGGTGTGCAGTGACCATGACAGAAATAAACAGAAGTATGTTGAAAAAAAAAAGATGTAAAATTGGGATAGTCCTTTGAGAGCAAGAATGAGACCATTTTTAACATGTCAGGGATCCTGCCCTTTTTTTATTGATCTGAAAATATTCTGTGTGAGCAGCATGCCATAGTGCCTGAGCAGTGTTAAACATAGCGGGCGTCATGTCAGTACCGCAGCAATGCACTTGTAACTGCAGTTGGACAATTTGTTTGCAAACTTCCATATAAGTCTCTCTTGTTCAATTTGATGTTTTATAGAAATGTCCAGGGCTCTTAATAAGCTGTCAAGAGAAACAGAGTAGCTGGCATGGGTAAAGTGTTTCTAGGTCTTGGGTTAGTACCTTTAATGGCAATATATTTTGCTGTGGTGCCATTCCAGGTTATTTCAGGCTAGCACGAGTATCCACTTCTTTGAAGACTTACATTCAAGTACAGTGTTTTCTTGTGCAGTTTACATGTAATGTAATTATTTTTCTCTTTCCCAGTAAATAATACTTTACAGTAAGTTTATGGTAGCTATTTACCTTAACTTGTGGCTCAAAAAATTTATTTATTTTTGTTTTAGAGGGTTTCTGTTTAAAAACTTCAGCTGTATTTTTATTTATCTTGATTTACAAGGCATCAATCACTGCTTCATCACAAATATATTAACTCATTTAGCAGACTACTTAGGACTCTGATTACATTCTACTGATTTTAACCATGTAAAAATTAAGCATAGAAACTTAACTAGTTATATTTATCTTGCTAGTCACAGCTAGTCGCAGAGAGAAACAATAAATAAATGATTCATTTACTATGTTTTGGAGGCATCCCTGTGTATTCAGAAGAATTATCTTTATAAGGTGTTGTCTTACAGCTGATGACAAGTGCAACCAACGTATCATAGTTCAGAAGCTTAAATTTTAGGTATCTATAAGAGTGAGATATTTAGAGATTTATGGTTTAAAGCACACAGTATTCTGAATGTGACTTCTCCTTGGCTGCAATTTAACTTACTCATTGGGACATTTATCTCACTTCTTAGCCCTATAACTGCCCAGAATCAAGAATAATTTCTGGGTGCTTTCCTCGAAAATAAATTGTTTTTTTCTTAATTTTTCTTTATCAGTGATGAATTTGGCATAGTTATTCTAAAGACAAAGCATATTTATTGAACTTTTGATAAAGCAAAACAAATGAGCCATTCTGTACTTTCACAGAATCCTAGCAACAGTAGAAAGGTAGACCAAAGTGCATAAATATTTTCTTTAATATAAAAAAAAATGCTCATCATCTAAAAAGTGATTACTCAAAACTTCATTGTATTCCTGACTATAATTCTCTTCTCCATACAGCGCTAGATTATGTCACTTGAGGCCTGATAACGCTTACTTACTTAACCTTGCTTGCAATTACTAATCTGCTAAAACTAGTCACTATTGTTACTTTTTATTTTAATGAATCATGTCCTTTCCTTCTATTCATCCAAGTAGAATGCTTTTTTACTTTGTTACTTAACTTGATGAGGATAGTGAACTCAATGTGCGTTACCATGAAGGATATGCTGAAAAGTTGGAGTTGTCTAATCTCTATAGGTATTTGTCATTTCATTTTACACTCTCTGGATGATGGACATTTGCAGAACAGTGAATTCCCTTTAAAGTTTCAAACTGAATCAGGACATTTGTTCAGCCTCCACTCTGTCCCTCTTGTACCCAGCCTACTGTCTAAGGATTAAAGAGCTTTTACTCGTCACTTTTATCTGTCAAATCAAGAAGGAAGTACATATACTTTACCACTTGATCATTAAAAGATTTGAATCTCAGTTGCATTTCTAAGACTCCCAGTTTTTATGAAGGATGAATCTTTTAGTGATGGAATAGGCAAAGGCCACAAAGTATATAACTTTGTATTCTTCCCTTTCAAAATTGTTACTGTATTTTTGAAATATCTTAAAACTCAGGGTTGTTTTTTTCCTGTTGATAACATTGTCTAACTTATGTGTTTCCTCACTAGATTAGTATTAAATAGACTAAACCAACAGAGGGTATTCTAGAGGATATTCTATACCCTCTAGATCAGTTATTTTATTAAATTTAAATGTATTTTTACATGTATTAAGAATTAATTATATCTAATAATCTATTTGCAAATTCATTCCTCAGAATTCAAGGTCTAAGCAGCCAGAAAAATGATTGTATTCTCAGCAGCATATCCATAGTGATTCTTTTAAAAATTATCATTAAATTATTTGCATTTGATAAAGATTGGAGTGCCTTCGTTACATGCTGTATAATTCAATCTTTGAAACAAAATAGTAATAATAAATTAACGGCAAAGAAGAGGACAAAACCCTTGGCTTCATACTATCCATGGAAAACTAAATCTCAATGAATTGCTAGGAAAAATAAGTGAAAAAGTGAAAGTGATAGAAAATCAAGGAATTGATCCAACTCTGCTGCATCTTTTTCCTTAGCTAACTGTCTGCAGAATCAGAATTTAATGAGGCCTCTCTTTATCTACAGAAAAACAAGTTGCAAAAACTGGAAAGAATACAGAAATTATTTTTGAGTGATTTCTGTTCTAGTAATGCCAGTAATAGTTTTGTGTTCTGTTTAGCTTACTCAGGAAAGAGTAGGTTAGTAATCTTTTAAAACTATTTCCATGAGAAGAGATATTTTGATTTTTTTACTGAGGAGACCAGGCTGAAGTGACTACGGTGGTTACAAATTGACAGTAATTACATTAAAAGTAGGACATGATTTACATTTTGTCTTGGGAAATAGAGTGTTCTCAATATTTTGGTGTCTTTGTAATTCAATTGGATTTTCTATTTAAAAGAAATGCCAGCCACAGTTTAAACTGGTAATTATGGCCATCCCAAATTAGTATGTATATATATAGAGGATTTGCTGTCCAAGAGTCAGAGAAATTTATCTTCATGATCCAACTTATCCTTGTAAGATATGAATTTAAAATTGCTAAGGGAAAAATTTTGATGTAAGAAAACTAGGGAAAAATCCTACCTACTGAAGTCTGTTAAGAATTATATCCTTTTAAATTTTTTTTTTAGCTGTTAAATGCTAAGAAAGACTTCACTTTCTGAAAGAAGGACTCCTGTGAGAGCTGTAGTCCTGCATTTTTTTTGTATGTTATGAGGAAACTACATACAAGTGCGAAAAATGAAAACAATGGATGTTTTCGCAGGTTCTTATCCTGCATCAGAGACATTAGTTATACGAATGCTTTGCTGAAAGACATCCTTGTTGTGGAGATGAAGTCAGAAAATCATGCAGAAAGCCTTGGCATATGCAGAGCAACCACACTAGAATTTCCCTGCTGCCCTTCCTACCTGCTTATTGTGTATACCTGTACTTACATAACATCTGAAAATGCTCACATGCAAAAATATAGAATCATAGAAAGCGTTGGGTTGGAAGGGACCTCTAAAGGCCATCTAGTCCAACCCCCCTGCAATAAGCAGGGACATTTCTAACTAGGTATGTGTATTTGATTATGTGTGGTACAGCAAATACCGATGTAATAGCTCTATGAGGGTAACGACCTGTATTTTAAAAAGAATGAAAATTTTATCATGTTGTACAAAGGCAAGGCACAAATCTTAGCAGTATATCCTAGAAGATAGATCCTCCTAGAAGCTATGCTAAGACTCCTTATATGGAGAACAGAGAGGTGATTCCAGGCAGCCATCATGGCCTCAAAAAGAGCAAGTCCTGCCTGACAAGTCTTGTGGCCTTCTATAATGGAATGACTACGTTAGTGGACAAGGGAAGAGCTATGGATGTCATCTCTTTGGCCTTGGTTGGATTCTCGCATCCTGAGAGTAGTGGTCCACAGCTTGGTCTCCAGATGGAGAGAGGTGACAAATGGTGTACCCTAAGGGTCCATACTGGGACCAGTGCTGTTTAATATATTTGTCAATGGCATAGAAAGTGGGATTGAGTGCACCCTCAGCAAGTTTGCTGATGATACCAAGCTCAGTGGTATGGTTGACATGCCTGAGGGATGGGATGCCATCCAGAGGGATGTGGACAAGATTGAGAATTGGACACGTGAACCTCATGAGGTTCAACAAGGCCAAGTGCAAGGTTCTGCACCTGGATTGGGGCAACCCCTGGTATCAATACAGACTGAGGGATGAAAGGACTGAGGAGAAAGGCTTGGGGGTATTAGTGGATGAAAAGCTGGACGTGAGCCAGCAATGTGCCAACAGTATCCTGGGCTGCATCAAAAGAAGAGTGACCAGCAGGTCGAGGGAGGAGATTCTGCCCCTCTACTCTGCTCTGGTGAGATCCCACATGGAGTACTATGTTCAGCTCTGGAGTCCTCAACACAAGAAAGACATGGATCTATTTGAGTTGGTCCAGAGGAGGGCCACAAAAATGATCAGGGGGCTAGAACGTCTCTCCTATGGAGAAAGGATGAAACTGTTGGAGTTATTCAGCCTGGAGAAGAGAAGGGTCTGGGCAGATCTTATTGCAGCCTTTCATTACTAAAGGGGGCCTATAATANCAACCTCTCTGGGCAGCTTGTTCCAGTGCTCTGTCACCCTCACAGTGAAAAAGTTTGCCCTTATGTTTATGTGGTACCTCCTGTATGCCAGCTTGCTCCAATTACCCATTGTCCTATCATTGGACATCACCAAGAAGAGCCTGGCTCCATCCTCCTGACACTCACTCTTTACATATTTATAACATTAATGAGGTCACCCCTCAGTTTCCTCTTCTCCAAGCTAACGAGACCCAGCTCCCTCAGCCTTTCCTCATAAGGGATATGCTCCACTCCCTTAATCATCTTTGTGGCTCTGTGCTGGACTCTTTCAATTAGTTCCCTGTCCTTCTTGAACTGAGGGGCCCAGAACTGGACACAGTATTCCAGATGTGGTCTCACCAGGGCAGAGTGGAGAATCTCTCTGGACTTACTAACCACACCACTTCTAATACACCCCAGGATGCCATTGGTCTTCTTTGCCACAAGGGCACATTGCTGGCTCATGGTCATCTTGCTGCCCACCAGGACCCCCAGGTCCCTTTCCTGCATGCTGCTTTCCAACAGGTCAGTCCCCAACCTATTTAGACTCAAGCACCTTTCATTACACAATCCCCAACCTATTTAGACTAGTTAAAAGGAAGAAGTGCTTTATGATGAGGGTGGTGAAACACTGGAACATGTTGCCCAGAGAGGTGCTAGAAGCCCCATCTGTGGAAGCATTCATGGTCAGGTTGGACAGGGCTCTGAGCAACCTGATCTCATTGAAGATGTCCCTGCTCACTGCAGGAGGGTTGGACTAGATGACCTTTAAAATTTCTTTCCAACCCAAACCATTCTATGACTCTGTGATATAAATATTTTGAATTATGTCATTTAAATTGAGATCTATACACGCTAAGAGTCAGAGAAAGATGTGATAAAAGCTTATGCAGAGCGTTTCCTTCCACTTAATGTTCTATAAGCAAGGACTTATCATGAGGGCTTTTTAACATAAAAAAACTTCAAGATATACTGATTATTTGTGTGTTTGGGTGGAATCAGCTAAAGGTTACATGAGAAATAAGTTAATGGACTGAATTTTATAGCTGTGTGTATAACTGTCAAATCCCTATGTAAATTACCTTTCTCTTCTGCTGGCTGGAATGCAAAAATCCAATAAACTATTAATAAAAATTGAAAGGTCATATGTAAATACCACAGATCTTGAAAATGAACCAGAAAAATATGATTGCACACAAATACCATTTCATATTTTGTTTCATGGTGTCTAAAGTGGGATGGGACTTATGATATGTTTTATCAAAGTATGGAGAGAAAATATTCTCTTAAAAAAAGATTTGCTTTAAATCTGAAAACAAGTGTTTTATAGCTAATTGGCCGTTTGTTTCTCCAGCTTAGCAAGAATTTTTTTTAACTTATGAAGAAGACTCAAAGACTGATTTAATTATTCTAGTAATTCATCAAGAGCATTTAGAATGGAGTATATACGCTGTCTTTTCAGTCCACCTGAGCACATGCTTGTTTATGTGTTTTTATTTACACTGAAGTATATTTGTAGCATACTTTCTAAAAGAAAAGGTGAAGGAGTTTGCAAGAAGCGTGATTTCATGCTCAGAAATTGAATTTGTACAGGTGCCAGCTTCAGTGAAGTCATTATTGCCTGTATTTTGTTCCCGAAAACAATATTATACTTCTATCTTTAAAAATGGAGATTCTCCAGATACCTAAGTGGTTTGCATTTATTTAATTCAAATTAAATAAAATGATACACTGTATTGTAAACACAGTAAGTCTGTGGTGGTTGATGGAGGCTTATATCACTCTGGTGTGTTTCTTGTTTCCTTCTCTCCTACCATTAAGGGTACAGTATAAATGCACTGGATGCTTTCATAGTACTGCTTGCCTATTTAAGAAATTACTTGTTTTCTTCTGGGCTGTTAAGCAGTACTACTAAGGGATATCAGTATCTGTAACTGGAAGAGATTGTTGTTAAGAAGGCAATTTTCTCTTAGAATGAGCTTCAGGCAGTGGATTAGTTTAGAAATGACCTGTAAGATGGGGGCTTTGTAATCAACACATGAATAAAAAAATACATTCAAAACAACATCTTGATATCAAAGATGCTCTAAAATGAGAGTGATTAGAGTGACTTATTTTTCTAAGCAGAAAGATAAATGATGGCTTTAATCAAGAATAAGCATCAAAAATAAATCAGGAAGGACACAGGATATGTAGCCGTAGGATTACATAGTCATAATAACAAACACTTTCTTGGTAGCTTGTTTTTAAAGGGTTTTTTAAATTTATTCTATTTTTTAAATGAAGCTTGATTTTATATGCCATTGAATTGAATGGTAGAAGGCAAAGGTCATTAGAGCATTTGAACACCTAGGGTACTCCATTCCTCTCTGAAAATAATATTTTAAAATATTCTTATTTTAAAGTAAAGTTTTGCTTTTTCCTCACATACAGTAACTTCAGGATTACAGAAAATTTAGATCAAGAAAGAAATGTGCTGCCAACCAAAAGCCTAGATCAGACTCACACAGTATATTTTGTTTGGAGAATTTACTGGCATATCCCATGGTATATCGGAATGGAAAAAGGAGTAGAATAGAATACAACTTCACTACCTACTTCTGTTCATTCTTTTAGAAGACTAGATGAAATGTTAGCCTATTATCAAAAGCTTCTGGATGAAAGTGGTCCCTCAGTTTTGTGAGGATGGACATACCTCCCATTTATAGACTTTCATTTACCTGTGGCTCACGCTTTGAGTTCTACTGGCAATGCAAAATTATTCTGTCATTGTTCTATAAAGGAAGAAGCAAAAAGCCACTGTAGAGATAGCTTTGCAGGCTGCTGGTGAGCTGGTGCATCCTCAAAGAAAGTACAGCTTGGTATTGTGCAGAAATGTAAGGTAGGATTTGTCTTGGAGTGTGTCAATATCCTGATGCAATTTTTCTGCTTCTGTTACAAGAACAGGGAGTCCTAGTTTTTACTTCATCCAAGAGAAGTACTATTATTCCCCCAATTTTTATCTTAGGAAAGCCTGATGATGTTGAATCTATTTGAAGAGCTATGAGAGACTTAGAAATTGTAAAAAGGATAAAGGAGAAGACTAAAAGTGTTGAAGATAATGTCACTCTTTGTATAGATGCAACAAACTAATCCATTGGTTATGTAAAGGCACAAAATTAGAATTAGTAGAAAACTGTTCTGTCCCTTTAGCATTACACAATGGTGTCCATATAGACCAAAAAACCCCAATAAATATTTTGCAAAGCTGATGAGTTATTTAAATACAGATTCGCAGATTTCAATGTGTAAAAATCACTGGAAGGAAGCCTAAGTTAATCAACATTCATATTTTAATACATTGGAGCTACAGTTCCAGCAATAAAAATGCCACACAAAAAGCATTACTTCACAAATCTGGTACTTCTATATAATTGGAGCTGTCTGTATTTTATTCAGTAAGGTAGATCTGTCTGCTGGAAAACTGAATAGAATTAAATCAGCATGAATTCAGATTTTCTCAAAATAAAAAAGTGCGTCTAGTTTATGATAAAGAGGTTTGAGGATATGTGTTATACACTGTCATAAGGAGTTTTAGGCTTACTGAGTAATGTGTGACTCTGTCACTAGCTCCATGATTAAAAAACAGTTATTCCAGCTCTTTTCTGCAGAAGGCTTTTGAGAGTCTTGAGCTCAGTGACTTTTACAAACAGAGGAAGAGAATTGATCAAATAATCGTCAGAACCACTGTGCTGTCATTTTTTTCATTCTCTGTGCAATTCTTTTCTCTGTGTGGTAAATCATGTGGAAGGGAGAGAGGCACATTCTGTAATCTCAGAAACAATAATTGAATTAAACACCTCTTTTTTTTTTTTTTCTTAGTAACTCAGCATTTTTAAAATGTTACGCTTTGAAGAACCATGGGACTATTAAGTGTAAACTTGCAAGTGTTTTCAATTTCCATTTTTATGCTGCAGACTTTCAAGCACTGTACAGAAAAGTCTTTACAAAACATCTTTAGCTGTTACTGGACAAAGGAAATGTCTTTATTGCATATACTATAGATTTTTATTCACCTACTAATGCTGCATCAAGTCCTGAGTACTGTAGATTGACCGCTGTTTTCCTGTTCAGAAAGAATGGATACTGTTAAAAATAAGCTAAGGAAAATACCTTGGGAATTTATGAGAATATTT
>VZZY01012637.1:49805-191264 GCA_013400335.1 Eurystomus gularis | reverse complement strand
GCCCCAAGGAACCCTCGGAACACAATAACAACAGTAATTTAGGAATAACAGTTTCTAAACTATTAATATTTGTGGTTATTCATATTAATGATAATGGTAACGAAAGGCTGAGAGACCCGAGTCTGTTCAGCCTGGAGAAGACCGAAAAGGGACCGTATCAGTGCTTATCAATACCTCACGGGCGGGTGTCAAGAGGATGGGGCCAGACTCTTTCCAGCGGTGCCCAGTGACAGGGCGAGGGGCAGGGGACACACACTGGAACCCAGGAAGTTCCATCTGAACAGGAGGAAAAACGTCTTTCCTGTGAGGGTGCCGGAGCCTGGCCCAGGCTGCCCAGAGAGGCCGTGGAGTCTTCTTCTCTGGAGAGACTCAAACCTTGCCTGGACACAGTCCTGTGCAGCTTGTTCTAGGTGAACCTGCTTTAGCAGGAGGGTCAGACTAGATGAGAATAATAATAATAAAAACAATAATGATGGACAACCCAGAACTAGACAAGAGCAAGAACTGAATGTCTGTGGCCACCCACCCCACACCCCATGCCTTGCCCTGGTCACCTGCCTGTCCCTGTGCCCAGGAGCACTTGGGTGGCCGGCTCTATTGCCATTTGTTCTCTTCCTGAAGTAACCGGAATGAATCATAAAGTCTTTTACTGTTCCCTCAAATCAAAATTTCTACCTTCAGCAGTGTCCAAAGGCCCAAATAACACTTGTGGCACAAGATATTTCAAGAGTACCGCACTGTTCCGCAAAACCTGAGGTCCAATCCCCGCTTCCCCACGGGTTCAGCCAGCAAGAGGCATGGGTTCAGCGCCAAGAGCCTCCTCTGGCAGGGGGGGATGAACAGAGAAGCAGCCTTGGTGCTTCTCCTGGAGAGTGAGAAACAAAGAACCAAAGCAGAGCAATCCAATCTGCTAAGAAAATCTCTAATAAAGAGCCAAACAAGAAAATCTGGATAGCAACATCAGCAAAGTATCACGTATACACACAGCCAAACCATAGTCTGCCAAATCCAGCCCCATAGTTGCTATACGTTTGATTTTTAAAAACAGGTATTAAATATGCTTACCAACTTGCTCTAATTGAAATATGGTCATTGCAACTTGCTCAGATAAATACTGCCAGTTAGAACATTTCACTCAGTAACTCAGCTATAATGCCTTTATCTTGAAAAGTAAAAAGTAATTTTCAATTTTGTACATTTAGTTATAATTCAGAATAATATATAACTTATAATATGAATTATATTA
Source organism: Eurystomus gularis (assembly GCA_013400335.1). Taxonomy (NCBI): domain Eukaryota; kingdom Metazoa; phylum Chordata; class Aves; order Coraciiformes; family Coraciidae; genus Eurystomus; species Eurystomus gularis. Next base: position 190,018 of record VZZY01012637.1, on the reverse strand, counting down.
TGTTTTACTATAATCTAAAATGATTTAAATAAAAAGTTAAAATCCTTAAGTACCCATTCCATTAAGTAGCAGGAGCAGCAACTTAAAACTCCTAAGACAATTTTATTAATCTTATCTTTTCTCTTCTCTAGGAGGCTTTATTATTACCAGAGTCTTTGTGCAGATTTTATTTGAAATCAATTTCTAAGTAAGTACTCCAACATTTATTCTGCGCATCTGATAGGAAAAAAACAGTCCTATTTCTGCAGTATGAATGAGCAGCAGTAGCACTTTTCTGTGTTTCTCTCTCATACAAGCATACACCAGTGACAGAGTAAAACTTAACCAGTCAACCTTTCATCACCCAGCGGTAATTGCAGCATTTATTCTAGCATTTAAAACTCAGCAACATCTACATCACCCAATAGTATGAATTCTGAGCGTCACTAATGTATTATAATATGAATTACACTCTTACTGTTCTTCAGTATATAGTATTTTTATTAATCACTGTAAGCAAGAAAAAGTACATGCATTTTAAGCAGCAGCACTGAGAACATTATAAGGTTGTTTTTTAAATCCTGTGTGTAAGCCTACAACAGGACAGCATCCTGGGCAGCAGAGCTTGTATATATTACTTCATTTCTTCCTAGGCAAGATGTTTTTACTTGGCTATAGTATTGTTCCCCCATGGTTTTTTTTGTCTGGCAAAGCTCTTTGCGCTGGCACTCAGCACTCAACAAGACACAGAGCTGTCAGCTGAGGACAGCCCCTTCTGCTCGCTTCTGCTGTGAAAAAGAGTTGGAAGGACATGATACTCATGCTTTAGCTCACTGGGCCAACTGCACAACCAGTATAAATTACCATGTCTCCACTGTGTGCAAAAGTAACACTAACTGAAAATTTGGCCCTTAATGTGCTTATGGGAACGGGGCTCAGTGGTTGCTTTTAGAATTCAAAGATTCTGTGCAGCACTACTTTGATGGGCACAATGCTGCAGCACACCTGCAACATTAGGATAAATTCCAGATGCATACATACATATATTATCTCTTTTACTAAAGAGTTTGCTGTACTTCAAAAAAAAACCCCAAAAAACAGTTGTAAAAACTGCTGCACTTGTTAAGCTGGTGGCATCAAGAAAACCATAAGCAACACCTCTGTCAGCTATCACAAATAATTTCAAATGCACAAGTGTGAGCTATAAAATCTCAGTTTGAACAACTACTGCTATCAGAATTTGGGAACTAATAGAACACATTAGCTTTTTACAAAGTAAATTTTATTACTGGCAGATCATGTTGGCATTTGTTTTACACCTTGGTAGTGAACAAAGATAAGAGATTAAATACTGCACCTGTAGCCCAGCCAGCAACTTTGCCAAAAAAAAACTGGATTTTAAATTGGATTTTAAATATGCCTGAGTTTTCATTTAAAGTAGGCAAAATTTGGGCAAAATTGTTCATCCCAATATCCTAAAAATACTTTACCAATGCTACAATCCCTGTATGGATAGTAAAACATAACAGCACGGTAAGGTTAATGGAAGGAAAATATTTAAGAATTTAAGTCATGCAATAAATGCTTTATACAGAGAACATTTTTAAAACAAAACTGTATGTTAATTGTATGCTAAAATTTCTCTTAATTAATAACTAAGCCAACACATGTAAAAAGGCACTTCACAACAACTGATAGTACATCAGCCAAAATTAGCTGATTATGTGGCTTTTAAGAGAAGTGTGGCTGCTCTACTGATCTAAATCTGAACGCTGAACTGCTGAACCCATTTTCTAGGATAAATTTAGCTGTTCTTGCGTGTTCCACTTTTCCTTGGTACTTGGATCAGTTATGCAGTGTATAATTATACCAGTGCAGTTAGACAGCACTTTCCATCTGAATGTCTCAACATGCTTTTCAGACTTAATTACTTTGGACTTGGAAATCCTTCATGATGTAGATACTATTAGTCAAATTTAACAGAGGAGGAAATGGAGTCACAGAAGAGGGGAGTACCCAGAAAAGGATTGAAGTTAAGCCTCGGTCTCCTGAAAACTGCTTTTTATTGCCACCTTGCTTTAGAGAAATATGAAGCCAAGATGCTCTTCAAGTTTAGCTTCTGGACATACTATGAAATATCTTGCTCTTGAGAATAAGTAGCTTGATACTTACCTTACACATAAACCCAAGAAAAATCCAGACACTAAATAATTCCTCATTGTCCTTGCAAGTACTTTGACTCATATCCATTCCCAGAAGATACCCAATATGTATCTAAACGTCCAGGCTTGGGGTGAGAGGCAGTTTTATCCTTTCCACTCTTTCTAAAACACACAGCATATCTTGGTACTAGGAGTTAAGCACTTATACAGAACATGAGACTAAGCTCCATTTTTATCTCACCATGAGACAAAACTCACACCTTGCACCTCTGTGGAGAGTGTCCTATTACTTTGTTTTATATGAAAGACACCTTTCCCTATCAAGCTTTTTTTAGCAAGAAAAAGAGACAAATAGTTTTTTTCTGAAATCTAGAAAATTCTCTTCAGCAGTAGTTTTTGGCTGTAGGTGCCAAATTAGCCACTTAAATAGTAAAGAGGAAAACAGTTTAGATATACCTAGATTCTTAAAATATTTTATCAAACAAATGAACTTAATATACTGGAGAGACTGCAACATCTCATCTGTTTTGCCCAGATTTCCTTACCAGCTGACTCCCTTTGTGGCTTGGACAGAAAGAAAAATAAATACCACTTTTTTCCCACATGGCATTTTATCAAATTTTTCACCCCAAAGGATTCCTAAAATGCAGGATGAGCTTCAGAACCGGAGAAACCCTCTCTGCTCAGCCTTAACAGCTGAGAACAACACCTCTCCCCGTTTTAGCACTTTGGCTTATCAGGAGGACTGAAAATTGCATCTCCAGCACCTGGAGCCTTGACACCAGCTTATTAGGATCAGGAAGCTGGTTTTATTTTCATATCTGTTTTTCTGGGCTGTGGGAGCTTCTTTCAGCAGCCATGGCTCAAATGCAGAATAGATGCCTGGTAACAGCAGTGCCCAAGCTAAGGGAAGAACTGAAAACAGTAACAGCTATTAAGGCTATGCGCTGCTTGTGTTAACAAGCCCAGCTGAAAGGAAAGGCTTATTAGGCGAAATACAGGATCAGGAAAAGGACGGATACCTGCATAGCAATGTGCTCTATGAAATGGTAACTCAGTTATGCAGGAAGAGAGCACAGAGGGAAAATGCTTATTAGTGTTTCCCAGACATATCTTGCTATCTAGGTCACTATAAAGTACTCTCTACTTCTTTGTCTGCTAAAGATCTATTTTTTTTTCTAATGCCTAGCAATACAGGATGAAGTAAAATAGCTAACTAATTATTAAAATATGAGTGGCATCACATGTTGTTCGTGTGTACTTAGACAGTCCTGCAGTGTTACTTACAGAGAAGTACATGCAATATAAGAAAAATTAATCTGGACTACACCCCCCTTCTCACCCTGAACAGCACTTGCCTCTTTACACCATCTTGCATTTTGCAAGTAGTATGGGCTGTCACCAACACAGAATTCACAGAGGTCATAAGACCCAGAAGGATTCAGCAGCACAGAAAAAGAATTGCAAGGGGAAGGTCTCCATGGGAGTTGCAGGAGATTCCTCCAGCATGTGTTTCCACAAGCCAGAAACGCTAAATCCTTCTCTTTAAATGCAGCCATACAACAAGGGCATAATTGATTATAGGATCAACTGCATCCCGATGCTCTCAGGCAAGCTCAGCCAGTTATTTCCTCTAACTCACAGTTCTAGTTAAGAGTTAGGGGTAGCTCAGATGCCTGGACAGAAGAGAAAGCATTGATTCCTCAAGGATGTGAAAAGACATCTCAGAGCCCTGTAGTGAATGTATAGCCATAGTTCCTGGTCTGGCTTTCTCTTTGCTACTGCTGTTTACATCAAGTGCAGATGGTTAACTACCAATCATTTGGATCCCTGGATTAGCATTTAAATGCCTGAATGTAACAGCATCACAGGAATACATGAAGAGGTATGAGAAAACCGAGTACACTGATAGATACCCCTGATTTAGCAGTCCTCAGCTTAACCTTTGACTTCTGTTACGCATTTAACCATACAGTGTTCTTCCCTTATAGCTGTACAAGTGATTGCTAGTGACAAAGATTAATCTTATTACTGGCTTCCTCAGTGTTAGGATGGAGAAACATTGAGAGAAACATGGAATGTTTAATGATGCATGTGGCATGCAAGAGAAACTATGTAATTTACTGGGAAAGACACTCGAGGAAAGAGTGCTCAAGTGACACACTGCTGCTCCTCTTTCAAGAATAAAAAGATTAGTCAATCGGGATTTTTTTTTTATTTCCTTGCCACTGCTTCTTTCCTCAACAAAGAATTCTGCAACAGAAAAATCTTCACTGCTTTAAAATACATGCTTTAATAGTGAGGGTCATATGTAAAACAACATGAATTTGAGTTTTTGGCATTCTGGTATCACACATTGGAAACTAGTTTGCTACAAGCATACCTCATGGATCAAACGTTGTTAGCAGCAATCTGTGCAAATTGTGCCTTTTTCAGGACCATATTGGTCCTCAAGATGGGGCTTTGAGCAACCTGGTCTAGCGGAAGGTGTCTCTGCCTATGGCAAGTGAGGGTTGGAACTGGCTAACTTTAAGGTCTCTTCCAACTCAAACTATTCTATGATTCTATGACCAGTGCACTTTATCTATAAAAGGATTTGAGGTAGATACTACTATATCTCAAATTGTTCCCACACTTCTGAGCACTAAAGACAGTTGTGAGTGCAAAGAGCGCATTCAATATTTAATAATACAGTGATAGAAACAACAACAGTCTGAACCGTCGGTGAAAGCTAGAATGGAAATAGCTATGGAGACCATGGTGGAAGGCAGATGATAACTGAGTTGTCCTGCGGGACTCTGCGCACAGACTCTACAAAATGAGCTGCAGGACCCAGGGGAATTTAGAGAGCACTGAACATCCTTCAAGCCTGCCCAATTAGACCAGTCTGCAAGGACTTTAACGGAGTGTCTCATCTTTTAAAGGAGTGAACAGAACCTCAGGTAGTATAAATTACTCTTGTCACTTCAATTCCAACACCTATTTAAACCAATTTACACCATTTGCCTTAGTGAGCAAAGCAGAAATTGACCCAGGAATAGGTATTACGCTGTATTTGCAAGATTAAAACCTCTTATTCTCATGAAAAAATTGTGTCTGCAATGCATAACCCATTTTGACTCTGATCTAGCTTAGCCTGCAGCAGCTGTAGCTTTTAAAAATGTAATAGCACTAATCACCATGAAAACCAAACCATCACAGAGCAAGGAGACAACAGATATTTCCTGTCTTAAGTAACAGTTTTGTTCAAATACACTATTACCCTGGCAAAAATGGAAAAAACCCAACCAAACAAACAAGCTGGATTTTATATTTACAGAGTAAATGGAAATTTCCACCGCAGAGAAGTCATGTCTTCTAATGTTCACTGAATACTATTTCTGATAGTACCCATTACAGATTTATGAAAGCCCTATTGTTGAAGCATTAAATCTTGCTTGCTAGGATAGGTGTGATGAAGTGTTATTACAAGTACCTAATGTAATTTCAGGAATATTACCTTTCCAAAGCTCAAATTATTTGTTTTTAAAGCAAAAAAAAAAAAGGCAAATGAATACAAATTGAAAAGACAGAGAAGATATTTCCAAATGCTCTGAATTTAGAATGAAAACTGACTGCTATTTCCATATAAAACTAATGCATTAATTCCAGAGAACAGCCTACTTACATTATGGACATATGATAATGTGATTAGTCCAGAATGTCTTTTTCCTGACTTACAGGCTTTCCTTTTCTGATAGACCTGATCAGCTTTTCATAGATACATTTTTCTCCATGTGCCTGCACCCAACATCGCTATCACTTCACAGCAGGCATATGGAGTAACTGATAGACCGAGTATTTTAAAGAGTTCATTGTCATGTTAGATTTCACTTCAGAGTTGACCTCAAGTAGTTTCTGTGCTGAAATGCTTTGTGCGTGTGCAGCTGCAGCTGGGCACTTGTATTCAGAAATGCTGATAAACCAGCACCTTGTACAAAGAAAAGGCCAAGCACTTTGTACGGACTAGCAGTATTGATAATAATCCTTTCCACTACAGAGTTTGAAGCCAGAAGGGATCACCTGAAGTGGAGCAAACGACTGAAAAAAGGTGAAGGGAAACAAGCGAAGAGAGGAGAGAAGGAACACACCTGAGTGCAGAGACATATGATCACCAGTACCTCAGAGCTCACATGCCCAGAAACCAAACCAAGAGGCAGGGGAAAGGCAGGGACAGAGCTATGGCACAGTGGCACACACCCTTTCTTAGCAGGAAAGGCAGCATTGCAGTATTCCCTCTTCCCAGCCTGACAAATAAACGTACAATTTCAATGTCCACGACTGGCAGCTTGCCAACATACATAAAGTGAGAGACTGAGCACAGCCTTTCCATACATTAAGCTCAGTAAGGAGGAGAAAGCTGAATATCAGCAGCTGATAAGAAGAAGTACGCATAGAGTCCTCCTTAACATCCTAGATGGAGAAGCTTTTGTGTATTCAGTCACCATTTTTTGCACTCTCTGAATTATCTTCCACAACTTTTTTCATTGAAAAAAAATAATTCAGGCACAGTGCATAACTCACCATTTTCATACACAATGTAAAAGTTTCCTATACATTAGTCTCATATCTATATGTTGCCTGAATTTTGCAAGTATTTCCTCTGGTATATATACCAGTGTTGTACATTGTATCAAACTGAAAACTATTGTTGTACTGCCTTGACCTCTACATCCTTTGTGGGGACACTGCTTTTCTGAACACAGCTCCTCCTCTCCCATTTACTTAACTTTTTTTCCCAGAGGAACACATTTATATTGGGCCATGTAGACTCCAAAGGACCACACTAAATCCAGTCTGTAGTAAAACCTTTAAATGTAGGTTGTAGGTAGGACATCAGCCAACTCCTTCAGTTTACTGATCTGCTTCTACTGCACCTTCAGCACTGAGTACAGGATCATGATCTCCAATTCTGGATGACTGGTGAACTGGTATCAGATTTACTGATAACAGTTACACTTACATTTACCATACCAGTTACCAGTTATATTTTGTTCACTTTTATGAATCATGAAAATGCACTAGTGCTCTTCCAGATTTCTGCAATCTCTCCATTATTTAAAGATATATTTTAAAACGAACATCACTGGACCAGATATTTTGTCAGCTTAGTCTTAGGGCTCCTTTAAACTTGTGGATGTATGTTATGTTCAAGATATTTACATTTTATATTGTTACTCATCCCTTTAGTTTATTCATTAATTAGGATTTTATTGCTTTCCTATCAGAGGAAAGCAATTGTTTCCTTCTTTGAATCATATAGCAGCTATTTTGATTGATTAACATTGATAGTTTAATTTCTGTTGCCAATATTCTGAAGATCTAGATTCAACCTACAAAGCTGTTGCTGTTAAAGCTTAGTCAGGGAGCAGCTAAAAATTCAAGAATCCTGTCTGGGAGGAAATCAAGCAAGAAAGAAACTGAATCCATAGCCTAAGGCACATTTGGCAATAGAGGCACACATATAAGCTACAGCAGGGAGGACAGGGTAGGCACAAAATGTGCATTCTCTAAGTCCATACACAAATCGGGTTTTTTTCTGTCATGAAATTTTGGAGCATGAAGTTTGAAGGGATTCTTAGGATGAGCAGGTGAGAGTCTCCTGGGCTGCTCTCCCAGAACGCAGCTCCGAAATCCTGCCTGACAACCCTTGCAGCATGGCTGTTATTGCTGGGTGTTTGCCAGGCACCTTGCTCTCTCCCACATCTGTAGTGCCAGATTTTACAGGTCTTCTGCATTGAAATTGTTGTCTTAATTACAACATTTTATTTGTATCTTTCGCCAGTTAATTTTCTTCTGGATTATAAAAAAAATGAAAAACTACAAACATAGCCCTTCGATGTCTTATATTCGTGAGTTTCAGATGGAAGGATCCTGCCAACAAGAAACAAGCTTTTTTGTCAGTTATCTATATTATAGTATCATCTGGAGATCCCTAAACACTTTCACTCTAAACCAGAGCAAACACATGGCAAATAACATTGCCTACTGTGAAGGCCTTACTGCCTCAAAAAAGCCAGAGAAAGAAATATAATTACACCATTTTTCAGTAGCATAAAGTGATTAAGTCAATTGGCTTATGAAACTCAAGATGTCTGGCAGAAAAGCAACTTAAAGCTGTACTGCAAAAGGCTGCTGTTCTTCCACACAGATTCTTTATTCACTGATATCTAGAGTCCTATGATTATTTCCAGTATTGTGTTGAAGTTAACTTTATTTGAATGAGAACAGAGGATCAATTAGTCTCTCAGAAATGATCCTTCCTTCTACTGGTACTGCTCATTGCTGAGGCTCGGTTGTTGAGAGCCTTTACAAATAAAGGCCTCCAGAGTTCTCATTCCTGATACAGTAATTACCACTTAGAGAGGTTGGAAAACAATTTCATAGACTTTAAGGTTCATATGAAGGCAAAAAAAGTAATTTCATTTTAAAACCCTAGAAGATAGTAATAGCTGCTGTTTTGATCTGCCAATTTATTCCAGCCATCTGAAGCAGAAATTTTATCTTTAACTTACAACAATCCTTCCTAGATACACTCACCACTGAAAACTTAACAAGAAAATTAATTAAACCTAAACAAGCAGACTAATTAAAAAGACCCACTACATTCACTACAACAGCTGATGAGGCCATCACCAAACAGAAGATACTAATGAAGAAATACTTCTTGCAAAAATATTCATCATCCTGAAATAGCTCTGTGAAAAAAAAAACACTGATGGTTTTCTTCTGAAGCATTTATTACTAATTTCAACATATGTAAAACAAAAAAAACCCTGCTTTTTTGCAATAGAAGCAATTACTCAAAAGGAAGAGCAAAACTGGACACTGCAAGCACAGACCTCAGGCAAACCCATCTTTTAACAGATCTAGTACTTTGAGATCACTGCTTCATTCAGGGTAAAATGTAGTAAAGTCACCAGATCCTCAATGCTAGAAAAGATTAAAAAATACAGCATTTAGAATTTGAGGCTGATGCAGTTAATGCAAATGGCCTTACTTTGATCTTCATATTGGAAAAAAAATTGACATCATCAATGATCTGGTCCCTTTGCTTATATGTCTTTACAACTCAAGGCACTTTTGCTATCCTCCCTTGTAGGGAAGTGTGAGCAGATCCATCCCCTGCCAGCAGCAACAGCCCATGGGAGCTCAGCAGTGGCATCAAGCAGCAACCTTACTACTCTACCAGGTAAATGGGGATAATAGCACTTGCCTATCTCACAGTGGTTTGAGAAGCCAGATACAATAGTGTGGCTAAAATACACAGAAATGTTAAATCCCAACTGTCCTTGGGGAAATCGCTTTCCAGATGAAAAGGTTTTACTTCCAAGATATTTTTTTTATGCTCGGTTTAAATCTTTGCTGTTGTGATTCCAGTCTTCTTGCTCCCGTCACACCCCACGGTGTTACCCTGAACACATCTGCTGTTTTCGTGCAGGCACTGGAAGGTAGCCCCACATTGTAATTCCTCCCTGAAAATATGATTTAGCTCTGGTAATTTGTATAGATTTTTTAAGCCTCTGCTCTGAAATCAACCCCTTCTCACCTGACTTTTTTTATTTGTAGGTATTCCTTTGATTTCTTTCCAATCTCTCAATATTTACCATGCCCAGAAGTCTACATAATGTGTATCCTTGTTTAAAGGAGTGTATTAGTAGAGTGATCCCACTAATGAAGTGTAAACATGATTTTTTTATCTGTTGTTTTGGTATTCTTATTAATTATATGATCTTCCTACACTGTAATTTAGAATATTAATCATTGCACTTATCAACCTACATTTTGCTGAGCTGAATCTCTTCTTTCTTCTTGTTATTTATTGGTTTTGTTCTGTCAAGCTTCCTTCTGCCCCTCTGTGGTTTTGTACCTTCAGTGTTACCTGAAACCAACCTTTGTATCACATGCAAATTTAATGAACGTGCTGACAGCCTCCTTCTTCCAGATCATTAATGAGGATGTTTATCCAGGCCAAACTTAAAATCTCCCCTGTGATACTTCATTAGACATGTCTCCACAGTTTTACGTACCTGGCCAAATTTACACTTATAAACAAAGGCTCATTTCAATGAATTTTAAAAACTTGCACCAGCGTATCCAAGCAATGACTCTGGCCTGTTACCTTTCATCATTCCTTTGTTTGTAGGCATGTGCTCATTTTACAATGGCGTGAACATGTGTAAAGCCAGTTGTAATTAATTTGCAACTAAGACTTCATACAACAGTACCTGACATAGCACTAAATTAAGTGCACTACTGTTGCTGCTATCAGTCTCACTAAAAAAAAAACCAAAACCATTCATAAGAGGTTTTACTTTCTGTTAGAAATTGTAAGCTTTGGTTGTACTTAGCTCATTCCAAACACAGCAAACTTGCAGCAATCAGTCAAAATCTATTGCATTGGATAGTCAGTCTATGATTGGGTGATGCTGTGACTCTACAGCATTTCTGTTGTCTTTAGGTGACATGACATCCCACACTGACACAAAAATGTTTAAAAAAAAAAAAGGAATGAAAGAAACGTGGCTGACTACCCCAGTCTTCTATGTATTTGCCATGCACCACTAGAATCAGGAAGTACTGTCGGTACTGATAGTGGAAGAGCAAAGCCACAGAGAGGACAGACAGAAGCACACAGGACACTTTATAGTCCAAAGGGAGAACTGCAGCTCAAATAGCAGAAAAATAAGCTCCCTACATGGGAGGTACTTAAGCATTTCACAACAGTTCTATGTACCGCATGGGATGACAGGGTTCATTCTTTGCTGTCCAGGCTCAGTTATTACCGATGCCACTGCTGCCAGCAGTAGATTGCTGAGTACCTCCACATGCACTGTAACAGTCCCAAACCCAGGCCCACCTGGAGAACCACACTCACCTCTCTGCCTGGAGAGTGCCCTGGACTATTAGCTAAAAGCTCACTGTCAGAGAGGGATGAGAATGATGGAATACTACATCCCTTTCTTTCAAGGTTTTTCAGTTTGTAGAAAATACGTTTAATTTATATTGAGCCCAAGGAAGAAGTGAAGCGTGAACCCAGTCCTGAAGCGTAATAAATGGGGAGCTCATCTGAGGGGCAGGAGACCTTCTTGCTTTGTCCATATTGTTCAAACATCCGCTTAATACACAACACAGCCATGCCTCATACAAACTTGAGCAGACACCTTGTTGAACAGAGTGTAACTGCTTTAATATCTCCTCTCCAACAGTAACCAAAAAACGATACCCAGGGAAAAATAGCAAATAAGGCAAGCCAACAATGATACTTTTTCAACCTTAAATAATTTGCCATTCAAGCATAACCTGAGCTTCTTATGGTGCTTTCCTACTTGAGAGCCTTTATGAGTTTTGCTTTATAAACTGGCACAGCACCCTTGATTGTAACCTCAAGGCATTTGTGAGGACCTGCAGCCATAAGTTCCAGCCTAGCTGTGTCCTGCCTTTCTCCAATTCAGCCTGTTATCTGGTAGTTCCATACGATGCCTCTTACTTCTTCTAGTGGAACAATCAGGCTGGTCTTAACACATTTACGCAGTTTGCACACATGATAGCTGGATGTGACCCCTCAAGTAAGCAGCTGGAAGGGATCTGCTGCCTTGGAATCAGCATGTATTGCAAAGATCACTACAAAATGTAGTGGATGAAGATTCCAACATATTGTAAGTACCGTAAAAAAAAACCAACCTGATTTCAGCCAATCAAAACAATTGACTCTACAGTTCAAATATCTGGTGAGTTTGGAAACACGTTTAAACCATTAGTCTTTAAAAGTACATATGTGATTCATAATCTTACTCCTCACCTCTGCCCATGTAGTGCTTTTCACTTTACTACTTCTATGACTCCGGAAGATGTACCCGAGGCCAAATACTAAAGGCCGGTAAGGTACAGAGAATAAAAGACATTAAAATAGTCCTCTTTTTTACTTTTCCTTCTTGCAAGAAAGACATTTTGTCCATTGTCAGCATTATAATGCACCAAGTGTGCCAGGGTCAGTAAGTAGAGCTTTCACAGAAACAAAGGATAATTTTTTCATGTTGTTGATAACAAGGGAAAATGGCTATTCAATATGAAGTGAAATGCAGAACAGATTTGCAGGTAGAAGAACCAGCCGCAATTCTGAGCTGTCACAGCACCTCAGTTTCAATTAAAAGAGGTGAAGTTCTAAAGCACAAAGATTTCACTCACCACCAATTAAATAGTTCTGCCAGAGGGAAAATGAGGAATGAGATGTAAAACATTGCCTGTGCCCTTTGTTACACAGAGACATTCATTTCTTTTACAGTGAAAGGATATCTACCTCAGTGCAAAGCCACTGTCCAGCCCATTTGTAATTATTGTGTGGCTTCTTTTGCCAAATACAAAAAGAAATTTTGGGTGGAGGAGGAGAAAATAAAGGTGGGTATTTATTATCTCCTTTCACAAAGTCTATAAACTTCCTGTATACACCATAGGAACTGCATTTCTTTTTCAACAGTTTCCAATTTGTATCACTAAAGAAAGCTTTAAATGCCAAGTAAAATAAATTCCTTTTGTTAACTAATTTCCCAAAGAGTTTCGCAGATAGGTTCAGTGCTCCAGATCTGATTTCCTGCATGTCAGTTATTGGACTGGTCTATTAGTAGCTCAGCAATCCTCATTCACCTCATTAGATCCAGTACCAATCACTTGGAGACAATACAGAGGTACAGATTCCTCTTTATACAGATTCTTCTTTATATTGCTTTTCTGTCTAATTTCTAATATTTTAAAGAATTTTTATCCTGTACATTAATGAGTGCAGGATTGGTCCCTAAATACTTAGCTTTGTATTTCCCAGTCAGATTAACTGCCAGTTAGTGATAACTGGACCTGGCTACATTTCTGTTGATGGACACATACGTACTGTGAGACGGAATAAGAGCACTAATTAATTTCAGATAGGTCACTCCCGGCTGTCAATTTTTCTTTGAACTCTAGGTGGGTCCACAGAATTCTTCTTTCAAATTAAATCAGTCAGGAGCTATTCAGTCTCAAATGTAAAACTGGACAGTACAGTTAAAACAACTGTAGTTAAATCTGAACAAATATGTATTTTTCTACATGTGGATGGGTCCAGTTGCCAGGCAGGATCCCTTTTTTTTGTTCACCTACTCTGCAAGTCCCTGCTTAGGGGTGAAACTATCCTAATCTGTTTGCGGTTCCTTTTGTTTCTCAGTTCCTCTGCAGGCTCCTGCTGAAACTGCGAAGACTTCAGGGCTTAAATCAAAAGACAGAGTGACAAGAGAAGAGGCTTTAACTGTTAGTTTGATAGGTCCTATACAAACAGTCTTACTAGTATTGGGCTTTCAAAGGCTAAACAAAACCCTAAAATTGAAGCCCCTTTAACAGTTACTGCATTTATGCTTAATACAAGTGAAAGAATAAATATGCCAGACCTCTGAGACCCCATAATACTTTCAAATAAAGCCTAAATTTTAGCCAGTCATCTTTCACTGAGAAATTATAAAAGCTGTCTCAAAAGAAGGGACCTCTACTTCTGTAAAGCTCTTGCTGCAAGTACATTTTTAGATGTGTTTTTCCAATGTGAAATTGTCTCTCTCTAGTTAAAATTCTAAATCAGGAAGCCTTTCAGCTCTTGCTGTAGTTTTTTCTTCCAGTGAAGCATTAAAGTCTTTCTTAGGGCAGCAGAGTTGAACCAGTTTTTCAGACTTTCTAATCTAATCTAAGGTCATTCTTACCTTATTAACCAGGCTATCAGTAAAGGTCATTAAAGAATTCTAGGAAAATTGAAACATTTCTTAAAACATATAATCCTGTAACAGTTTTAATTGATTACTGTTTTTGCAACCCAGAAAACATACTTTATGCTCAAATATGCTTTGCAGACTGCAATTATGAATGTACTTCCTGAAAGCATAATTGATACTATTAGCTGTCACAGAAGTTAAAACAATAACTGCAATTAAAAGCAAATAAAAAAGTTATTATATCTATCTGCTAATTTCTTGGGCAGTATGCATTCTTCCCTTCAGCCACTTCAGTAAGTAAAGTGACTTCTTTTTGGAAGCAAGTATCCTAAATATTAGAAGTATGACAACTAATATCATACTTAAATACTCCCTAGAATGAAAGAATAAAATCTCATGCTTGTAAAGTCAAAGAACAGGTCTGTGAAATCCCAATTCAATATAATAGTTGAGAATTTTTAATATTATTTTGAACTGTGGTAATCTATTCTAATTCTACTTTTATATTTGGTAGAAAATAAGGAAATGTGCAATTTCCTCTCCAGTGAACACCACTTTGCCACTTCAGAGTTTTGAGTGACCAAGATGTTCCCCAGTGGAACAACTCCAACAAGGATATAGACCAGAGGCACAACAAAATACATATTCCATAGAGTTAGGTGACAGTAAACTACAGTCTTCTCTCTCTCTTCCTTCAGGAAAAACGGATCTGTATTTTGCTGTTCCTTCAGTGGATATACCAAGCTTACAATGTAATCTGATCCAAGATCATGTATCAAAAGAGATGATAGAGTCACATTCTACAGAATTCACATTGTAAACTGATGTACATGCATCCCAGAAGATAAAAATTGCAGCAAAACAATCCTTGAGTGCTGAAAATGTAATCTGTGTTTAGAATAATTTGTTTTAAGCTTATGATGTCATGTTGTGTCATTTTTATGTTCATCCTTTCCAGAACCAATGACAATAAAAATAAGAGTACTTTTTAATCATAAAAAGGGATAAGATTGTCTTTCCTGATTTGGTTCAATTTTCATGTGCTTTAATGTGCATAGCTAAAATAGTCTCTACTCAGTCATAAAGGTAAACCAGTGTAAGAAAGAAAAGAATGGGGCTTTAAAATTTTATTTTGGAAGATTTTACTTCTGTGCATACAGCTATGTGTAAATCTCCTGGATGAACCCAGCCCACCCATGACTTATGCCCTGCTTTACTGTAACTTTGTAAATCTGGATTATTGGGATGGGACAGGAGTTCTAGTCTACCTAACATTTTTGCCAGAGGTCATTCCACACCCAAAAGGAGATGGGCAGCCAAAGACCTCTTGAAGGAGATCCCCTTTTCGTAATATAATTTCCTCGATACACTGGCTGCACTGTTATCTCTAGAGAGCTGAACTCTTTGCCTGTATGTACTGTGCTTTCCTGTACTCAGAGTTTGCCTCCCTACTCATTTGGGATTTAGCTTGTCAGTAACCCTTAGAAGGACATGGGACAGCAAGGGAGCAAACTCATGTGTCCCATGACTGTTCCATCCCCCTGGCTACAGGGTACCCCAAGTAAAGGCACTTTCAATTCCTCCTCTTATGGATGGGAACAGTTGCAGGAGTACATTCAAGAGATATGGTGCCCAAGGAAAAGCTGGCAAACATGAACCCAGTTTTAACCTAAGAACTATGTTAAACATGCCTGTGGAAAGAAAAAAACTTGGACCGGAAAGTATCCCACATTTTTTTAGTTTATCATCCAGGCTAATAGGAGACATTGAAGCTACTCAAAAGCCTTTCATAACTTGTTTTTGTTGGCAACAGTCATCCATGCCAGGAAAGGTTGTAGAGTCTCCATTGTCAGAGATACTCAAAAGCTATCTGGACATGGTCCTGGGCAGTTGACTTTAGGCTGCCCTACTTGATCAGGGAGATTGGATGAATCAATGTCCAGACGTTCCTTCCAATCTCAGCCATTTTCTGCTTCTGTGATACGCCCCTGGATGCACACGTCCATGTGTGCTAACAGATTAGTAGATTACATTGAGAGAGACAAAACTTAGTTCACAAATGCCAGACTCCTTAGCACAGTCTTGGTGTGTTCCCTATACACAAGCTCCAGATGCTTTCATGTAGTGCAGGAAAACCTTGGGAAATAAAAAGTTTATCTCCTAGGCAAAAAAACTCTATAAAAATGAAATGCATAGCGAAAGGCAGTACCATGCTACTTTTTCATTCTGAAAAAATCACAAAGGCTTTAAAAACTGTTAAAGAGGAACATCTGAAAACAAAACCAAATAGATATTGCTGAAAAATTAAGGGTCCACAGGCAAATACTCAGAAGTCCTAAAGTGAAAACTTAAGTCTAAATGTGTCACTTTACAACCACTCAAGTGAAATACATCTGATGCATAATACATTTTCACTCAACACAATTAGCTGTTGGAACTCATCGCACCAAATGAACAGTAACATCGGACACTCCTCTGTAGGTATTAACGCGGCCCTGTTCAGCAGAAGTGCCCTGCTAACCCATCCTGGGAGGAAAGAAAATATTCTTGCAGCTGATTAAATCCAAGAGCAAACTAAGTAGCTTGCCCAAAGACAAATAGGAAACCTCTGGAAGAGTGAGTTCTCAAATCTTCCAAGGGACATCAGATAAACACAACTTTTTTTTGTCACTGTACATGGGCATCCTTTTTTTAACTGTATCCTTTGAAACCACTCTCACTGATGGTGCAAAGGCACTCATGACATGAGCCTACTGAACACTGCCATGCAGGAAATGCTGAACATCTGGAGAGGGAAGTGTTTGCAGCTGGGCTTCATAACCTCAAGGCCATTCCCTCTCTTCTCCCACAGAACTACCCTGCAGTCTCCATCAGCCTGAAGTAGGCTGTATTCATGAAACCCTACTTTGCCCTTGGTTCCCGCTTTAAATGGGACACCTCCAATCCCAACCCCGCTTTCAGCTCTGCACTGTGCCAATCTCCTTCCTATGTACAGACTCAGGGACCACATGGCAAGGGTTTTCCCTGAAGGACTGCATCGTACTACTACTCAGTACAAGAGCTGCAATAGAACAGTTTAAATAGCTTGTGATAAGCTCAACCTTTCCTCTTGAAACTAAAATGCTCTATGTGATCAATATAAATTAAATTGAGGATGAAGAAAAGCAGCCCTGTTTTGTTGAGCCTGGAGCAGAGAGCTGCCATGGGGCAGCCCACCGAAGTCTGCATCAACAAGCAATGGCATGTTCCCAAAAAGACATCTGTGCTGTCACCTTGGAGCTGTTTGAAGCTTGTCTGGAACCTAAAGCTGAGCTCACTGAGGTACAACAGTTTTATACTAAAAGAATTTTTCCATTCATAACATCAGAAAATGTTTATTTTTAAATGGAAAATTTCCAGTTTCAAGCATTTGGAAAGCAAAACCAACCTATACATCCTGTTTAGCTTTCTTTGTCGCTGCTTCAGTGACTTTCTACATAACATCCTCCGTAGTCACAGGATTATCTACAGGCGTTTCGCAGACTTGCAAGTTCCAATGCCATTAGACAGAAGCTGACACAAAGCCTCTCATTTCATTTGAGAGGGCATCTACATCTCTCTTCTGTTTTCTAGAGCAGATGTCCAACATGCACCCTCAAAAATAATACCTTTCTTTTTATAAAGACATGGAAAAAACCCCCAAACCAAGTAAACAAAACCCATAAGCAATATATTCCAATTTACAAAATAAAATTATGGAAGTTAACATTAAAAAACTAGAGTGATTTGAGGGTTCCCTAAGCAGAGGAAAATAAAGCCAGCCTATAATGAAGAAGAGTTATCAAGAAATGACCAACAGAGCAAGCCAATTTTATCTATGCCAACTAGAAATTCTCATTTTTCTATTCTGTCTGCTCTAAGCTTGGGGTCTGTAAACTAAAAGTAATTCTGCAGAAACAGAAGGTGATGAGAATAATAATCTGTATCTGCACAGTACACTAAGTCTAAATAATCTGATAAATACTGGATTTTTATTATTGGATTATTACACATTATTCCAATGAGCCCACCCACTCCCTGCAGTCCTAGGTCCCTCAGGACACAGCTGCAGCTCCTTTCAGACTGTAGTTTGCTGCCAATTGCCTTTTCCCTTTTTGTGGCTTGTATCAGATCACTTGAATTTTCTGGATTTCTCTAACATTTACATTCAGAGAGTCAAATGACCAAACAAAACCATCAGATAATCTTTTTTCTTTCACTTAGTGACATTTTTCTGTCTAGTTAGACCTTTGCCCTTGTGGACAAAATTCTGTCAGTCCTTCTTGATGTAAACCAGCCTTCTACCTTACCTAATGACTATACTGTCAAAGCATAAAATAAAATTTAAAATAAAATACACTTAAAGAAAAATTTTGGCTCACTATTATAGTATTGTTATTAAATTTAATTACAGAGCATACCAAAAAATGACAGTCTATATCAAAAGTGTTTCATTACACAAAATAAGGAAAATCAGGTAGAGAAATTAGTATATCAGTAAGGCAGTTTCTGCTAAAATACTGCTTACACTCTTCAGCATTTTTGGAACCTCTGCTTTAAATTACTTTATGATTTTAATAGCTTTCTCTACAAAATTATTCTGAGGCAGAATGACTTTAAATTACTTTCTGTAAAAATCAGTATTAACCCTAATATTTCCTTCATTTGATCTCACCTCATTGTTTCAGTCCTATATCTCCAGTGATCAAGTCAATCATGAAATTTCCTTATGTGTATGATACGAGTGTTCTGAAGGTGATTATTGGGTAAGTAAAAATTTTTCATGTGTCACTCTACATGTTTATTCATCTCCTTTTGACGAGCATTTCCATAGAATCATGAAATTATTTAGCATGGTGGAGACCTCATGAAGTCATCTGGCCCAAGGCCCTGTTAGCCCAAACCCAGTTAAGCCAGATTCCTCAGGGTTTTGTCCAGCTGAATTTTCAGTACCTCCAAAGATGCAAAGTCTAAAAGCTGTCTGGGCAGCCTGTTCCAGTGGCTGACTGTCTCCACGGTAAAAACACCTTTGCTATGTCTAGCGGTAACATCCCACGTTCCAACTTGTGTCCTCTGTCACTTGCCATATCACCATGCACCACCAGAAAAACATTTGACTCCATCTTCTCTAATGCTCCTTACCCCCATTACGCAGTTGCAGGCAGCATTAACATCCCCCATTAGCTTTCTCTTATTGAGGCTGAACAGACCAAGTTGTCTCAGCTCTGCCTTTACACAACATGCTTCAGATTAGATTACTTTCCAGTTCATTTTTTTAAATTTGATTTTGTAGTAGCCATAAATAAGTGTGTGTGTGCATATGTATCTCTATATGCATACACAAGTTGTCAATATATGTGTCACCACATGTTCATATCTGGAAACAAGCTTTTCTTTCAAAGTCTTCTATTTCAGTGTAGGCAATATCAGCTGGAAGAGCCAGGTTGTAACCTCACCCATAGTAAGAGGCAGTGTGGAAACGTCCCAGAAAATGGTCAGAAAACAGTCTGAAAGTCACTTGCCGTTTAGTCTAATTTCTTAACTCCTACTACCGAGTGAACAAATTATACCAATGCTTTTTGTGAAATGGCCTTTCTTTGCATCTGGTTACCCTCTGTAGCAAAGGCAGGAAGAGCACTCAATGATCTCCCTTCTGCACACTTGTCAGAGCTGGATGGCACGGCAAGGCAGACAAGCAACACAGAAGAAGGTAACAGACTTTGCTGTCCCACCATGTGATAGGAAGTGTCCCACATAAAGAGATACCAATCCAAGGCATAACCTTCCTCATCACCCTGTATTCCCATAACCATATTTCTGCTGTGATTGTGGGAAGTAAACTGGCAAGAAGCCACCATGGACATTCACAACCAGCAGGGACCTTAGAACGGTACTCAGGGATGATTTTACTCCCGTTTTCTCACTTGGGATGGGTAAGGACAAACGAGGCCAAAAGAACGATGAAAACAAAGTGGCAACTTAGCTGGCCTAAAACATTGGCCTAAACTGGTTTCTGTGTCACGCTGGAATACAGCGTTCACATGGTTCAGAAGTTATTTTGTGTCACTACATTTGGTGTCTCACTTCTGCAGCTACAACTGAGAAAATATGCAGTTGAACTAGAGAACATGCTAGGTTCCCAGCAAGGTTTGGCACTGCACACAAGACAGCACATTGGCACTGAGCCGACAGCAGACTATGTTTAACAACTAATGATATACATTACCATAGCCTTGACACTAAAAACACATAGCTAGTGCCAGTCATTCTGTTGCCATTTAAATTCATATACGTCTTGGGATGGTTTCCATCCATGCTGGCAGCCAAAGTGTAATGAATAAGGAGGCTCCATTCTGTAGATAAATAAAAGCAAATGTGGGATATACCTAAATGGATTTGACAGATTGTAGGAATAACTTAAAAATATAAGAGTACAACACAAATGCTGGGATTATCCATAATGAGGACAAGCATTCATGAATTATATGCTATTTGCTAGACCAGAAAACCAGAAGAAAGTATCATAGATGTTCAAGTCCTTCAATTTACACAGCAGTAAAATAAAGTCCTCCTGCTTCGTATTCATTCAGTGCCTTTTCATTTGTAAAGCCCTAAGATCTCTACATAAAAGTTATTCTGAGCATGACGTACAGGGCAATGAAGCAGCTTGTTTCTTCTCACATGAAAAACCAGCCCATAACTAGGAGAAGAGGTGGCAAAAGACATTGTAGGCCACATCCCAAACTGTGAAAGAGCAACGTAATTTACATCACTGGGCTTCTCCCTGAGGACTCCTAGCATCGCATCCTGACAAGCAGCACTGAGCATCCTTCCTCATATCCACAATTAATCATCCACTTGTTATTGGCACAGTTCTGTAAATAAACATATCTGAAAAATCAATCTGGAAAGGACTCATGAATCGATTAAAACTAGAAGGCCTTTTTAACATCTATAATTTTATTACTTTGCTTACTAGCAAATAGGCCATATTTAACGGACTACCAGCTTGAACAAGATACTTGATTTACACAGCTCAGTGACAAAGACAGACAGGTACTAGAATAGGAGAAATAGCAAATATTCTACATATATCAGAATTTTTGTTCAAAAAACAAAACACCTTTAACAAGAGTCCCCAAATTACCAATCAATACTCAGAATATCATACTTATTTTCCTTGTACTTTTTCTCCTTACACCTTTTCCTTCTGTAAAAACTTACTTTTATCTTTTATCACTATGACACTGGAAACAGTGACCATCTTTCTGTACTGTGTTTATGTACTGCATTGTAAAAGTATGGAAATGCCATTTGATGCTATTATTTGAAACACAAATAATCAAAACTTCCATCAGTTAAATCCACCATTTCAAAAGTCTGTCCTGAATTTGAATTATTTATTGCATCCTGTATACTGAGGCTGTCTCCTTTGCTGAATAAGAAAAACAGTATCGATAGTTGAGAAAAATCACGTCGAAAAAAATGGTTAAGGAAAAAAGGTATATAAAGCAAAAAACTTGTAAAAATGATTTAACAAAACCCCAAACTCTAGAAACTTTATAGCAAATACTGTTTTCAAGCACTGTGTCACCTGCAGAGTGCTAGGCTAAGGCACAGAGGACTGAACATGGCCTGTATTCCTTCACATTAACTCTATTTATTCCACATTCAGGTAGCTTTTCCTTGAAAAAGTATCATAAAGTAGGCCATTTCAAAAACTTAAACCTAAAATCTTGTGAAAAAACTATCAAGAAAAGAGCAAAACATTCTGCCTACTTGTAACATGGCTGAATAACTTTACAGATAGAAATAATGCTATTTTATCCATACCAAATAACAAAATTATATGCTTAAGTTAAAATCAGTAACATTAGTTGTTAATTTCCTGCAGAAGTTATAATTAAAGGTAAACATATATACAAAAAAACTGTATTAAGCTATATTGAAGCCACACAGCTGGAAAAAAATCCAAGTTATATGTCAGAATTGACCCCAAGATGGAAACTTTATCATTCTTAACAAAAAGTAGAGAAATGTAAGCATTTGGCTTATGTATGGGAGCTGTGGAGATATTAAATACTGTGGAGATATTTAAACGTGGAAATATTAAATACTATTAACAGATATTAGTGACCCCAAAAGATGACTTCGGTACTGAGCTAAATAACATATAAACAGAGGAGGCTGTAGTTAGTATTTTTAGTATTACAGTTGAAAGAGGTTATTCACAGCATCTTTCTTTCAGCGAAACCCACAGCACCCCAGACCTTGTGCAGGTATGTGGTTGTCAATGGGGTTCCTCAACTCTTTGAAAAATCAGTTTCCTTTTACACTGTTGCATGTGAGACACACCCAAAAATCATAAACACTCCAAACAACAAGCATTTGTTGAAAATGTTGATTAGCTAGAAACAGCAGCAGCTTGTGAGTACTCGGGGAACACATCACTGAGCAAAACAGATCACTACACCACCTGAGCTAGAAGTGACCTTTTAGGAGTTCACTGTGGCAATTATTCGTTAACACAGACTAAAACATTAATTACCATGGGAGCATTCACTGTAAACCATGAGCACACAAGTGAAGACAATCGGGAATTATTTTACTTGTGCATACTAAGCTTGACTGGAAACAATTTATATTCATGTTATGATGTGTCTGTATTCTTATTGTATAGATAAATACCACCTCTCAGCAGCACGTACTTGAAATGGGTTGGAGTTTCTTCATGTATATTCATGCACTTCTGCCAATACATCAAGAAAAGCAAATCCAAAACAGATAATAGAGGGGTTTAGCTTGTATCAGTCATGGCTCAATGAGGAAATTAAAAACTGATCAAAAAAATAACAGTGGAGTTCTATACCTCCTGGTCAGCCTATACATGCATATGCATCCATACATATTTAAAGAGAAATGAAGGAAACCTGGGCTTTAAGCACTGAAGCAATGTATTAATTGGATTGATGCATCTTCAAGCTGATACTGCGCACACTCCATTGTCATGCTGACTCCAAACACTAAGCTAGCCGGTGTACTGCTCACTTCTCTCCATAGGGGATGGACTGCTATTATTCACCAAGATGACCAAACTGAATATGTGACATCCCAATAAGAGAAAATATCTTGTGTTAAGGACCCCAGCTCCCCCCATGCTCTTTTATAAGCATATCTGTGATGATTAATAAGATATGGAAACCTATTTACTTCAGAAATAAAAAAAGGTGCATCCTTGCTACCTTTCAATGCCTTCAACATACACCCAAATCCAGTAAATCTGTGATTAATGCCACAAGGACCTCTAAGAATACGTAGTGATTGCTTGCTTCACTAATTCACATAGCCTGAATTCACCAGTGATTGTGGCAAAAAAAACCCCCAAGATTTCTCACAGTCTAAAAACCAGGCTTTGAAACAACTAACATCAGCACCCAAACCACACCTGAAAACAAACAAGAAACCAGCCTTAAAGAGACTGTTTCAAAGGCATGAATGTGTATTTATCAGAATACCTTTGGATAAGTTTTATGAAGACAAAAATAGCAGGGCAGTTAAAAGGCTTAACTTGGTTTGTCTTGAATTTCATTTATTATAGGGATAGATCTTAACTACTTAGATACGTCCTTAGTATCGCAGCAGGATATAAATAAGGGCAATCTATGTTATTTTTAGACAGATTCCTCATAATATTAGCACAATACTATATGTCTTACTGCTTTTAAATGAGCTCCCACTGATTTTAAATTTCATTAGGCTCATAAACTCCTCCAGTTGGCAGTGAAATTACATTTTCTGATACTGAGAATACATATTCTGAATTACAAAGCTGCATAATGAGTCATGACCTATCCCTTCCCTTTTTCTCCTCAGAATACCTTTCTGTTGGCTAATCTCCCCCGTATTTTCAATTTTCCCCCACACTCACATGAGTATTTGCACACACACGGGTAATATCACAGAGCATTCTTTTTTTTTTCCCCAAAGCTCAGGATACTTTATTTAGGCTTCCCTGCAGTCACTATGAGCAGAAGAGGAAAAGGCAGTTTCATATCATGTCTCCTGACTTTGATTAATCTGCAAGCTGCCCATTTTAATGACTCCTCATAAATAATTCAATTTCTAATTATGCTATAAGCCCCCTAACCAGGAGACGAATAGAGAAAGGGAGAAAGATAGGGAAATGGAAGGGGGAAAACGTTGGCTAAAACAATGTCTGCAGCAAATGAGCTACTCTTCCTAAGCTATTCTGCTCCTGAAGATGTATCTTCTTCCTAAACATTACAGTATTTCTCTAATGAACATGACAGGATTGCATCCGAAGTTGGAGTTAACAATTTTGGAATATGCTTCTTTTCCATCCACTTTCCCCATTCCAGAAGGTACACGTGAGCAAGATATGCTCCTGTACTGGGTGAACTGACAATGGTGACCCCTCTTCTGCTGGTGGAACCAGCCCAGTGCCCTTGCACAGTACCTTGACCACAATGGAAGGGAGTAAACCAGCCACAGAAGAACCTCTACTTTTGATTCTTCCTCCTCATTTCTCCTCTTTGAAGTCCTTAATAAGGACTAGGAAATCCAATATTGGCTACTCTATTTTCCCTTGCAACTCACAGATAGTAACCGCCCCTCTACCCTCCTCCAGGGAGCATTCATGTTCCCTTATTTATGCACAGCTGAGCCAGGACTTCCGGAGGAAACCATTATCTATCATCACAGGAATGACACCTGGCTTCTACCAGCACAGAATTTCTGCAGCTCCCTTTGCACCCAGGCCTCACTTTTCTACTGCAGAAAGCCCTGCTGCCACCTCAACCACCAGCTACAGACATGGTGGGTTTTTGCCTTTTTTTGCTTTAATCAAAATGCATCTGACATACAAATAGCTGGTCAAGGTACAACTGACAGCACACAGACAGCTGAATGATCTCCTCCTACCTACAACTATTTTTTAATTGCGAGGAGGTCTCTCAATACACAGCAAAGCATCTGCTCATTAGCACTACCGCACTGTCTCCTACTGACACTTCCCACCCCTCCTCCTCTCCAATCTTTAACAACTATTCCTAAAGCACTTGCAAATTGCACACTCTGTGACCTGTGGGGTTGGATTTACATTGTGCATATTAATGCATTTCTTTCTGAAAGTTCCTTAAAAAAATAATGAGCAATCCAAACTCACCGTGGCTTTTGTCCAAAATCCCTGAGATTCATTCTGAATGGCAGCTATTTGGCTTGTCTCGATTCCTTTTTGAAACAGTACTAGATATTGATACCATATTCAGAACTCACGGGCTTCCACATTTCTCATATTAGAATTCAGGCCACAGAATTCAGCCCACACTGTTGCATAGGCCAAAGCGCATTGTGTCAAAGTGGCTGCAGTTGTATTTTATGGAAGAGAATGATAAATTCCTACATTTTTATTAATTAGTCATCAGAAGGGTATGGGAATTGGCTGCATTACAGAATGCAGTGCATTTGATTTAAGAAACAGTTCACTTGAGACCAAGTATTTTGACTTCTACTTAATAAAAGCCAGAAAAATATGCAGGTATTTCATCTTTAGTCTTGCTGTATCTTTTGATATGTATGGCCCATCACCATAGTAATTGAAGCTGCAGCTAAGCTGTTGACAAGGAACATTTCCAAAGTAGACACATATCCCAACCTGCCCTAGGGCCAGACCTGCACACATTTCATCACCTGCAGACTCTTAGGTGTCTGTGGGAAGGGAATGGAAGACACAGGCTAAAAGTCAGTCATATCACATGCATGTGACCAGTATGACTGAAATTTGAATGCACTGGTTCAAATGATTGCAAAAGTAACACAGAAGAGTATGAGCAACCTTATCATTCAAGTAATTAGATTAAAACCACACAAGGAATTTGCAGCAGAGCAAAATCTTTAACCAGCATTCCCCACAACTAAAGCTAAAGCTCTAGATATCACACCATTGTTCCCTGGGCACACACAGGTCCCCACCCAACAAAAGCTCATGTATAAACATGTCCTTCAATTTTTTTTTTTTTACATTATTCCATTTTCACTTCAAATTAGGATATATAAGCATAAAATTAGCATGAAGTACACATTTCTTTCCAAGGCCTTAAAAAATTCTTAAATTATAAATATTTTATAATTCCTTAGACTAGGTTAAAAGCTTATCATGGTTATAAATACGACGTGTATTAGACTGTTTCTCCCAGGCTAGGTTCTTCACGGAGACACATACTAAATACACCAAAGCATTCAGTGGGTTCATTCATGAAGAATAACTAGCTGAGTGCATTCCCACAGCCTCAGTAAGTTTCTTGGATGTTTTGTGCACTGGTGATGCCCCAAAGCAATGAATACAGGTGAGTCAGAGTTTGTACAAATCTCATGCTGTTTTAAGACTTGGCAAAAACCCTCTCCTTACAAAAAATGCACCTTCTCAATCCTAAATTGCAGACAGAACTGAAAGACACTGGATGCAGCTAGTTTTTACTCATACTGTTTTTTCATTGCATGATATCTTCTATCCAAGACTATTTTTTCAGAAACATAGTGATCTATTCTGAATAGTGAGGGAACTGTTATGTTATACTTCAAATCTTCAATACCTCAATTTCTTCTTACTAAAAAATACAAACAACAACCACAAAACCCCCAAACCAGAACAAAAGTCAACAAAAGCCACTAGAAAAAAAAATCCAAACAAAACACTCTTTCAGGAAAACAGATTATTTAATGTAAATGTGTAGATTTGGTCTGCTGGAATAATATTTTTTCCAAGAAAATGCCCATCAGATATGCTCTCCTGGTTTCTGTGAGCTGGGTCAGTGTCAGTTCTAGAAGTTCATTACAAACATCAATCCTTTATTGCTGTACAACTAAATATAAACTTGGCACTCTGAAAGCTCAGTGTCTAAACCAGAAAATAAATACCACGTGGCTGGAGGAATATGCTTCCTGTACAAGCTTCTCTCATCTCATTACTTAAAACATGAGAATGCTAAAGACTGCCATATAGATGAAAGTTATATGAGGATAATATGGTGAACTCCATGTGTGTCTTCCTTTGTGTATGTGAACTTCCACAGCAGGCTTCAGATCCAGCATGAGAAGCTGATTTTCCACATGGGTCTAGGTTACTCAGGGCTTTTCAAACTTTTCAGACAGCACAAGTGAGTGCAGTATGTATCTAAATCAAGCCCTCTCTCTCCCACAAAAATCCCATTCACTTTTGGAGCAAAGGTGAAACCAAAATCATAAAGACAGATCAAGAGCTTGTTGACACAGATATAGTAAGGAAACTTGACTCCAGTTAACTTTTAAAATCAGTATAACTTACATTATACTTAAATTCCATCCAGAGAGAATTGAATTAGGCATGGTTAACATGGCTTTTATTTAATTTTTTGCAATTATTATAATTCTGGGGGGAGTCTTTTAAGGCAATAAAACCTATAAAATATAAGCCTAGCAAAGAATGTATTCCTCCTTCTTGTGAGGACACAGGGCTTCCTGGTGGTGATCTCCTCAGCGTCCCAGCAGTGTGTACACTGAGTCATGTCAAGGCCAGGAGTCACCTGCCACAAAACCACTCAGCTACTGTGAAAGCCCTGCATGGAGGATTCCTGG
This sequence comes from Eurystomus gularis, assembly GCA_013400335.1. Classification (NCBI taxonomy): domain Eukaryota; kingdom Metazoa; phylum Chordata; class Aves; order Coraciiformes; family Coraciidae; genus Eurystomus; species Eurystomus gularis. The sequence goes on along the minus strand of VZZY01012637.1, from coordinate 162,459 downwards.
TTTGAAAAGAGCTAAAAGGTAAAATATAAATAAGATCTTACCTTGTGGTCAGTTCAATTTCTGCAAACATTTAAAAAGATTTAAATATTTACCTAGAATGCTTGCCTCAAAAAAATTTATCATTTTGCTAATAAACATATTGAAATACGGAAGATAAAATGTATATCAAGACAGAGAAAGCAGAACTAAACAGCTGAACTTAAAATGGTTTTAATGACTTCTTAATGTAAATGTAAACATTTAAGAAAACCTCTCTAGGCGGTTATTTGATTTTCTTGGGCCTTCTGAGAAGATAGTGGACACAGAAGCAGACAACAATGCGGCCACAAAACAGACAAAAAGATCAGAAATGCCATTCCCTATTCTATAATGAATATTATATGTAAAGTGGCAAGGTGATTATGAGAGCAACACACAGTGAAATCTGTAAGAATTAACTATATTAATGCAGAAGAAGTTAGTTCTGTAACAAAAGCAGAGTTATTTCTGAGCCTCAGAGCGAGGGGTGTTCATACCCACAGCCGACATTCTTACAGGACTCACTGTTCACAGGTTCCTGCCCATTAATTCTGGAAAGTTACCGTGTAGGTTGCCAGAGTAGTCTGTGTTGACACAGGGATATCTGAGAAATCCTAGGTAAGTCAATTCTAGTTTTAAGTGAATAGATAAACAGAAGAAAAATGCCCAAAATGAGGTGTACTCACTAAGAAGCTGTTATAGTTTATGGGGAAGGACATAATTCCTGCAACTTCCCATGTGCCTAAGACAAAAAAAATACATTTAGAAGTGTAAACACATCTAAAACAAGGAAATAAATTAATGACTCCATATGAAATCCACAGCTACATGCCCCATCTGGTGACTCTTGTGCCATCAGATTCAGAAAAGTTCACCAGGCATCAGTGCTCAGAAGACAAGTTCCTTTTTCCTCTGTTCTCTAATTGGTGTCTAAACAACTCAGACTACAAACTAGCAGTGTTAAGTATGCTGAGTGCACAGCTGCCTGCCTTTGCCTGCTACGCTGGCCTTCATGTTTTCTGACATTTCATATCTCATACAGTGACTCGAAGACTCATAAAACTCTTGTGCTTTCTGGTCTCACTCATTTTCACAAGGCAGCGCAGCCGCTTTCCTCACAATAATAACCCAGTAACATTAATTCTCCCAGCAAACAAATATTTCTTCTGCTGTCTCCTGCATCAGGTGTATCTTGACCACTCACTACAACACTACACAAGACAGCCCTGACATATAAGATTTGCCCTTGCCATGTTATTCACTGGAAGACAAAGTACTTGAAAGATGGCATGATCAGATCTCTGAGCTCACTTGCAGAATAAAGGGTCTCGGTGTATTTAAGAAAGAGCATGATTTAGAGATTTCTGTAAGAGTTCCCATCCTTTTCCTCTCCTCAATTTATTCCCTCAGTAAACAAACACTTCGTAAGATCTCAGTCATGAACTTACATAATCCTGTTGTGCTGGTTCAGCCATCATCATTTTATGCTGCCATCAGTTGCCTGATCACACAGGCCAACACTGAATAACATCCCCTCAGGAGTCTTCTTTCAGACAGTCCTGCCATAAGTTCCTGTGGGCCCAGCTCCTCCGCTGCCCACTGTGGTGCCAGCATCATCTGCTGGACACAACAGACAAAGATGGCTCCCTTAGCAGCCACTCACATGGAAGGACACCACTGAGAGAGCTCAGCAAGATGCAACCAGCCCCAACACAAGCCACACCCAACAGGAAGCTTCTCCAACTAATCAGCTCTGGCCTCACCCACCACCCCAACCCTGACCACCTGGGTGAGGGCGGAGCCACAGAGACACAGGTGGGTCAGGTTCTGCCTCTGGAACATGAAGCCAGTGGAGNAAATCGCTACAGAAATTACATTTGAATTAAATAATAGAATCATAGAATCATCAAGGATCATCAAGTCCAACCTTCATCTCAACATCTCCCTGATCATTAGACCACGTCCCGAAGCACCACATCTACCCATTTTTTTAACACCTCCAGGGATGGTGACTCCACTGCTTCCCTGGGCAGCCTGTTCCAGTGCCTAACCACTCTTTCAGTGAAGAACTTCTTCCTAATATCCAATCTAAACTTCCCCTGCCTCAACTTGAGGCTGCTACCTCTTGTCCTGTTGTTAGTTACTTGGGAGAAGAGACCAACACCAGCCTCACTGCATCCTCCTTTTAGGTAGCTGTAGAGAGCAATGAGGTCTCCTCTCAGCCTCCTCTTCTCCAAGCTAAACAATCCCAGTATACATGACAACAAATTCAGTTTCGTAAATTCTCATTCACTTTAATTCAACTCAAGCTTTAACTTGAAGCTCATGTTCATCCTTTCTGCATAATTTTGCAGCATTGCCTGCAGCTGGGACATATTCCACAGGATACCCTTGGCCTCTGGCTGTGAACTTCATTAAGGGAGACCCTAAAGCTTCTGTTATGAGCTGGGCTGGGCCCAGGCCATCAGTTTAGATTCAAAACCTGTGAGTTCCGTCCTTCAAGGGTGAAATAAAATGTAAAATTTATTCTTGTTTCCTGTTTGGAAGAGCTGACAAATTCAATTCTGTCCTTAAAGAAAAAGGGACTACTGGCCTGAGTTTACAAACTAGAATTTGTAAGATACTATGCTCTTTGTGTTGAAAGCTGTATTTGCTCATGCTGCAGTCTGCCTAGCTCTCATAGACCATGGACAGAAAGGCTTTTGAGTTAGGTGCAAAATAAAAGCTTCCCTGTTAACTTAATAGTTAATGGTCTCATTCATTACTGATTTTTTGTAAACCTGAAGTGAAAGCAATTGTATTTTGTTATTAAGTTCCAAGTTATGTATTCACAGTGACACCTTGGAAATGAGTTATGGGGCACTCTCTTACCTTTGTGATTCAAAACCAGGTTTGCATTCTTACATGGAACAAAATGCTTTATCAATAATTAAAATAACAAAGTCTGCTGGGTATTAACTTACAACTGAAAGAGTAAACAAGCATTGAATCGTAGCAAAATTGCCTGACACTGCATTAGCAAGAGGATCCCATTCTACTGTATTACTGCAGCTTTATTTTAACTGTGAGATACCATTATCATCTGCAATGAGGTCCTAGAGATTTAGGGGTTCCAAAGTATACTGCTCGCCTTCTCAGTGAAAGATTGTCAGATTACAACTATGTGTGATCATAGACCACTACTGAAACAAGAATAACTCTGTTCCCATCCAACCCTTCATAAGAGCGACAAAAAAAGTCACTGAATTTGTCCTAATGTGCTCCCCAGCCTCAGCAGCCTTGCACAGCAGCAAAATCCCTTAATGCCTGAGGAGCCGAGCGTGGCATACTGAATGACTCAACTGTATTAAAGGAGTTAAAAAGCATTACACGTTTCACAACACAGATGTCTCAGAAAGAGTTGAAGGCTGAAAGTTTTGTTAATTACAAGAAGAAAAAGGGGAGTGTGAACAAGAAAAAGGTATTCTTTATGAAAGCACAAAAGATAGATTTTGGAATCTAAAGGGTAAGTACTGAAATCTAAAGCAGGGAATCTTTTGGATGCAGGGATAAAGAAGTTAATACTAGTCTAGGCTGCTTGTTGAGGGACAGGGAAAGGAAGGCAAGGTCTCTTTTCACCAGGGTTGCTCTTTGGCTCAGTGATATAACCAAGAACTGTAAGTGAATGACAGTGAACAAAGGAGTCCAAACAATACATATTTTTCTTCTTGAGAAATTCCCACATATCTATTGAAATACAACCTAGAGCATGTCCCTTTGAGTTATTTATTTACTTAAATATTCTGTCAAAAAACAACTGCTACTGAGCAAGACTTTTGCAGTGCTTTGTGCTAAAAACATCTTGATCAGCTGTGGAAACTAAGCAAATGCTACCTTGAAAAAATGTCTCTAGTATCAATACAAAAATAATGAAATTTGTGGTTAGAAGCTCCTTGGGGAAAAAAAAATAATTGTGGCCATTCCTTGCTCTTCTTATTAGCGGTTGAAAGACAAGATTTAGGACTCTGCTTCCTGTCTCTTCCAACTTCTCTTCAAAACTTCTTTGGACTTTATTTTCCTTCTCCATGGGGATTCTGAACTTTTTCCTTCCTAAAAATCAAAAAAAACAGAGTGAAGGAAAGAAGAAGGATTGTATTGTGTTGCTGGGCAGTAAAGAGAGCTACTGCCAGGCTGAAAGGGAGCAATCAATGGCCTGCTATCTAATTGGTGGCTGGTAACAAGCAGAGCATATAAGGGGTCAATAGTGAGGCCGATGTTGTTCAATATCTTTATTGACAACCTAGATCATGAGACAGAGTACATCCTCAGCAAATTTAAAGGTGATACTAAATTAGGCAGAGTGGTTGACATGCTGAATGCCAGAGCTTCAAGCCAAAGAGACCTTGAGAAACTTGAGAATTGAATAAAAAGAAACATTGCATCAACAAGGAGAAGTTTGAAAGTCTGCACCTATGATGGGATAATCCCATGCAGCTGCAGCACATGGGAACTTACCAGTTATGAGTGCCCTGCAGAAAAGCACTTGGGGAAGAGCACACACCAAAAATAAGCCAACGCTTTGGTCTCATTGCAAAGAAGGCAGACTGCCTATTGGCTGCACCAGGAGCAACATGGTCAATATATCAAACAAAGATTTTATTCTCCTGTGCTCAGCAATGGTAAGGCTGTATCTGAAATAGTGTCTACCTGCACGCTTCCCAGTTCAACAGGGATTTTGAGAAATTAGAAAGTGTTCAAAAGAGGGCTACCAGGATGGTCACAGGCCCAGAGCATGTAACATAGAAGGAGATAGTGAGGTTTCTTAGTCCAACAATGGAGAGGCCAAGGAGTGATTTAGTAGAAGCCTACAATTGTTTCCCATATTGGCAGACAATACAACAAGGGTCAGTGACCACAAATTGCAGCTTGAGGAGTTCAAGTTATACATTAGGAGGAAAAAGCTCACTAAGAGTAGTGCAGCTCTGAATCAGGTCACTCAAGCTATTGAATCTCCATCGTTGGAGGTTTCCAAGACTTGGCTAGGTAATGCTGTGGCTGACATGGTTGTAGTGCTGGCAACAGGCTCACTTTGAGCAGAAGCCTGGATTAGATGACCTCCAGAGGTCCCTTCCTACTAACATTTCTGTGATTTGATAGTTACTGTGAGATAGATGCACTTGGCATATGACAGAAATATTTCATCTATAAATTATTCAGCCTCAAGAAGAAGAGCCAGTAAGGTCTGTATTTCAAAGCAGCTTTTAGAGAAACATGTAGCATTCTCACTCTTGGAACTGTCACCTGGGAGTGGCACAGAGAAGAAAGTAAGACTGAAGGGGCAAGAGTAGCAAGGGAGAAAAGATTCAGACTGTGTAGTCAGAAAGGATGGAAATCTCTAGAACAAGAAAGACAGGAACAGAGGCCTAGGGAAAAAAAAAAAACAAACAAACCATAAAAGATAGGAAGAGAAGCCAGACAGAAGATTTGGAACTGCTGATGGAGGCAGATGGAGGGAAACCTCTGGAGGTTGCTCCTGATCATGAGGACTCAGGCTAGGATAAGCAGCATAAAAGAGAAAGGCAGGACTTTCTATGTTGGGAAACAGGAATATAATGGGAAATCAGGTTAAGGGGGAGAGAAAAAAAAATGACAAGCAGAGCAGAAAGGCAATTATATTTGGCAGTAATCAGGCAAAATAGTTTCTAGCTAAAAGGACACACTTCCCCACGGAGCCCTAAGGAGAGTTCAGGATTCCCAAGTTTAACTTATCTGCCGTGGGCAAGGATTTGTGTGAAGTAAAGTAGATAACTTGGAACGTGACAACCTGTGAATGATTTCCAGAGAACAGACTGGTTTAAGAGATTGCCTGGCATAAAGAGTAACTTTCTATATGGCAAGCCACAGATGGAAGCCAATGGTTAAGGACAGGATTTGTTTGTTCACCTTAAATGTTACTGTGGTCATGATCAATGAATCAATAGCTTTCACAGAAAAAATCAAAACAAACAAAAAGAAACAGAAGAAACCAACACATAATTAATGTGTCAAAAACAGATACTAAAAAACAATTTTAAATTTTGTGAGTAATGTAAATCAACCGACATTGATCAGAATTAATAAAGAGCTACTGCTGACTGCTAAATTACTTCTTCCTAAACTCCTAATTGATCAGTCAGAATTTCTAAGTTAATCAAAGAGAAAGAATTTATTTTGGCTATTAAAATAATGCCTGTAGGAAAGGCCACAGGTTCTAATCTTTCCCACTGAATGCTTTGCATATGAGACAGCCCAATTTAACTCAGCAATAAACATTTCAGGGTGCATATGCTATCTAAATTTATGTATGGGACTGATTTTATTTTAGTTCTACATGAAGGTTGACTTAATCAATATGACAAAATAGCTTTTTAGTGTGATCTTATTAAATACAAATTTTAGCATGTACACTTCAAGACAGAGTAAGGTTTGCAGAACCTCTACACCACTTTTTTTTACAGACCCTGAAGTCACATAGGAAGCTGACAAACTTAAGCTTCTCAAATTGCTTTTGACAGTCATGATTTAAGTAATGTTGAGAAATTTACCACAAAATGCCCCCAAAAGTCCTCCTGCTATTCTTAGTGGCACAGTGCCATGGCCTAACATATTGCAGAGGTCTTTGACAATATGGTGCTGGAAACCTCTTTTTCCTTTCATTATTTTCATTCTCTCGCTGTGTTGAAATAAAATCTACAACTTTGACTTTTATTTTTCTTTTGGTTGGATTCCTCCAGCGTCATAGGAATTCCAGTAGCACAGCATTATATCTGCAACTTTGTCTTCATCATCTTTTCTAGCTCCTGTGTCCTTGAGCTGATGTAACAGTCTAAAATCTATAGAAGCTACAAAAGAGGCAAGAGACACAAAGGCATGAATTAACAGGTGACCTCTCACATGTCTGGTAATTTTCAATTTATCTTAATTCTTTAATTCTGAGAGGCTTTTCAGAGTGTCCCCACATTGCTTAGAGCAATGATTTGGTGCCTATTCCTCTTCTTTGACAAGAAGCTTAGGCTAGTACCAGATTTCCAATTTGAGATTTCTTCATTAATTCCAAATCAAGAAATGCTAAACTTTTTGCTGATTTAAGAACTCATTTAATCTTAACATCTCAGCCCCAAACAACAATAACTACATACAATCACATCGTTACACAGAAGTTTTGAAAACCTGAGGCACGCATCTTGCAAAACAGCTGCCCTTGTGCGCTGCAGCATGCATCCAGATGAGACTCAGGACCACATATTCCCTGTGGTTTGGCTCCAGTCCAAAAGTAAACCTACAGAAACAGATCCTAATGCTGGAGAATCAGATATGAATTCAATCAAAAATATTCTAAGGTAATTAGATTCGAGGCTCGAGCTGAGCTGACATTAGGTATGGATCTAAAATGGCATTTACTCTTTTCTGAATACAAATGTTTCATTGCCAATTCAAACCAATTAGCACTGTCTGGCTCTAAATGCTGCCCTTTCTCTTCCCTCCTTTCATCATATGCACTTTTATTATGTCAGGTTGATCTAATATCTTGTCAGTTACAACAACCTTGCTAAACAATTTAAGAGAAGAGTAGGGTAGAGATTGTTTTTACTGTCCAGTCTTCTCCTGATACGCACTACTGTATATTTGTTCATAATGAGTTTCTTTATCACACTTCCTTCAAAATAGTCACAAGTGAGATAAGTAATATTACAAAATAAAAAGAGAAGCAAAGGCTTCTGTAGCACAAACACAGTTACAGAGAACAAAGGCCTTTGCATCTGTTATTTTTAGATTCCCCCTTATTGTGCCTTCCTGTGTCTGGTACAAAAGAACCAGAAGCAGTGGCATGAGTAGCACATTATTATCTCTTTTTGGGGTTGCTCCAATTCAGGTTGGCAAGATGGGGAACTTTTATTATCTCTCTAAGAGACTGTAAAGAGAACATCTGTCTTCCACACACAAAACCCATCAGTGCTCCCTGCATGAAGGGAGAGTCTGCGAAAATTGACAACTTGTCGAACTAATCAGATTGCTTGTGATTTTGCTGCCATCTGATGTATTCTCACAAAGGGAACTTCTCATCTGTCTCTCCAGAAGCAAAAAGTCTTTCGCCAGCATTCATACGAGAAATGTGCAACCAACTAATCTTGGCAGTGATTCGTTTTATGCCATTTCTCAGCTTTTTTTTTACTTGTCCTTCCTGCATTTTAACAGCTTCTTTGAAAAAAAAAAAAAAAAGCTAATCTTTGGCTCTCAAATTCTCTATTTGTGTACTTGCAACTTCTGTACTGATTCATTCCTTTTTCATATTATATTCATGTATGCTTTCTGAAAGCAAACAGAGCTGGTAAATGATTGATATATATTAATCTGTAGTTAAATACTCAGTCCTAAGGTTTCATTTGCAGAATGAAACCTATGCATTTGCAGCTTGACAGTTTCTCTAACTTTCTGCATTTGTGGCAAGAGATTTTCAACACTGCTCTGTGTTCTCCACTCACAAATTATACGAAATATTGAAAACATAAAATGAAATTTCCTCTTAAATTAAAAAATGGAATATCTGCAGCTTTTTTTTTTTGAGGATCCAGTTCCTAATGAGATGATAATAATAAATACAGCAACCTCGAAAGTAGTAAGTCCTCTCTACTTTAATATTCTTTGCAATTTATGGACCAAGTCTGGGAAGATTCATTAATTTCATTTGAACTTACCCTGATATTCATCAGCTGACGATTTGGTTTAGTAACTGTATCCCTGTAGAGTGTGATCACGCGAACAATAACAAATCAGGCTTTAACAAAGGCATATACTCAGACACAAGCACTACACACTGTTTTAGCCACCAAGACGACATCTCTCAATGGCAATGGCAATTAAGCAGCAATGTAAACCTTACTACGTTAATTAAACATGAGAATTTACAAAGGATCTCCAGCAAGAGACTTGTATCTCTCAGAGTGGCTTTCTGAATGAGCAGTGAAGAATGTGATGCTTTTGGATACTTCCCAGAGAGTCTCTGAGTCAACAAATCCCCTTTTCATTAGAGTTATTTGGAATGCAAAGATGTCCCCCAAAAGGAGGAGTTGGCACAGGCTGCCTGTTGTTCAGCATTTCCTTCTAAACTCTGTTACTCTTCTGGAAAGGCAGGCACAGCTGGTCACAGCCGGTAAAACCACATTTCCACCATCAGGTTCCTATCCAGATCCCTCATTCGTACACAGAGCTGTATCATTATCCCAGGAAGGGGCTCTGCTGCAGGGAACCCATGGCCTGTGTCTGCTTTTTTGCTCTCTCCAGTGAGACAAGTACCATCTAGCAGGGTTTAACTCTGCCATTTTCGTTGAGAACCTGTAATTATCTTCCAAAGGTGACACTTCAGTCTGTTTAACTGATGAAAGGCCAAAGACTCTCAATGGCACAAAGTGACATATTACAGACAGCTGGGGGAATATCTCGTCAGTGTTGATTCACACACAGACACAGCATTTAATGACGTTTGCACAGTACTGCAGTTTAATGCCCTTCTGCGACTCAGGCTCTGAACAAGTATTTCACTTATTTAATCAGTTCTACTCTATTCACTCTTTTAATATACAGCTAAATGTCCAAGGCAAGTCTGATTATTTTCTCATAACACTGTAGGAACTTTTACTGCTCTGGGTCCATTGGACTGCTTTTACGATCAGCAGTGGGAATAGTAGATGAGAGGTGAGGTCTACAGAGGGTGATTAATATTTATCAGGATCATCTTTATTAATAGACAATTCAAATACTAATTCCAGGAAGATACAACAGTACATTCTCTGTCTTATGATGGGAAATAAATCACATCAGGTTTATAGGTTCTTCTCTTTGAAAACAAAAAGAATGTTTTACAGACTACTGAAGTATAGCTACTTCCCGCAGCAGAAAATGTTCCGAACCCTATGGCTGTACCATGATACATTGTGATGCCGTTATTTAGGGTAGACTAAGAGAAGGTAAAGGATACAATTTTTCCTTCAAAACTGCAGGAATTATTTGAATAGGAAGCACAGTCCAATTTCCTAAGGTGGAACTTGCCTGAGTTGACTACATTGTGTTACTGAAGCGTCCTGGTCTTCTAAAATGTGCCCTGGGATCTCTAATGACTGTAAGAAAAGGCTTCACTTTTATAGCTTATTTGGAAACAAACAAACATATAAAGCTCTTCCAGCAGTCTCATTTTTTACTTCTTTGTTCAACTACAATCACGTTATAACGACATTATATCTATATCATCTATCTGGGCTTCTGTAACGCCTTTGACATGGTCCCCCACGGTATCTCTCTCTAAATTGGAGAGATAAGAATTCAATGGGTGGATTGTTCAGTGGATGAGGAGTTGGTTGGATGGTCGCATCCAGAGACTAGTAGTCAACAGCTCAATGTCCAGATGGAGATCAGTGACAAGTGGTGTCACTCAGGGGTCCGTACTGGGAGCAGTACTGTTCAATATCTTCATCAATGACATAGACAATGGGATCAAGTGCACCCTCAGAAAATTCACAGATGACACCAGGCTGTGTGGTGCAGTTGACAGACATGAGAGATGGGATGCATCCAGAAGGACCTGGACAATCTTGAGAAATGGGCCCATGTTAACCTCATGAGGTTCAATAAGGCCAAGTGCAAGGTCCTGCAGCTGGGTCACGGCAATTCTAGGTATCAATACAGGCTGGGGGATGATGGGATTGAGAGCAGCCCCACAGAGAAGGACTTAGGTATACTGATGGATGAAAAGCTGGACATGTGTGCTTGCAGCCCCTGAAAGCCAACTGTATTGTGGGTTGCATCCAAAGAAGCATGACAAACAGGTTGAAGGGACGTGATTCTGCCCCCCTACTCTGTTCTCATGACACCTCACCTGGAGTACTGCATCCACCTCTGGAGTCCTCAGCAGAAGAAAGACATGCACCTGTTGAGAGTAAGTCCAGAGGAGGGCCACAAAAATTATCAGAGTGATGAGACACCTCTCCTATGAGGAAAGCCTCAGAGAGTTGGGGTTGCTCAGCCTGCAGAAGAGAAGGCTCTGGGAAGACGTTACTGTAGCCTTTCAGCACTTAAAGGGGGCCTATATGAAAGACAGGAACAGTCTTTTTAGCAGGGCCTGTTGCAAGAGGACAAGGGGTAATGGTTTTAAATTAAAAGAGGAAAGATTCAGACTAGATATAAGGAAGAAATATTTTACAATCGGAGTGGTGAAACACTGGAACAGGTTGTCCAGAGAGGTGGTAGATGCCCCATCCCTGGCAACATTTAAGGTCAGGTTGGATGTGACTCTGAGCAAACTGATCTAGTTGAAGATGTCCCTGCTTATTGCAAGGAGGTTGGATTAGATTACTCTTCAAGGTCCCTTCCAAACAATTCTACAATTCTATGATAAATTGGGATTTGCCCTAAAACTATTGCTTCACCAGGGACATAATATTTTACACACTGGAATTTCTTCAGATGGCATCTAATCAGACTGGACATGAGGACCAAAGCAATATAGTGGATTTAGAAGATACAACATGAACACTCATTTAACATAGCACTCGCTTAAAGAAATGAGTCAAAATTTTTATCAGTGTTACTTTGCCAAGACTCCGACCCCAACACCTGTGGCATCAGATCTTATATTTCACTCCTGATAAATTAGGCATAATAATACCCACTACTGAGTGCATTAAAAACCAGTACTCAACAAGCAAGACAGGTTTCTATAGTCCTAAACAGATAACGTATGACATTCTGAGCCTGATAATCATCTCCAAAAACCTTCATGAGGGGTCTTAGCACAGAATTACACTTACTTGCTGGCTCATCTGTACTGTTCTTATAGCTTCCCCTTCGTGTATACAAAAAAAGCAGCAGAAAGAATTCATAGAATCATAGAACCATTCTGGTTGGAAGAGATCTTTAAGATCATCAAGTCCAACCATTAACCCAGCACTGCCAGGGCACCACTAAACCATGTCCCTCAGTGACACATCTACACGTCTTTTAAACACCCCCAGGGATGGTGACTTTACCACTTCCCTGGGCAGCGTGTTCCAGTGCTTGACAACCCTTTCTGTGAAGAAATTTTTTGTAATAGCCAAACTAAACTTCTCCTGGCACAACTTGAGGCCATTTCCTCCGAGTCTCCTTTTCTCCAGGCTAAGATTCCTAAACTTTTTGGCTGTAGCAGTACCACATCAATACTTTGCACCTCTTTCTGATTAACAGCCTGTTAGTAGAGAAGAGAGTGAATAAAGGAGAAGCAGAGAAACATGGAAGGTGAGATTCATCTGACCAGGGGTCTACACCTGAGACAGCCCAAACTTTCTCTGTCTCATCTACAGGTAGGTATCTAAACTGGACCAAATGCTCTAGAAAAGGCTATTTCTCTTCAGTGCTTGCAAAGTTTGTGCAGACATCTAGCTTACATGCAGACACCTGTATCACAGAAACAGTTTCTTTACAAGAAAGTGTGATTAAACACTATCCTCCATTGGAAACGAGGTTCAGCATTGGCATATATGCGATAAATCCTGAACCCCAGCTAGAAGGGTTATTCTGCTGAAAAGACTGAAGCACAAATCCCACTATGTGGGCACCAAACAGGCATTAAAACAGGATATAGAGAACATATTCATGTTCATATTCACTAAATATCTTCACTGTTCAGTGAAGCAAATTATATCTATTTATGGAATTTTAACTGCTTTGTGAGCACCAGGATTTCAGCCTCACATTTCTTCTTTCACAAAATTCCAGAAAATCAAAATTTCTGAAAACCAATTTTGTAAATACTAACGGTAAATTGAACACAAGGCTCACCAAAGTTTTAACTGACAATTTTTGGTGGTTTGTGTCTCCATAATATGGTTAACATATTTCTGTATTTCTATATTTAAAATTTTCTGTCAGAATTTAACTTCAGCTCTGAACCAAGCAAGACCTTTTGTTTCCCTGAATTCAGAAAAAAAGTGAATGCAAGAAATGAGCCGGAGTAATTATGTTTCCCTACAATATGGTCTCCCTTGAGGAACCAATATGCCCACTGTTATGAAATATCAAATCATAGTAACATTTATCTGCAGGAACTGAAGCCTTATAGCATCAATCCTTGCTTCAGAAATCAATAAGAGACTATGATGTTTAATATTTTATTGCTTTTTCTAGTAGTTGAATGAGTTACTAGCTTTTAGTAAGTCACAGCATCCAGGTAAGCCAAGACAGTATTAAAAGCAATATCTTAGTCTCTATTACCACAGTTTTCATATAAGCTGTAGTAGACAGGAGTGTATTGAGGTCCTGCCCAGTAGATGGCAAATCAGGCTTCAAATTCTTACCAATTTTTACCTTTTCAAAATATGTTTCCTCTTCAAAATACATTTACTAAAAGAAAGAGCTTGCTGGGTGTCCTTATGTCTGTTTTTAAAGGGGTCAAAAACTAATTAATATGCTAAAGGCTCACTCACTGCTGAAGTTAATGAGATCTACTGCACTACCAGTCCAGTACTGCCTTCCCTCTTATTTTGTCTCTTTTTGTGACAGATTTATGTTTTAGTCTGTATTCAGAATATATTCAGTTAGATTTAGTGTTTAGTCTTATCAAATTGTCATGAACTAAATAAAAAGTCTATAACCTACAGGTACAAAACTGAGTTTCTTCCTTGATTTCTAATCAAGAAACAATACAGAGATCTACTCTATGCCAACAGAAAGCATGTAATTTCCTGATCCTTCCATCCTCCACCATGAAGTCTACATCAGTCAGGTCAATTAGCATGTTGTGTGTCCCCTTGTCTTTCTGATATGCAAAGCACAGTTTATTGCAGTGCCAGTTTGTTGATAGATTTCCAGCTGTTCACTGCTGCCATTCCCTCTTTCTGTTCTGCAGTCTTCAGCAATCCCTCTCCCACATCACAATAGAAATTACTTTGTAGTCTCTTCTCACCCATCTCAAGCCCATCTCATCAAGATTTATGGACACAGACCTGAGTCTGCTCTCTTTCAAAGCTCAAGATCCCAAACCTAATCATAAAATCTTTATATCTGTAATGAAAAGTTAATAAAGAATCATTTAGTGATCAATTATAAAAGACAGAACACAAGAATCAAGAGAACTATGAACATGTACAAAATAATCAATTTCTACTGTTTTCTTCTTTTTCTTTAATCTTTTTGGATTGATCTTGCCTATTTAAAGTCTCATCTTGCTCTCCTTGCACACCAATTAACTGTTGCTCCTACTTGAATCCATCTCTGCTGTTTATCTCCTTGTGTAGTTTCTTGTTCTCAATCCACGTTTCTAGCTTCTCTTTTGTGTATCTTCTCTCCCTTTACAGCAGTTTGCAGACCCCTGAGATAAATTTTAATTATATTTAAATTGACATTGATACATAAAAACACTGTTATGTAAGGATCAGGTGTTCTGTCATTTCTGCCACAGGATTCTCTATTTACTAAGCAATGTTAACAAAATGAATCTTTTGTATGACTTTTACTTTTGTAAAAAAGACTACAGGTTAAATTCCTCTACAGAACAAAGGGACGCAGCATGATATTTTTCTGTAATTTCTTTAATTAGCATCTTACTGTTGTTTCATTTGTCTGAATGCACTTCATCCCTTTAATGATAATATTGCTCCTTGACTCCCATGAACAGAAGGTAAACAAATTACCTGAAGGTCTCTGGTGTTGTTGTAAAGGCCTGTGTTTTTTTTTTTTTCCCAGAACCCAGATCTTTGCTTCAATTAAGCAACTTTCAAGGTTTTCTTTTTATACAAGGTTGTGAAAAGTAAGCACAAATTGCTGCAGTGATAACAACTTTGATTTTTTTAATCAATTAGCAGCTTGTGGCATTAAGGGCTTTGAGAAACCACAGAAACCATTCAATGTCATTTTCACAGGAGTGAAAAGCATTGTTCCTCCTCCACAATATATCATTTTATAAACTCTTAGTATACACAGAGAAAAAAGAATGCATGTCCGCATTTAGGGCAACATGACATATTTCCTCTCTATTCCCTAAAATAAAGAGAAACATCCAAATGACAATATTAGCTTCATTTTCCCCCCATCCACTCCGTAAAGTTATTTTGAGCAATCTGAAAAATACAAATGGTGTAGGACAGAAATACAGTCCTCAAGCTGGAGAATATCCATTTGTGTGTTATCAGAGCCACCAGAGGCACCCAAAAAAGCCCCAAAACCGTGCAAACAAACAAAAAAACCAAACCACAAAACAAATGCAACACCCAAACCCAAGGCAGAGGAGAAGAAGAAAGAAAAACAAGAAAAAATGAGAAAAACAGGGGAAAATGGCTAGAAATACTTGCTTTGCTCTGGTTTTGAACATGGAGATCAATCCTACCTGCCCTCTCTCCTAACAAGAAGGATGACATGATGGCCCTTAGGCTAATTTGGGGCAGTCTGACCAATCTACAGTTGTCTCAGTGCAGCATGTCCAGTTTGCAGGGAAGCACAGGGAGAAAGCAATCACAGCCTGGCTAACAGGAAGGACAAAACCATGAAAATGTCAGCTAATTTACAACTCATTTGCTACTTATTAAGCCGGTCCTTTACACCCTGTTTTTTTTCCTTTTTCACTAAAATACCGCCTTCATCTGAGGACACATACAATTAGCATGAATACATTTTTTTTGGCTTCCAGAACATGGCCTGAAGAGCAGCTCCCCAGTATATGGTGGTGCAACCTTCTCCAATTTCCTTTGTCTTTGCCACAGTTAGATGGCCCATAGCACATCTGAAGAGCTTGATTTGCTATTAGCTGAGTTCCTAACATGCAGGCAGATCCAGACAGAATTTACTGTTTTCTTTTTTCTTAAATATGATGTAACTGTTGCTGTGGTTGCCTCATGGATGTTTTCATCCCTTCCAATTCAAATAGCTGCATCCCTGCTGAATGTTCCTTGCTTGTGCGTGCAATTTTGTTGGTGGTTGTCTGTAGCCTTTTCAGACCAAAACAATCGTTCAATATGTTTTCCTGCACTGCCCACATGGTGAAACAAGTCAACATCAGAGACAGATTGAAAATCAAAATCCTCAGCAGGAGCTAACCCTACCTCTCAAATGCTAACACATGCCACAGGGAGTACCAGTGGTTTACAACACATCCAATAGCTCCATGCACTTAATTAACATGCAATTGCAAATTGGCTGTAAATTACTAATATTTCTGATATGGGAATAAACCCTCTATGCTTAGGGACCTGAAATACTTAATGGAGGCCATTTGGGTCAGATTTCCAAGTTTTGTGGTTCTTAAGATAAGCATCTTGTGATATAAACACAAGTTTACAAAGACCCTGGATGCCATCCTCCAGCTGAAAATGAGGACATTAGGGGTCTAATTTTTTTATATGCCTTACAAAATCCATTCTGTAACTTCTTGCATATCTAATTACTCCCATCTTGGTAAATGGCTTTTGGCCCTTCTTTTCAGCCTCGCAAGTGGCCATTCTCTGCAAGTTCTTACACAACAGTTCCCTGGTAATGATGTATAGGGGATTTCAGAATAAAACCCTATTCTATAAAATCAGCCTCCTCATTCTTCATCATTCTTCAGCACCTTGGCAGCTCACAAGGAAGATGACCAGATTTGAGCTACCTTTTTCAGTCTCCTATATTCACCTCAAATAACTGATATCATATAAATACGAAAAAATTCCCAGGAAGTCCAAAGATCTCACCATGAAAGTGCCTTGAGACAGACCTACACATAAGTAGCACATTCAAACTGAGCCAACAACAGATGAAAACCTAGCCCATTGTAATTGGCACTATATTTATTAGTCAGTGAGGAAGGACATGAGAAAATGCTTCGTTTGGTTCTGCCAGTGACAAAATGGATATCCGACAGGCAGGCTTTTACGGCTTTGGTTTTCAATTGATAGGGGAAAATACAATTCTGGAAATCCTATTGAGCCTCGGGAGGTTACACAGATACAAATGATGCAAACTACCTAGCAAGATACTAATGAAAACTAATGCTGCATTTTGCAGGTCAGAGAGAAGCCTGCTATTGCTATCTGTTCTTTTTCAAATGTTTGTCAAAAATCTGTCAAATACATGAAAAAAATAGTATTTATACTTGAACATATCAAAGCTTGAGCTTTTCAAGAGAATAAGGACTTGCAGGTGGTGCCAAAAGGTTTCGGGTCACTGCTGGCATTAAAAAAAAAAAATCCACACAGTAGATGAGTAAAAAGAGACTAAATTGTAAAAAAATTTAAAAGCATTGTATGTTTTTCTCTGCTGCAAAAGAGCAAATAGCACTGAAGGGGCTGAAAGAGTGAAATGAATCCTCCACACCACTCTGGCAGTGCCTCTTTTCCAGCAGGCACAGAGGAAGCTGACATTCCTACCTTAGCCTAGATGACTTTTTTTTATAAAGCTTAATCTAAGCAAAACAAATCATACACCACACATTTTCATTTTGTATTCAGCATTTAATAGATAGTATAAACAAAGCAACTCAAGGATAGCTTATGGGCAACGCTATAAAACTGAACCTGTTACTGGCATGTCTTGTGTCAGGGATTTATACTTTCTTGCACACAGCTCTAGAACGTATTGCGGAGGCAATATATATATGACACACAGTTCACTTGGACTCCATAACATAGCAATAGTTCAGCAGGAGCACAAGTACTGATACAGTTGGCATATTTCATTTTAAAAACTTGTGAAACATTGAAATGTATCTGTAATCTTCCTATCTTTGTCAGTTTATCTGAGTCCTTTAATGTGCTGTGGGCTGCTGTGAAACACTTCCTCACATAACTGCTTGTGGGGCTGAGAAAGCAGCTACAGGTAGTTTCTAAGCCATTGCCAAGCCCTGGCCTATGGAGTTTATTTGCTGATCACAAATGTTTCTTGGTGGTTTTTACTGTAGTGCTCCATTTTTATCATGGCCATTACAACAGCAGATAAAAAAAATTGCTTGGAAAAACATCAAAGCCTAGACTTTTATTCCATTATTATAAAGAGTAGACATTGTAACAATTCTCACTGCAGTGAGTTTAATTTTTATACTTCCTAAACTTTGTATTTCTCTGTCCATCCTTTTTAAACAGCAGTATTTTCCCTTGCATTGATTTACAAAGTTAGCTAGATTACTATTAACCTTTTAATTCCTAATGTAGGAGACTTTTGCAGATGCAGAAATCCCTCTAGTGCATGTTGATATAAATATTGCTCCATCCCAGCACACTGCTTACAGGAACCAAATGAAAACTTGGTTCCATCAACATTTAACGCCTTTCCCACTCGCTTGCCTGATCCTTACTCAAGCACATCAAAATAGCATCAGAAATCTGTGCTGAGAGTAGATGTAATTTGAAAAGACTGGGGTTTGCTCTGACATGGTAAGAGAGCTTCTAATTATGCAGCTATTTACTATCATTTATTTAATTCTATATAACGGAATGGAATTCTGTAGTTTCCAAGCTGACAAATAGTTGTCAGTGAAGAAGCAATTAGCAGTATAATGTTTGTGTCAACATGCTGAGTATCAGAGAGTAGAGAAACAAGTACAAAATAGCCTCTTCTAGGCATTGAGGCCACTGTGAAAATACATTCTGTTGAAAGCAGGCAGTAGTAGCATAGGAGTGGGAACGATGTCCAAGTCAGTGCACAAGAGTAACTTGACACGCAAAGATCTCAATGGAACTGCAGGAGGAAAAGCTCCCCTGCTGAACTGAACATAGCTCACAACTAAATAATGAATCAGAGCATGTGGTCAAGCAGCCTGCAAAAGCACATCTCGTTCCCATACCTCTGCCACTTCATGTCCTTCCTACAAATTCTAATCCATGGCCAACAGTTGGTGCAGGTATAGTTGCAGCTGAGACCACAATGAAGATATCTAACAGAAGTATTTTGTTTAAACAGCGGAACCAAGTATTTTACTACGAATTCATTAGACTATCCAGGGTATAACTAAGTCCTGAAAAAAAAAAGAAAAAAACAAGCACAGTCTTGTGCTTTGATGTGGCTAAAAGTAGAGAAGCACAAAGCTGATGATCCCTTTCTAGCAACTTATGCAAGCCTCCAAAGCTCAAATCTCTTTTAAACTATGTGTTATATATATACATATATATATGAAACTGCAATTCCGAACCACTAGTTCAGTTTAGGACCAGACAGACTGAGAAGACTGAAGTAGCATTAGTTCCATCCCATGTAACTCCTTTACTGTCATGTAGAAAGCCTGACTGCAGCAAGGACATGTGTTGTACACCCACCCCTTCCTTATCCTGAGAGTGGAATTTTGTAATAATAGGAAAGGCAATTTTAAATAGCACGAATATTTACATACGATACATCCCCACCTGCTTTCAAGATCACTGAGGTGGAAAATATCAAATCCTCAACACCAACACCAATGGGGTCTCCTACATGAAGAGTCTTTGCAGCAGCTTAACCTATATTTCATAACCCTAGCTAAAAAAGGTGAATATGCACAAAGTACTTGTAAGCAGGAAATACTCAAATTGCAGACACATATGTATGGTTAGAAGTATTGTGTCCATTTAACATATAATATTTCAATGAGAAACCAGTGGAAGTTCAAAGTCTAGAATAAACCAGACGCTATAGTTTCTTTGCACTAAAAGAATATAAATCTATATAATGCTGCCATTATGTTAATTATTATATTCACTATTAAAGTATTTTTTCATTTTCTTAATTCCAAGTCATACTAAAGACTTTGATTCAAGGAAAAAAATGTCAGTAATACTATTACATGCTTAACATTAAATCCATGCTTAATTCTGCACAAAATCAGGAGCATAGCCCGCAACTATAAGCTTTGCCTACAATACAGCAATGATTATCTATGCAAATATGCATCTTACGTGAATCTACTGCATATAGAAAAAGCCCTTTTATGAACTATTAGAACAGTTAAAAGCATAACATGCTTCATTAAAAGGTTAAAACCGTGAAGTAAAAAATTTAAAGCACCTTATAACAGTACCTATGCTCCACGCTTCCAGCTACAATGGCACATGATTACAGTTAGGTAACATTTCAGTCTGCGCTTTGCAACAATTTTTCCTTGTTTTCATTCTCTGCAGTCACCTCTAGTATATTCTTAGTATATGCAAAGACTGGCTTTAACAAGCATTGGCTTTAGAAAATAACCTAAAAATAAGATGCATACCGAAAATCCAGAGTTAGGGTTGCAATACACAGGGTACAGAGAAAATCTACAGAAAAATCAGAAGGTATAGCAAATGATAACTGAGGGTAAAATTACATCATCTACATTTCTGCTCATGGAGAAAAACCAGAAATATATTCTTAATCAAAACATTTTCAGATTGTAGACTTAAATGAAGTTACTACAGTGTATTTTCATTACAAGTACAAATTTATACATAACATTTTCAAAGTTTTAGCGCATACAGAAGACAAGACCACATTTAGATATGTCACCACCCTTTTACAAGGAGTTGAAGGCCATGAAATGTGTCATGAAAAGAAATTCACTTCCTAGAATTGAAAAATACCATGCACTAGTGCTTTGGCTTCCATTCCCCTTCGTTGCTCACGAAAGGAATGTCCTTAAGATGTTCTTCAGTTAATACTTCTCCTGGCATATAGCTATTACAATGTATACAGGCTTTGAGGCAAAGAAAAAAGCTGATAGTTGGGGGGCTGGGATGGAATGTCATTAATGCTGTGGAAGAGAACATGGCTTGAAAATGCTGAGGAAATGCCTGGTGGGACCTCATGGCTGACACTCATCAGTCAGTATCTTCTATGTTGCTAAAGGCTGATTCTGTTTGAGATCTACCTGAAAATATTCTTCACCCCTGGGATTTCAGCTCAATCTGCTTTTACCACCTTGGGAACAGGTAAACAGGCTCCTCCAGCATTTTCTGTTCATTCACATTAACTTTTTTAAAGACGTGGTAAAACATAAATGCAACCTGACAACTCCAGAATACATGTAAACTCTTAAAGAAAAAAAAAAAAAAAAAATTAAGAAAAAAACCAAAACAGCACAAATGCCAAGGGAGATTGCTCTCTGCCTGCTCAGCAACAAGAGCATTACAGCCTCCCACTCCTGCACTATCCGCCCAAACACATCCAGCAAAATCAAAATTAGTGCTTCAGAGAGCTCTGACTCAGACAAGGTACTTGGGGAATAGCCACTGAATTTAGCAGCAGAGCCTGTCTGTTTAGTACTTTACACTGGACTGAGCATTAGTGAGTCACTGCTGCTGTAACACAAACCAACTTGGAGACAGCATAAAAAGCAAAGAAGAAACCCAGCCATAGCCAGCATGCAAGCAAAAATCAAAGCTGAAGGGTTATGTAAGGTTTTTCTGTACAAGAGGGCAAGACCTAAAGCATCTTTATGATATTTTTGGTTTTGGCAAGTGTGCCCTGCTAGATCCTTGGTGGGGTGAAAAATCCTCTTCA
The DNA here is from genome assembly GCA_013400335.1 of Eurystomus gularis. NCBI lineage: Eukaryota > Metazoa > Chordata > Aves > Coraciiformes > Coraciidae > Eurystomus > Eurystomus gularis. The sequence goes on along the minus strand of VZZY01012637.1, from coordinate 140,985 downwards.
TGCTGAAGGTGTGTCCTGCTGAGATCTGTAACAGGTCACACCACTGAATTATCTGAGGAAATACTCTTGAAAAACAAGCACCAATGAGTTTCAGGTTTGCTTCATGTTGAAGGTGTGTCCTGCTGAGATCTGTAACAGGTCACACCACTGAATTATCTGAGGAAATACTCTTGAAAAACAAGCACCAATGAGTTTCAGGTTTGCTAACTATATGTAAAGAAATACATACTTTCCCTTAGCAATGTCAGAGCTGAATGTCATGAAGATGTTAATGGGGAAATCTAGAGGGGGACAACATTGTCCCATCCTCCTATGACCCTATACTGACCATGTTACTCCACGACAGGAACCCAGCTCCCTTTACTCATCTTCATGCTACCTGCACTGTAAGTCCACCACTGCACAGAAATATTTTCCCCTGTACTAATGCTATAGGGCAAAAATCAACAACTTCTTATCTTAGGTCTGGAGATAATTTCAGAATTCATGGACTCAGGAGAGTGCATTACGGACCCAGGTTTAAGGAAAAGTACAAACTCTGTTGTTTTGTTTTGTTCTTGCATTTAAAGGGAAAAATCTAATTACTTCATGGCTTATTTTAACGCCATATGAAAAGTAGCAATATATGAACAATTAGATTTTCCATAATTATACCTGTCATATTTGCATAGAACAAAAGTTATTGCCTAGGGGCAGTTTTAATTACAATCAAGTGGTGGGTGATTGAACTTTTAATAAGAAATAGTGAATTGAAAATACATTAAATCCCCAAACAATTCTATATAAAAAAGCAATCTTTGTCTCAGGGTGTACTGAACCTTAAGACTGGCAGAACTTCTCTTGTTATTAAAAAATGAAAAATTTGAAATAGGTTAATGATGTCACTGTTAACTAAACATAGGCAAGGTGTTAAAAACTCATAATGCATTTCTTTCTGTTTGTAAGGAATGAATTAGATGCTGGTCTGGAAAGAAAAAAAGAAAGTAAAAAAACCAAGCCAAAATAAAACAAAACTAACAAAAAATCCCAAGCAAACAAACCACCCAAAACACTCAAAATCCCATGAGGAATTCAAACTGCATTTTTATGGAAGGCACAGTCCACAAAAGAACTGTTACACAAAACCTGCATTTTCGCATAACTAAACTAGATGTCACCACCCTTTGTCTGAATGTGTTATATTCTGTACTCACCTCTAACAGTGGCTTCTAAATGATTTCTATTTGGGAGACCACTTCCAATCAATAGGAATGTTTTTCAACTATTTTGAAAATTAATATTAAATTAATTTCTCTGGCAGTCACAATCAAATTGAACCTGTTGAAACATACTTGTGGATTCATCCCTCTTCCTTGGAATTGGTGCTGTACATCTTCTACAGATGGTGACTTTGTTCAACAAGGATCATGTCCATCAACTTGGAAGAACAAACTAACTGGTGATATGTTTGCAAAGTATTAGCAGAATTTTGTAAATACAGTGTGGGTGGTACCAAATACATAATTTTTAAAAAATAGAAATTAAGAGCCTAAAACAAGACTAAGGAGAATATAGCCAAAAACCACTAATTACAAAAAGCCTTATTTACTAACTTTGTCATCAAAGGTTCAGAGAATCTGAGCAGAGGCCTGCCTAGATAACTCTATGTCTGACTTCTGGGCATAATGAGAAGTGCAAGAGCAGCTACTTACGCTCCAAATACCCCCCACCTACAGTACTGAATCCAGAGGTGCCACGCCCAACACATGTTCTGACCAACTGCCGTACTTTTCTGAGATGTTTTGCAATGTAAAGAAGATGGCAGTGACGTTTAAATTTATACAAAAACCATTGGGAAGAGATTTTACTTTCATCCAGCTGAGTGCTATAAAAACTACGAGCCAAGACCTCCTGTGTTCTTCTCCCTCCTGGTCCCATGAACCCTCCATTCCTCACAGAGTGGCCTAGCAATGGTATGATGATGGAGGAGTAACCAAGGTAGATTAGTGTATCTCCATTCAGCCTCGCTTATAATTAAGTGAGTGTGGGTGGTACCAAATACATAGGAGACAAACGTAAACCTTCTTAGACCAAAGGTAAATTTGATCTTGCATCCCTGATTTTCCAGACAGCCATTTCAGCTATGGAATCTTCTTCCACACATATTAAAAAATAAAAACTTACCAAAAGACCCAATCCAAACCAAAAAAAGATACCAACCACAACCCACAACATCTCTGCAGCTACCAATCCTAAGTAGAAGATTTCAGCCGCTGATCCCAAGGAAATTAAGGTGTCATCTTGTAGCACTGACCCAAATAGCAATGCTCCAGACAGAAGATTTCACTTGCATCTATGTAAGCACATATGCGTCTGTCCTTCAGCTGTGCTTGTCTCATGTCCATATACCAAAAGCAGAATTCGGAACTAGGCAACTCCGTGTTTCTGATTCCACCAGGACAGTCAGGAACATTAAAATCAGGCGTACTTGGGAGAATTTTCTGTCTTTGGAGCTAGTGCAGTGAGAGTCTCCTTTCCTCTGAACAGCAGGAGCAGACATGTAAACATGTTTGAGAGAGACCCCTGGGGACTACTTCCACCTCCATGTGAGTTTACAAATCAAATCTAAATATATAGTAAATCTGAGCCTTTTAGTGATCTAGTTGAAGAGCATCAATTTGTATCTCCTAAGCAGCTGCATAAAAGGCAGAGAAAAATCTTCCTGGACAGCCCTTGGCCTTTGAAGAAACCATACCTTCATCACAGTGACACATCATAAAATATGTCATCACCTTGTTTCTTGAAGCTTCTCCATCAAAGGGAATCTTTTAATTCACCAAAAGGATTAACATAAAAAACCCCCAAACCTGTGAAGCACCTCAGCCTCTATTGATTAATAAAGCTTTTTGCAGGTAAAGCTTACATTTGTTTATCAGCTAATTTACAGCTGGATTAAAGAAAGTTAGAAATTGCAATTTAGACCTTGAAGAAATAGCACAAACCAGTTTATTATACTGCTTTCCTTCAGCGTATCCTTCTTTCTGAGCTTTTCCACAGAGACTTACAGTGCAAGGAAATTGCTGGGTTCCTGAAGAATTCTGCCTTTTGTACTAACAAGTACATCAAAGGTCAACATAGCAAAGAAATTTGACAGGAGCTCCCTTAAGGAAAGTTTTAACATGGAAATCCCACTAGAACGCCTGAAAGGTGTGATAAAGGTGGCAGGTGGACACCTTAAACTGATAAAGGAGAAAAACTTAGGAAAGAAAGATGCCAAGTGAACATGTTACCTGAATCTACTTCATACTTTCCTGAAGACAGAGATTCATTATCTCTTCTTAGCTAGCTCTGCAGCAAGCTGTTTCCAAGGATTCAAGCCTTGATGATCTGATTCCTTTAAAGCTTACTTGGAGGAGCCCCAGATTTACCTGCGTTTTTTTCCCGAGAGTCCCAATTAGCCACATGCCTGAAATACTGGCACAAAGAGTGTTACCACAATGCTTGAGGAAAAACTTAAATATTCCAGGAAACAATATGTTACACTACTGAACCCATACTGTTACCCAGTTCTACAGTGCATGTAAGCATACTGCAGCTATATAATAACCATTATGGCCATGCTGTAGATGGATACCATAGCACTCAGAAAACAAAATCCTTTATGGAAAAGGAAAAAAAAATTAGGAAGATTGTTTGAAAGAAAAGACTATTCAACTATTTACTGTTCATTGTTAATTTATCAAATTACATGACCAGCAACCAACCCAAATGTGGGATTTTATCTTTCACTTGTCCAAAGAACCAGACTCTGAAACATATTTAAAATCAGATTCTGATGCCCATTCTGCAATTCAATAGGTTGTTACTGCAGCAAGAGTTTTACTGATGTTGAAAGTTAGTCTGATACGTGTAGATATTTCATCAGTCAAAACTGGCATTTTAAAATTTAATCTTACTCTGGCTTCACAGCAAAATTTTATTGCACTCAGCTCAACCTCACTAAAAATTAACCAAGAAAAAGGTGGAAAAAACATCCAGAGAAAATGGATAGTTTCACTGTAGTATTTCAACTTCTTATTAGGGAAAAAAAATCTGCTGAAGTAAAAAATACACCAAAAATAATGAAAACATTTTGGATTTTGACAACATTTATTTAGATCCGAATTAATTTTATTTTTCTATTTAAAATATTTTGTCTGGTGATCTGTCTAGTGATTTACTGTTGATTTTTCTTCTTGAGTAGTGATTGTCTGAAAACCTACCACTACACATGTAGTTGCAGCATCTGAACATTTTGTCATGATCTTGTGGTCTTAGGCCTGCCAAAGAATTACATCTGAAGTCAGAAAAGAAATGAGGGAAATCATGTGCTGAAAGATGAATGGTCTATTCTATTCTACTCTGTTCCATTCCCAGTCATGTTCCAGAAGAGGACCTGGAGCATGTTGCAGGCACCTAAGACACAGTAGAAGAAACTCCTACACTGTACTTAAGCTTCTCCTCTTCCAAATACATACATAAAATGATTAATATGATGGAAGTAGCAGCTATAAAATAGTTTTGCATTCCCTGTAAGATAGAAAGCCGAGGAGAGACTAGAAAATCCAGGACCTTTTTGGTAGCCAAGAAAGCTGACAGCAGGTATGGCTGAAGTTCTATACCAAACGCCAAAGCTGTGAGAAACCAAATCTGGCAATACTGGACCAGGAAGGACTCACTGCAACTAGTCAAGGGATCAGTTTAGAACAAATAGGAGAAAATACTTTTAAAACCATAAATAGTGAGGTCTTGGAATCATTTACTACAGGAAGGCATGGAGGCAGATAGCACAGGCAGATTAGGGGCAAGTTCCCTAATAGATACTGATGGGAACAGGCAGAGATATCCTCTTTCAAATTTCTAATCCAAAAACTATGAACACTGAGAAATTACATGCATAGTGGACCATGGATACTGGCCAAGCTTGTCTGTTTTCTTCCCCAGCATCTCCTCATGCCAACATCAGGACAGAATACTGACTACACACACTACCTCAGACAAGCAGGGCATTTCCTGTGCTCTTGTTCCATAGAGTACCCCCTGGCTCCAGTTATCACTCCCACTAAAAAAATGAGATCTTAGTATTTCGCTGGAGGGAAAAAAAAAATCTTTGTGGACCTTGAAACTGGTAATAAATGTAACTTGCAGCTGCACCTAGCAGGAAACCACAATGGTTCTACTTTAATGAATAAATTTAATTTCACTTAAATGGTACCAGATATCAATAACCCCATTCAATGCAGAAGAAAGCCTTGATAAATCCGTAATTTCTCCCAAGGAAGACGAACATGTGACAAAGGCACAAAAAAACCAGAGTGCATGTCAGACACTTTTTTCTGCTGTTCCCTGATAAAGTATCTGCCTTGCCCCAAAAGATCTATTTCCAGCATAACACATTGATTATCAAAGTGAACATTGCCACAAGCACGGAGCAGTGAAATGGTAAGCCTGGAGACCCAAAAGGCCTTGACAATTTCATATATAACCATTAGGGAGGGTTCCATTCTATATAATCTAGCTTTCACCTGCATTTGTGCTTTAATTCTGCCCCCTGAAATGCAAATTGAACTGAATTACAATTCAAGTATTTTGAGAACTTATTAAAACTCTAAAATTCTTACAGAAAATGTTGCAATTCAAAAGAGTTGTCATATATCAATTATTTTTTAACTAAGATAGAAATCCTTCTGCCTTTTTAAAAAAGTGTCTGTATTACTAATGCAGTCTGTCTACTAAAAAAAAAGTAGCTGTCTTTGTTACAATATAGACTTTTAAGGCTCTTAAAAGTATGGGAAGCTATTCCTAGAAGCCATCATTGGTTAAGAAAACTTGTGGAAAAACTACATGTCAGCAGGACTATGGCATGAAAACCTACATTGTAGAAACCCTCCTTTCTATTTACTGTACAACTGTTATACAAAGTAGTCTAGAACACACAGGCTCATATTATGTCATTCAAAGACAATGTGGTTTTATACAGTTGAATGAGCCATTACAAATAGAAGCAGGAATTTACAGATTTCATAGCATATTTAGAAAACAGTGACTGTGCCTTGGACACAGGTACCCTGAAAAAAAGAGCTGTTTACAAGGTGAAGTGGGTGAACAATGCCACATGAGTTAGTGTAATGCTGTAGCAACACAGTCTAATTTGAAGTTTTAATATGGGGAATGGAGAAAAAAAGAAGCAAAGGATACGAAGCATTCCCCTGAGACAACTAATGGAATCGTGCACACAGTCAGGTATCACTGCTCTTAGAGAAAAGCTAATGATAAGACAAAAGAAGATGCAGGAAAGAGTCCTAAAATTATCCAAGACCTGGGAAAAAAGGCCTGGCAAAGGCTCAGAGAGTTGTGTGCAATACACAACTACCATGCAACAATATCTTTTTAACTTCTGTGCGCAAGTTTGGACACTGAAAACATCACTTATGTTTGGTTCTTCTCAGAAATATTTAATAGAGATTTCAACAAATAACTGTAGTTTTCACCTCACAGAGGATTATAAATTTTAAAATTCTGATTTGTTGTGGTTGAAAAAGTAAACTAAGTGACTGAAGGAAAGATTAGGTGTCTTGGGAGAGTTGGCTAAAAATTATTAGGGTGTGGATGCTCAAGAGCTACCTTCCATTAAACCAGACAAATTTGAGCAATCTAAACAACTAGCATAAATATTGTGATTTTAAAATATGTCTTTTTTTACCATGGAAGATCACTCTTCTGTAAAATTTCCAACTAGCCACAGTGGAAAACAGTCTTACACAAATAAATGCATCAATGTATTTCTTGTTTCTTGGGCAGATGATCTGACTGGAGGTCATTAGACCAAGAAATAATCAAGAAATAATTCTCTTTGCCTACCAGGCAGAAGCACATGCGTATCTGCAGAAGAAGCTGCCTGAGGGTGAGCCTCAACTAAGAGGGGTAGCAAAGCCCTGGAGACAAAAACTGGGACAAATCCAAGAAAAGCAACAACAGAGGTTTAAGCTGCATTGTTTTCTTTTTAAATCTGAGCATCTGAAGCTGAAAAAGTAAAGTTACAACCACAGGAAACCAAAAGACTTATTTGGAGCAAGATTTCACCTTTTACACCTGCTACATCCACCTCCCAGCTTAGGATAATGCTCGCTTTAATGAGGCTGTGCACCTGCAGAACATCTTTCACAAATGAAATTTCAGTATCCACAAACAAAGAAATCTGCATGTAACAAATACATGAATAATTCCCCATAGGGAGTTTAAAACACAACACAACCCCTGGAAAATTAGCTACAGCCATTTATTTTGTAACGAACTGCTACAGCTACCAGCACTACTTATTTTTCTCTCTATCAAATGTGAAAGCAACAAAGAAGCTATGCTATCCATGGCAATCTACTGTGCAAGGAGAAAGAAAAGTTAAATTGTGAAGCTGATCATCCAATAATATTATTTGCCACAAGCTCTTTTTAGCTTTCATCAGCTCTAGCCACACTTACAAGCTCTAACTGCAACACGCTGTGCTAGCAGGACAGAGATTCAGCAGGTGTCTCTCTAAGCTAGCGTACTAGATGCCATTTCCGCACTATGTACAGCTCGGGTCCACAAAAATCAAACTGATGACTCATGGCTGTCTGTGAGGATATGTGAGGTGGGAGGCACGACCCCCTCTTTATCTGTCAACAAGAATACAAGATCTGCAGAAAGCAAATAAAGTAAACAGTGGAAAAAGAAACAGGGAAACAGGCAATATTTGTAAGAACTTTCATTGCAAGCCCTCTGATTTATTTTTCCAGACTTTTATGATGCCTTGCAAGACATGTGAGTTATGTGAATCTATCCTCTGAGGCATAATGTTGCATCTATACAACCTGGATTTCAGTTAATAAAACAAGACTCAAGGCAAGACAAGTGAAAACAAATTCAAATATCTGACATGTGGACAAGTTGACAAATGTTTGGCTTCACAAGTGTCACTAGTTGTCATTCCAAAATGTATTTGCTTCAGCAGCTACAACAGATAGGCTACATTTAAATCTGAAGATTTAAGCAAAGTTCATACAGTGGACTCAGTATTATAGTCTAAAAAAAAGTGTATGTAAAACTTTTTTTTGCTAGTGTGCAAATTTCCAGTGAAAGTAGTTTTGAAAGAAATGCAGCATCAGTCTTAAACTCACCTGCAAAGTTCCTGCCATATCTGAAGTTGCTATTTCTGCTATTTGTACCAGCTCTAGTCATGGACTGAAATATAAATCTAATGCTGCAAAAAGGAGATGACAACATCTATTCTGAATACTCGCAGGAAGTATCCAGAAATAAAATTTAGAAATTTTCCAACTTGGTGAGTTACTCAGTATGTAGGGAATTGATGGAGATATAAAAAGTCAACATATAAATAGACCTAGAGTCTGGTAAAATTCTACCAAATATATAATGGAAAAGACTTAAAGAACCAAGACATACTGTCATGTAAAAACATACGATATGTATGATCTTTATACAGAGAAAAAAATATTTTATTTGTATTTTTCCAAAACATGAGTATTTTTCTGGCAGAATACTGGCACAAATAAAGCCATTTGGTTTGTGATGCTGGTACACGCTTTGTGTAATCTTTTCACTAAATATATTTTCCTATAGCCAAAGAGCCACCTCCAGCTTGAAATGAAAAGTTAAAATAAAAATAATAAAATATTTTAAAATATTAAAGAGAAGGAGCCACAGCCTAACAATTCCAAGGGGAAAATGAATGTTAGAGAAAAATAACATAAAACCTGTGCACATGTCACAAAAACATGCATAGGTAAAACTTCACTCATCTGTTTGACCAGTAATTTACTCTAGTTAATTATTTCCTCTCCTTGGAAGTCAGACCTGAAATTATTTTGGTAAAGAACCCAGCACACAAAGGCCATTGCCAGCTTCCTTATGATGACCAGCTTCTCATATAACAGCTAACAAAATGCAAACTATTTTGCTTCTCTGAATTTCTCCTACATGAACCCTTTCCAATACAATTGTCTAAGACTGCCTGTAACGGGTGAGCAAGTCAAAAGGGTAGAAACATCTGAAAACAAAAAATAGACGTAAAGAGAAAACGGCAACAAATTTATCAAGACATGAATGATGCTTCTTTTTGTACTGAAATCAGTTTTGAAATCAGTTCTCATCAAGACTTACATTTTTAAAATCATCTAGGAAAGACAGGAAGGGAAAGACATTTTATGTTCATTAACCTTCTGATGCTACCGCAGTTCAATAGTAAAACTGAGACCTCTCCCTTTGTTGATTCTTTGGGATATCACACTTAGGCATAAGGATCTAACAGGAAACATTAAGTGCCTCCAGCAATTCAAGACCTAGTTCATCAGTGTCTTCTAATGACAAAATCACAGTGTTTACTGTATCATCATTTGCAAAATAATGAGGGAAGGCAGAATCACAGATTGCCCTCCACTACCAAACTACATCTCTGGAGAATTACCTAATTTTCAGGCAAGGACTCTGGCCTTCACAGCCTGAGAATAGTAATAAGTGGATTTAACATATCTGAAGGGGTGATAATGAAGGTGGAGGGCAACTGTTACCATCAAGATGTGATTTTATTAATAGAGTCTACTATAGATTGGAGGACTACAGCCTTATGATCAGAGAACTGAAATGAGGAGAAAAAGAACTGAGTTGCAGATCTCCCTCCCTGGTCAGATGTTTTGTCTATTTACCTTTTAGATTAGAAGATAACTGAAAAAAAACACATTATTTCCAGTATGCACACTGGAATATAGTTTAGATGCAAGTTCAACACACCTATGGAAGTGTGTCCAGATCCAGATACATACCCATATGTATACATGGGTATTTTCAGCTCAGAGACCTGGCCCAGGTAAGATTAGCTGTAAGCTAATCACTTCTTCATGCAGAAGTGGTGGACTCCACTATGGCTTCTTTGGAACTTCTAATGTATGTCAGGAGAGTGGTAGCTGAGTTGCAACACAGCCCAAAAGGAAGAGCTGCTGCCCAGTGACAGTTCTGCTAAATGAATGGACAACTCAATTTTATCTATAGAGTATTTTTAAGGAGTGTAAATATATCTTTTTAGTATAGGCAATTTAAGATTAGCAGACCAGAAGGTAGGTGTCCCAGAGGGTTTTCAAGGATGTTAGGTTGGTTTTAGACATCCAAACAAAACTCAAGCTAGAGATTTGGATCTCTTCCAAAAACCAATAGTAGCGAGCACACCTACAAAATTTATTCTAGTTTTATAGGTCTTTCAGGCTACAGAAAAATTCCCAACCCTATTTAAAGTGCACAGCATCTCTGCCCAGGAATCTCAGAATATGTTATAACACATGTTTATTTAAGCTTCACAGTTGTATTGTGAGACACCGAGGCCTTATTTCAGGCAGGCAGGGAAATACTAAGAGATCTGGACACACTTTCACAGCTGTGTTGAAATTGCATCTAAAGTAGCAGATAAACATTCTGAGCTCCTCATTCACAGACACAGTTGTGCACCTTGGACATTTCCCAACAGCACGTAGAAGTAACCTGTCTCCTAGCAGACAATCTGTGCCTCAGTTTCCATGGAAACTCAGTTTCCTCAGTTTTCAGAAGAAACTAAGGCACAAAGGCTAGAATGAAGATATGATGTTGCTGGTTGAGATGTCTGAAGAAATCTAGGCAGTAAGGTGCAAATTTTCACATAAATCATCTTTGTCTACATGCAGGCAAAGAAGCCAAGGGTATTGACTAGTACCTTCCCTTGAATGGCCTTAATGTAAGAGTTTAAAAGTTAAAAGCAAAATCAAATGACCTCACAGGAAAGCAAAGAAATATTAAGCAGGAATTTGGCAGTGAAAATATAAATGTCTCTCATAATCCAGTGAAAAGTATGTTAGTGGACATTGTTTGTATTACACAAATGGTTATGCTGTTGCCTTAGAATATAGGCAGTAATGGAAGAAAAGGTTATTAATAAATGCACTGTGAGTGTACATCATAGCGTTCACAATAAAGTACTGACATTGAGGCTTTCCAGAAAGAGATATTTCACTGTGGAAAATAAGATTTGCAGGGGAATAGGTATACTACTTAGTTTTGGATAGAAGGACAAGTAGGATTTATGTCAAAGTATCACATATACATGTAGCCAACAGTTAAATAATTTAGGAATGCTGAAAGAGATTATTTCTGAAGAAGAAATAGGATGTTTTGATACTGTTTCCAAAATTTTCTGCAGGCTGTGCTTACAAAGCCTGTTAATAGGTGTTCTTTATTTATCATTTGCTCTTTTAACTTTAATTTTCTGTTACCGAAAAGATCCAAACTTGCTTACTCTCTTCAATTTAAATATACCAGCAAAAATGAGCAAGAAGGTAAAACTGCAGATTTTCTTGCCATGGAAGGTTACGGCTGCTTCCCAATAGCTAATGAGTAATGGGATGGGCTGCTCTGATAGGCAGAGGAAGGCCAAGGGGCTGTGCAGCTAACGCTTCTCACTGCACAGGAGTGAAGCTGCACTTTAGATTTAGTGTGCAGCCCTGCATCACATATTACTTTTAAGATAAGTCACACTTCATTTCCCTCTCGACAATGCATAAACAAAACCAAACCCCAGCACAGCCTTTTGCAAAACACTGAGTTTTTAAAAAACCTTTCTAAAAAACACACTTTACCATTTTAAATTTTAAAGTGCGAAAATGAAAATCTGCTTAATTTGCAAATCTTAAGCTTACTCCAGTATTTTAGATGTAATGAAAAATATATTATGAGTCCATCTCATATATTAATGAGTTTTAGAGGGTTTATTTTCATACAGCCAGTGAGAAAATATTTGTAACTCCTCTAACCATATTTACATTACAATGTCAGGTACTCTATTTAGTATTTCTAATGATACTCATCAAATAAATATTAGTATCTTCCAAATACAAGTATCCTTGCTTTCCTGGAAATCGAAAAGTTTTTTTTAAAATTATTTAGTTTCCATCTGAACTGAAAGATTAGGCCTTATTAGCATGATCGACATAGCTCCATAAAGCTACTGCACTGATGAATGGGGTAGGAACTTAAAAACAGAGGACAGCTCCAGTGAAAATGAACAATTTAGGTGCCCAACTGCCTAATGGACTAGGCATACTATTTGTTGGTATCCTTGGAATGTTTTGTACCTGAAAAGTGTCCAAGAATGTTTGTGAGTTTTGCCTATAGTTACTGCAAGATCTTCAGTGAAACCTCCACTTATCCCCCATTACACACCTGGAAATGCAAGTCGCAATGGTAGCACAGCTGGCCTGTACACCACCTTTAGCAAGACACACAGAGACAGAATATTAACTTGCCCATAACACCATAGAATCATAGAATCTCTCAAGTTGGAAAGGCCCCATAAGGGTCGTTGAGCCCAACTCCCTGCGCCTCGCAGGACCACATACATATGGAAATTCCTTAATATTTAAATAGTGAGTGTTCCGCAGAGTTAGGCCTGGAGAATATGCAACAGTAAAACAGTAAACAACAGTAAACCAAAAAATAATTGTTCACTATTTGAACAACAGGCTCTACTGCAAAACCGTCTTTGACATCTGTCGCGGTTGGGCGCTGTTGCCTGTATCCTTATGACTCATACCACTCTCTTCCTTCACTACACTTTGCTAGAAAAACTCTACATTTTCTTTTCACCCAGACTTCTTCTACAGCTAACATTTTCTAGTAATAGCTATCTAGGAAAGCCCTCTGAGTTCAGATCAGGACTTTCCCCTTTCCCCTTTCTCCTTCCCCAGTTTAGGTTACTATTTCAACCACCAGTTTTCAGCTTCTCCCAAGCATAAATTCATACACATGACAAAGTAAAAATACAATTTTTTCCTTACAGGGGGACAAGTCATCTTTGTCCAGATTTTCATTATAATGTTTTCTCATATAAATCAGAAATGAAGTCACAAAGCTTCTCCATGTTACTCAAGCCTTTTGTGTGGAATGTACAGAACCACTAAGTAGTTTTACCTTTAACTCATAGCTAGAAAGTTGTCTAGCACAAGGTTGCATGAAAACACAAATAATTTGGAATATAAGAGTTATTTCTCATTTAAAGGTGCTTTTGCAGCTCAAGGGAAGCCAACATACTATTAGAACTAATCACTAATATTTGCTTATTATAACCTTGCCCAAAGACTGTTTGTGTAGCATGCCTAGAGAAAATCATGGCATCCCTGGGGTATGCTAGTCTCTAAACAATGACACTGTTGATGTCATTCACTGGCATCTTCCTCACAGCATCACTGGAGGGTGTGTAATCCTCTTGCATCATACTCTTTTCAAGATTCAGATCTTAATTAACACATTGAGCCATGTTAGCCCCAACAGTAAAACCCTCTATGCAGTCATTAGTAACAGTTCCATTCAACTCTACTCTTGTATCAGAGAAAATGTGACCCATCAGATTTAAGAAGATGTAAATTTCAGATAAATAGTTCAGCTTCAATATATGAGTTTACAAAATGACACCATAAAGATAGTCCATGAAAAAAAAGAAGAGAAATACACATGGAAGGTGAAGAAATTCTCTTAGTAGAAAGCAATAGTCAAAGATGCAGATCATAATAAGGGAGTGTCTCTTGTGTATAAAAATAATCTAGAGGAAGGTTTATAATCAGAAGTCATTGAAAGCTCTGATACAAATCCAGGATAACTACAAATAGAGAAGCCAGTATAAATATCTGAGCCTTAAGGTCAGGCGATAGCACAAGAGAAACCAACATAAAGTGCTCCAAAACTAATAACTCTGTAGAATATGAGTCAGCAAAGAGATCTGACTAGGACTGAGATTAATAAAAGGGTATTTTTCCCCTTAAGTAATGCTTCTTAGGCCTTTTCTGCTTTTTTTTTTTTTTTTCTTTCTTGTCAGACTAAGCCCATGGGTACATGAATACGCATTGGAAATAACATTTTTAAAGAAACAACAGAATTTCCCAGAAGACCTAATCTTAACATTAGTTGAGAAAAATGTCCACATCAGAAATCAGAAGCTAAATTAAACAATGCAAGTAGTATTAAAAAGTTTAATTAACTTTAAAATAATAATAATGTTAAAAAGCTTAAGCCAGTTTTAATAATTTGAAAGATTATATTCATTTTTGAAGGCATTGGCTGTGACTGTGTCTGGCATTTGATACAAAAGGAAAAGTAGGTTTTCTCAGGAACCATCTATGACCAATCATCCCTAGAAAGCTGTTCTGAAGAAAATGGTTTTGATCATTTTTTTTAATTTTTAAAATGTATGTAGATATTAAAGAAAAAAAAACAGAAAAAACCCCACCCAAACAAAAAAGAAAGGAAAAAACCCAAACTCAGATATATAGAGAGAAATTAAATACTATTTGCTTAACAAAAGTACAGTAGGTTACCAAATACATGTATTTTTAGACATAGAACTCAGATTTATATCTATATGTATAAAATTAGGATATAAAGACCACACAAAGCTTACAGAAAGTTGTGGCAAGGCAAACATTGGAAGCCTGACCACCTCTGTCAGACAGCACTGCCCTTCTTGAACTGGAGTAGTGGAATGTTTCAATAGGTCATGTCGACTACTTTGCTGCAAGAAGAATCCTATATGTGTGTTGTAATCATGCAATTAATAACTGCTGGTGATCCCTATGCAATAAAACCCAAAATAATTAAATAAAAAATTAGAGATATTCCAACACTGAGAGGAAGCATCATTGATCAGTATTTAAAAGACATCAAATAAAATTCAGTTGTGTGAAGTGTGGAGCTACATTATTTCATAGAATCATAGAATCCTTTGGTGCTTAACAACACCTTCCCAATATCCAATCTAAACCTTCCTGACACAACTTGAGGACATTTCCTTTTGTACTATAATTTGTTATGTGGGAGAAGAGACCGATCCCCACCTTGCTACAACCTCCTTTCAGCTAGTTGTAGAGAACAAGGAGGTCTCCCCCGAGCCTCCTTTTCTCCAGGCTAACCAGCTCCAGTTCTCTCAGCTGCTCTTTATAAGACTTGTGCTCCAGACCCTTCACTAGCTTTCAGTGGGAACACTTCTTCAGACACATTCCAGCACCTCAACGTCTTTCTTGTAGAGAGGGGCCCAAAACTGAACACAGTATTAGAGGTGCAGCCTCACCAGTGCCAAGTACCAGGGGACAAGTCCCATATCCTGGGGATGAATTTCACTCTGTATAAAGTGGCAAGATTGATAAAAGCTGTGATGCAGAAGTCTTGGTGACACACATCCTGAAATGATGGCATGCAGCTAAAAATAATAAGTATTGTACATTCACTGCAGCACTAGCAGTAATGGCAACCCCAAGCACTAAAGACATCATGAGTCACATCCTCCAAAATAATAAAATTGGTTTTAAAGTCATAAGTCTTTAGCCACTAATACATCTGGAGGACTTTTTATTTGCCTTCAAGATGTATTTACTTGATCATTTAAAATTATCTGAGAAGTTCTGAAGACTACAAGACTTCTTTTTTTTTTTAAAGAAAGAAGAGCAGCTGGACTAAAGGAACATCCTTCGCCTAATTTAATCTTCTTTTACATCAGGGAACTGAATCATATTACCCTTTTCAAAATGTGACCATGGGCTTTCCTAAAATGAACTATGCGGCCTTCTTCCCCATTCATAGAAAACCCATTCTGGAATCTTTTCTAAAGTAAACATGAGATAGTTCTTTAATTTTCTTCAAGTTTTAAGATCAAACCACCACAGACACACACAAAGCCCCACATCAATCTTGAGTCTCAAAAAAATGTAAAAGTTGGCTGTGATATCTTAAAAACACCAAACTTATGTGGGTTGATTAAAAAATGGTGTGTTCACAGAGGTCTGCAAATGACTTATAATATTTTACAATAGCAATACAACGTCCACAGAGTGCGACATAAGCACATGCCCACCGAGTTTAAACAGGAAAACGAACAAAAAAACCATACCTATTTTATACTCATTTGACTGAAGCAGAGAAGCTCAGATAAGACTGATATACATTGCATGTTAGAGGAGCTATGGGAACTGGAAGAGTGACCTCCTGCTAAGAACAAAAGGCAAAAAAATGGGTACGTCCTGTGGTACCTATGCACAGACAATGGACTAAGCAAAATCTCATCATCTACAAGAAGGCTAGACCTCAGGATAGTATGCAGCAGCAGTTTCACTCTCAGACTGATTGTTCAACTGCATGAAACTGTACTGATAAAAGAACTGCTTGGGTGGACTCATCTCTGCCAACTTTACACACCTACAGTATAGACATTTACATCGAGGCTCCTCTGACAGAGGAGAAAAGTAAGTACCTCTGGGCTGTAGTTCATTCCATTTTAAAGTCGTATTCAGAACACGTCAGGTCAATTCTGACTGAGAAGTGCCTGTTTTATTCCACTGAACAAAAAAGGAGCTTAGGACGACCAGCTGAGTAGATGCCTACACTTAGGTGAATTAATCCCTCTTTCTTCTCTCTTTCCCTTTAAATGACACATCCAAACTCATCTGCAAGTCTATGTGGATATGTAATTGCTCAGGGAATCCCAGTCTGCTGTTCCATCCTTTAAACCTATTTCTAATAGCTCTACTCTGTATAAAGCATGTTTATGAATTCATCCAGATTCCCCCCAGGCATGTTTGGTCAGTATCTTCAGAAAAGCACTCTAAACTCTTATACGAGTCAGAGTGATGTGAGCAGGAATCATGAAACACAATTACCTAGGTTTGTTGTCTTACGGGATAGAAGAGAAAGGGACTGCTGGCAAAAGCACTTTAAAGGAATAACTACATATTTAAAGTACAAAGAATTGTAAGATTACAATGCAGCACCATCTTCATACTAATAGTTCAGGAAGCCTCTTGCTGATATGAAACATGATCGAAATACAGATTAAACTAGCAAATCAGATGTAGAATAGGCATGGAAACGAATCTGATTCACCCATGGCTACATTTGTTGAAGGAGAAGAATTAGCTGCTACCATCAAGAAAGACTGAGTAACTAAAAAGATTAAGAGACCAATTATCAACAGACGTAGTTAGCAATAATATAAAAATGAACATCATGACTTCAAAGATATCATTATTTTCAAATCACATTTAAAACAACCTCTACTTCTTGTTTCCCCAAGATCACTACTGACTGCAGAGTACAGTGATCTTCAAGTCATAAACATTCATGTGCGTCACTTAGAGGAATGTTTTCCAATCTATTTATAACTTGATTTGTTACTTGGCCATGATTCCTAATGTGTCTGTCAATATTATAAGCATCTGCCCTATGCCAACGAACTAATGAGTTCATTTTCTACCATGAAGTCACAAGCCATCTTTCTACATGTCATGTCCTGTACACATCAGGCTGACACTGCCTGGAAGTGCATAGGCAGCAACAATAAAAGCATGTTTCAATAATAAATAAAGATACTGTTTTTAATGCTAAATAGGAAACCTAACCCATTAGTACTCACCACCAAGGCTTTAGATCTGTTACTCAAAAGTTTTTCAATGTCTCTGGCTGCAATTTCCACTAGCTGACGAGGGTTGTTGGCTTCTACAGTATATAAATCTCTGTTTTTAAGATAAATCTGCAAGAAGAAAAGATAGAAATAAGTAAAAATGGCAATAGACATTCAAAATAAGCAAAGTGACTTGGCTGAACAGGCATCAAGATGTCCTCAGTTCCTACTGAAGAGCATCAGTAAAACTATTGCTGGGAATATCCAAACGTGCCTTGTGAAAGAAATACTTCATCATTTTGTCTAAGAGGTAGAAAACTAAAATCCACAAAAAAACCACAGAATCACAGGATGGTAGGGGTTGGAATGGACCTCTGGAGATCATCTAGTCCAACCCCCCAGCCAAAGCAGACTCATTTAGGGCAGCTTACACAGCAATGCGTCCAGGCAGGGTTTGAAAGTCTCCAGAGAAAGAGACTCCACAATCTCTCTAGGCAGACTGTTCCAGGGCTCTGTCACTTTCACAGCAAGTTAAGTTTTTCCTGATGTTGAGGTGGAACTTCCTGTGTTCCAGTTTGTGCCCACTGCTCCTCGTCCTATCACTGGGCACCAATGAAAAGAGATTAGCCTCATCCTCTTGACACCCACCCTTCAGATACTTATAAACATTGATCAGATCCCCTCTCAGCCTTCTCTTCTCCAGGCTAAACAGCCCCACATCTCTCAGACTTGAAATCATAAAAATCATCAAAAATGACTGTTTCTGGTGACAGACTATTCAACTGCTAAACACTCAAGGAATCCAATTCCCACAGAGTGCTGAGAGAAAAGTAAAATGGAGATCCTTTAAAATGACTGAAGTTGAAATCAAATACTTATTGCTGAATTTAATTCTTCCTTGAATACTGAACAACAAACATACCATTTGTAGTAAATCATTTAAGTTATGCTAATGTAATCTGTTTAGTCCCTTATCTATTTATTCATATTATAGTGTTAGCATTCATGAGGAACGTAGAGGAAGAGGAAGAAAACAAATAACAAAAGAGGAAAAAAGGGAAAAGAAAAAAAAAAGGGCAAATGGGGAAAAAAAGAAAGGGGGGAAATGGTGGAGGGAAGAGGGAAAAGGAACTAAAATCATGCTGCTTCTCTGTCATGAACTGAGGTTATCTCTAGTGAGGAGCCATTAGCTGTTCCAAAGCAGAACACGCCTATAAAGAAGATAATTTGATTTGTTAAACAAAGCCACTACAATGAAATGCACACAACCATAAGAAGTAAAGAAGGAAAACAGCAGCAAGAAAACATTTGTATATCTCTGTCCTATTAGAACTGGATAAAGAAAAAATATATTATTTGGAAGGAAAAAACAAACACAGGAAAAAAATAAACTGGATACCTTATGGCTAGATGGGCAAATGGGGAAAACTAATTTATGCAACCAACAGATGGCCTGCGTTTACTCAAGTCCTCTGCCTCTCCGCAACACTGCCTGGTGGGGGCTGTGCTGTCTCCCAGGGAGTAATTCCAGGCACAGGCAGGAACGGGTCCAGCTCTAATGCACTGGCAGCCATCCAGCACAAGAACCGAGAAACTACGGACCAGACTGAGTCTACCAGCCCCACCAGGTTTCTTGGGTTAAAGCTGTGCAGACCTTAAAGAAACTCATCAAAATATGTCTCTGGCACTTGTAGCTGATGGGTATTTATCACAAATAAATTTCTGACAACTACAATTATAGCTGTGAATTTTTATCAGGCACGTCTCATAAGCTGTCATAGGTTTTCATCACTTTTTAATTTCACAACAGTTACGCTGGGGTTTGACTTTTTTCCTTCAGAAGTACAGTCTTTCCTTTCCACCAGTAACTGAGTAATTGGAATATGTTTTAATTCTTCATATGGCAGCAATTATTCTAAAAAAGCAGTGCATCATGAGCAGAAAACCACTACAAAAGAAGGTAAGTTTCTGGTAAACTCAGGTGATAGTTTGGGTATTTTTGAGGTGCTTGACTTTCAAAATCACAGAAGAAAACCACAGAAAATTTACCTCAGTTATAATCCAATACCTATTGGCCTATATATAGGCCAATTATTAATCAACAAAATTGGAAATAAAGATGTTTTATGATAACTACATAATTTCTTACATTTTTTTCTGAATCGCATTAAATTTGCACAGTCAGCGGTGGGATTGGGAGTTAAATTAACTGTAGTAACCAGAAGAGGCTTATAGTCCTACAGGCAAGGCAAGAGTAGAAATCAGTTTTATAGATCCAGATCGTTTGAATCAAAATGGAAATTTCAGAGGAGCATCTAAATTGGAGTGACCATCACATCTGGCAAAACTCTCAGGTTTTCCCATCATCAGGAAATATTCACTCTGATCACATAAGGAACAGACGCTGGAATAAGGGTGTTACCAGGTGTTCATGTCTTACTCTTCAATGAGAAATCTAGTGCCAAATTCTTTAAACTTCATTCACGACTGTGTGAAGTACATCTGCATTAAAAGTTACCAAATTTATAGAATAGACACAAGATTTTGCAAATAGGCTGGAAAAATGTAAAACAGCTTTCACAGAAGTTTTAAAATTTTAATTTAAGAAATAATTTTAAAGCATCCATTTATTTCACATGTGAAAATGTTTGGTTTATTTTGCTGGCTTCTCTTTTTTTCAGACTTGTTCATGCAATTGCTTTTTATTTGCTACTCAATGGTGAAAGCAATAAGAAAATTTAAATATAATCCTTTTCATTTGTGAGTTTCAATTAGGCAAAAACATCTTAAAATTTGGAGAAAAGTTCATTGAAAAAAATGTTATTTCAATGTAATTATATTTTTCACTCAATATTATAAACAAACATTAAGAAGGACACAAGCAAAGAGAAGACACAGCTGGGGCACAGGCAAGTGTGTGCTCTGGTAACACAGGTTTGGAGCAGATGAATGATAGGGATGACTTGAAGACTGCACTGACCAGCTCTATAATCACACAGTAGTGCTGATTCTTTGACATCTTTAAACACTTAGTGAAATACAGCTTCTAACAGGTTGTGATCTAACAGCCTCACAAGAAGTTAAGGTGATAGCACAGTGCATCCACACAACCATGATTTTGCACCCCACTCGCCAGAAACACAATGCGAATTATTTACTTGACTTAATCTTTCAGTAAGCCATACTGGTAAGGGATTGAGAACCTGGATGGAAAATCTGCACTTTCATCTCTCTATCTAATCCATTCTTATACGAAACATGATCGCACAAACCTCAGTTTGAAAGTACCCAAATTTTTCACACACTCCATTTCTATAAGGAAGTTGTTCCCATACCTCCAGGCTTGAACTGTTTGAAAGCTGCAGACTATCAAAGCATGGTGTAGTGGGTACAATTGTAGGAAAAAAATAAATTCATTTTTCTTCTCCAGCACCATCTATCAGAATAGTTCACAAGCTTGAATCATTTAACAATGAGATCACCACCACAAGAGACAGGAGTCCTATTCATACTTTGACTTAAAACCTTTATAACAGGCATTACAGGTTCTACCACTGAGAAAGCCTGACTCTGAGACTGGCTTCACAAGCTATTATTTGTCACTCATTAAAAAAAAAAAAAGAAAAAAAAGAAAAATAATTTAGAAAACCATCAAAAACTCCCAAACTTTAAGTCTTGCACAAGATCCCATCTAGAGTTGTGTCAGTGACTCTGTTTCTTCTTCTTTTTGCTTTACCCTATGGCAGGGCTTGGAGCACCTTTCTCCTCTGCTTCTACCACTGGTAGAAGATTTATCCCACACACTCCTAAACAAAAGGCATCAGAAATAACTTGGAACTTCACACACTTCTTTATTTTCATCAAGTGTGAGACTTGCCTCAACTACCAAGGAACAATGTAAGAAACATCCGCTAATTATTTAAGAGGTGCGTACATAATTTATTTGTTGCCTGCTCCCCTTTCCTTTAATTCAGCTGTAGCACTGCAGCAGTTCAGCACAACACACAGGGAAACGATAGGCGCTTCAGGGCTTGGCACTCTGTGACAAACCCTTCCTTCTCCAAGCCTCCCACCTAGCAGTCAAACACAATTAGCAAAAGCTCATCTCAAATAGTCATAAAGGGTCTTATCAGCAAAGGGGTGCTCATTCGTCTTTCAAAATGCAATTTGGCAAGCTCCATGGCTTGTTAAGAAGAGCTAATTTGAATACATTTTATTAAATTTCTTTGACCGAGTGAATGCAAGTTTCTGTTGGCTTTTACATCTAAAATCGCTTTTAGTACTTTA
This sequence comes from Eurystomus gularis, assembly GCA_013400335.1. Classification (NCBI taxonomy): domain Eukaryota; kingdom Metazoa; phylum Chordata; class Aves; order Coraciiformes; family Coraciidae; genus Eurystomus; species Eurystomus gularis. The sequence continues at coordinate 119,225 of VZZY01012637.1, read as the reverse complement.
ACCACTAATGTTTTGCTAAAAGCTCTCCAAATTGTCAGTAAAACTCTACCACTTCTCACAGAATAAAGCCTCATTGCATGACTAAGTAAAATCTGTAAGGTCAAAGCACAAAAACTACTTTAATTTTTCTCTGAAGTCAATAGCCATACACTTCTTTATTCAGGCGAGAATGTATTAAAATCGCTTTCTAAATGTTGAATACTTATTCTGGTATAATGAACTGCAAGGTTTTAGGAGAGAGAATATGATGAGGAGAGTCACATTAGGATGAAGCAACACAAGGACAATAGTTGAATATGGTAAAGATTAGAAAAACTGCCAGCTCCTCAGCTGAACATGCCCCTCTCCACTCAGTCTTCAAGGACATGTTTATACATTTCTCACAAAGAGACACTGTCCTTGCTTTCTATAAGATTTGTGAGGAAAACTCAAACATTTCTGTACAACACAGAGAGAATGAAAGATGTGCCTTCATTGCATGGCTCCTGCTGTATGGTGGCAGGCATTGGGGGCTGCTGTGAGATTGAAATGTTATTTAAATGACCCTCATGCTTTAATACACTCAGAAGAAGTTCCTGAGAGTAATAAATTATCTGTGCTTTGGGTCTGTGGTCTTGGCACTGTTTACACAGACTACCTAAATAACAAGGAACAATGATTCATGTTGAATTATTCTAAACTACAATAGAATGCAGTTCCTTTGCCTGTTTTTTTTAAATTTGATTTGAAACAGTCAAGAAAAAATGGAGTCTCTCTTCAGGCAGTGGTAACCTGGCTGAGGGCCCAAACTTGGGACATGAACATGTCAATCTCAGTTCTATCACCAAATACATTCATGAACATAGAAGTCATGAGACAAGAGCTTCAGAACTTCAAGCCCAGGATTTCAAATATTAACCAAAACCACTGTATCTATTCCTACCTTGAAATATGCTTTGGAATAGATAAACAAAGTAACTCAATAATTTCAGTAATATCTCTCGTATACAAGGTAAATCTGTGGATGTTTTTGTTATTTCAACACTTCTTTCAAGACCACTTAGCTCAGCTAGGCTGATGGGACAACTCTATCAACAACCAATGCTTTATAATCACAGAATCACAGAATCAGTGTAGACCAGCTGGAGATTATCATGATGATAGAACTACTGCTCAAAGATACTACTGAGCTTGGGACCTCAAATCAACCAAAAATTTGTGGTGGGTCTTTCTCCATCTTTTCTGAAAGTGTCTACACCAAAATACTAAGAGTGCTTGAGAAATTTTGAGCTAGGTTTTACAAGCTTATATACTACATATTTTAAAAACACCTCAGAACACAACAAAACTTAAACAAAGCTACTGTAAACTATTCTCTTCTTGCCCACTCCCTGCTTTTGATGAGGGCCTTCCATGGCTATTTCCCCCTGATCTTCCCAAAAAGTCTCTTTCTTTCTACCACCATGGGGCACTAAGGCCTCAGTGACCACGACCTGCCTCACTGGCAACTTCCACTTGCACTCCTACCCACAGGCTCTATTTCAGCCCAGTCCTCATCTATGGGATAGGTATGCCTGTCTCCAGCCCTACCCCTTCAATAGACCTTGACTCTACGCCATGGTTAGCCCATCCCTTGGATGTACCCCTCAGATGTATGTTAAATATTTTCTCCAGTCCTGTCTTTTGGATGGCTGTTGGACCCACACTGTAGTCTTATCTCCAACCTGTCCCTGGTTCCATTTCCTTTTACTCCTGACTGAGGCCCTGGGTGAAACCTAAACTTGCTTGTCATGTCTGAGACTGATGACAGACCCTGTTATCAGCATCCAGCTCCCTTAAAACTGCACAGTCAGGGTTCAAAACCCCCCACCATCCCTGACTCAGACTGAAGGTACACAAAGGAAACCATATTATCTTGGCATTAACTGTCCAGAACTAGAATTGGGAAACATTTTTCTCATATGCTTGCATGACCTAATCTGACACCATATTCAGAGCCAACACTCCTGCAACAGACACCTCATGCACCAGCAACTCCACATTACTTCCTAGCTGCAGCACAGCTTGTTATGAATGAAGAGAAGTAGCTTAGGTATAGAGTTGCCCTCAAAGTAAAAGAACATGCAGAGCCTTGAGTGCAGGGGAGCAAGATGCAGAAATACTCTGGTTTCTGCAGGTCCAGCCCAGGCAATAGGTTCAAGATAGCTTCTGAAGTCTCATCTGGGGTGTGTGGCTTTGGGTGCCACTTGACACCAAAGCTGCCATGTGTAATTCTCTGCTAAAACCACTAAGAATTGAAGAATGATATTTGCTCTTTGCTAACAGCTGGGGATTTATGTAACTTTGAGATTTCTAAACCTAAGGCTGAGCAAGCATCCAAGTCACCTTTATAAGTTAGTGAAAGGAACAAGCACTTCAAGGGCTTTATTCATTCTGATACAGAGTATTTCTATCTGTTCTTTATGTAGCCAAAAGAGAGTTACCTTGCAATTCTTGACTGAAGTAAAATCCTTGCCTAATAAATCATATCAGAATACTAAATAAAAAAATAGCTAACTTAAGAGTTTTTCTCATTTATATATGTACTTCAACTTGGCCCAGGGTGTCAGTTGGCTGTGAGCTCATTCATTGCTCTCCATTATCCCTCTTCCCCCCCAAAAAATTTCATATTCCAAAAGTAAGAAGAGATCTTGGGATCAGGAAGTCAGAAAACAGGTAGAACCACTCCAATCCATGTGAGTGATTGTTCTTGCTAACTTTTTATTACTGCAGGTATTTTCCTTTAACTCAAATTTTTAGTAGTCACAAACAACTGCATAATCTGCTCAGAGGCAGCAAATTCCATCTTAGTACTGTATCCTATTTCCAAAGTTATATTAATATCTTGTATTTCTAATACATGCCAGAGATTTTTTTTTTTCTCACAAGACCTTTCTTTTCTTTGAATCACAAGCAATCCATTGTGGAACGCATTGAAAAGTGCATTCTGTATGTTCAAAGAATTCAGTCTGAGTATTTTAAATATTTCTTACTCTCTGCTACATATAATGTATAAATAAGATTACAGCTGCTCCCTAGCAACTCACAGATGCCTTCATTCTTGAAATTCATGGCAACAACACAAAGGAAAACACCACCCCAATGGTTTACTGTAGCTGTTGCTTTTCAGAATCACTTGTCTGATCACTGACTACTGTAAAGGTCTGGGATGACAAGTGACAGGGCAGCTGACGTGTTGAAAACCATGACATATCATAACAGCAATGTGCACATTAGAAAAAAATTATCAGAGCTAAATCATTCTTAAGCAATACATTCAGACTGAATTCTGCACGGTACTGGGAACACTTATGCCCCAGTTAACATCTGAGAGAGCACAAGTAGTGCCAGAGACAATTGGCTCACTCGGGTGCCTACTCAAAGGAAAGCAGATAATCAGGAATACTTTGTAAAATGGAATCATCAGACACTTTTAACTGTTGATAATTAACAAAGTAGTCTAGAGGACTCTAAAATTAAGAACTAATTTTTGTAATTGTCCCTTCCATAACCTGCATAAAACATGAGTTCAGCTTTGTACCTCTGCTATTGTATCAACATCAAATCCAGATCTAAATATCCTGCTTGGTTAAGATAAATGTATTTTAAGGCATTCCATTTTGTTTCATAGTGACAGCAATACAGTATTAAATAACAAGGCTACATCATTTACTGGCTTCACAGCAGTTTTAGCTCAGGCTTTTAGTTGAGACTGGATGAGAATCCCTAAATCCCAACTTATCATGAGTACTACATGTACAACAAGTGTATCTTTCTTGTAACAGAAGAACAATAGGAAGAAAATGTTTCATGGTTCTTCTGTGTTTCTGGCATATTTTGAGGTGGGCACTTATGTAATTCTTCATATTCATAGGAAATTTTGCCCTGCCTCAGCTGCTCTTAATGGAAGTTAACACCTACCGACTCTCTCCTTGAAAGTAATTTTAAGTTACAGAGAACTAGCAGAGTCTTTCTGGTGTTTTACTAACCTCAGGACCTGGAAACTGATTAGCCACACTGCCCAGGGTGTTTTGTTGGTTTTGATGTGGGATATTTTTTTAAGGAAAATCTTTTAATTTTCTTGCAGCTTCTGCAAAAAACACCTGAACACAAGCAGCAATAGGACAGATTTTATTAGTCTTAAAGCCAATGGAAAGTTATAAACGAACCAAGAATGGTGCTTTGCTCCAAGGTTATCCAGATCACCAAACAGTAATTAAAACTACAGTAATATTAGGCCATGCCTTCCCTTGAGCCTGAGCAAGCTTTGCTAATGCAGCCACCTATTCTTAGCGACTTGCAGCTGATTTTTCTTGCTGGAAGAGGGAACTCTTTCAAAATGCCAGTTTATTGCTAAGGGAGCAGAGGGAGAGTAGCATCTGCATATAATAAATGAGGCTTCCCATGTTTTGACAATCTATTAATTTCCGTTTGGATTACAAAGAGGACTTGCAGATGTGTCTTCAAATTTCCCAGACTACATTTTAAAAAGTGATTTAATTTTCCTAACATCTCAACATCGGTTATCAATGCGTAAACTCAACTCAGAATTTAGTTTTCGGGATTCTATTTTTAATACCTGCAGCTTTAATATTTGGTTGCACATCAAACAGTGGCAGTGGTATTCCCCTAATGGGACATATCTTTATAAATATTATTTAAAAAACCTGTCACTGTATTTTGGGAATCTCTAACCAGTCTAGCCCATCTCATACATTATTATAATTCTGGTAAATGGACTCTGACTTCTCAGTTAATATCTGAAATGTCCAAGTTTCACTGTACCAACCTCTTAATAATTACATTCTAAAAGTAATCCTGACCTCGCTTCCCTTCACCACACCCCACTCAGACAGCAAAGTCTTAGGGATGAGGAAAAGGGCGTGAGTGTAAATAGTGTACAATAGCCAATTTAGGCTTTGAAAGAATTCAAGTGTTTTGGAGCACCAGCCTCATACACATCCCACTTGGCCAAACTTCCTGATAAATCATCTATTTTCTTACATATTGCTGAGGGCATTTGAAAAAAATAGAGTTGCCTCCTTGCTTATGAGAATTTTCCCATTCTTTTCCTAAGAAAAACAATGTAATAAAATTGCACTTTTGCAGAAAACTGCCTTTGTAGACTTACCAGAACAACTCATAAAAATGGCCTGAACTAAGGGAAGTTTCAGCAAATATAAAATTGGTAGGCCAATGAGGATACAAGAAGTGCTTCCACAACTTCAAAACACTGCGTTTGTTCAAATTTTCATTTCAAGATGACATCAACATTTAGTTGTATTTGTTTTACATGTCTCCTCTATTTTATGTTAAAAAGAAGTGGTTAATACTTTGTCCTATTGAGGACAATCAAAAGACAAAAGGAGAAAAGAGAGGATACAATACTTTTCTGACTTTTGAGATCAGTCATAGTGATACTAACTGGGTGGCACAATTCATTGAATGAATATGAAAGTTTCCATAAGTCCCATATTCAACTAATTTAAGCACTTGCTTTCCTTTCTTAGAGCACTGACGAGTACACCCAGGGCACACAGTGAACAGCTTTAGAGTTATGCAAGATGTGCCAATAAGTGTTGTGGTACTAGTCTCATTTTCCATTTTCAGAGATGAAGAAGGATGGAGACTGCAGACCAATATATTAGTATTTTATAGGTCAGAAGTGTGTTAAAATTGAGGGTCAAAATAGTGAAAAACTCTTCAGAATCTATAGTAATCAGAACATTCAAATGAAATTCAGACTTACAAAGTCCATAGACAAGACCTCCAGAGAAATGTAAATCAAATTGATTTATTTATCTTAAAATCATACCACCTTTAAAACAAAAACATAAAAATCTTCTCATATTTCTTCTTTAATTCTTTCTTAAACATAAAAATCTCCATTACTTCAACCTCAACAAGAGTGAATGTAGTATATTCTGGCATGTGGCCATATATCCTGTAGGTCCATCTGGTACTTCATCAAAGAATAGCATGAGGTACAAAACTCTTTGCCTTTGGCTAGAGCATATTCAAACTGAATGCAACCTGATAAATATAGTATTAAAAAAATATAAAGCTGGTAAAAGTAAATGGAAATTTCAATTCTAAGGATGAGATTAATGTTTTCAAGAATTATTTATTGAAAACAATAAGAATTTATAAAAAGCCACCTAAATATCATGCTGATGGTAGAGAAAAATAAGAAGAACTAAATGTTTACTGCCAACTTGTATGTCAAACTGCATTTGAAGCAAGAATTTCAGACCACCTATGACAGTAAGGAAGATTTGTCAAGGTACAAATTTTACATTAAGTTCAAGTAAGCTAAAGACTCCCCTTGCACAGACATCTATACACTTATTGAAGAGAAGGCAAGCTATATATGACAGCTTCTACAGGTAATAAGTCAGTGGCATGTCTCTGTCTGTAGACTCTCCAGAACACAACACCAACTTAGCTAAAATCTGTATGGAGTCCAACAGAAAATTACCTTTGGGTTATAATTCCGGCTGGCAGAAGGAAGCTTTCCTGAACATCCCTGCTCCAGGGCAGTTCAAATCAGAGACCAGTCTCTCTTACAAGTCACTCATATCAGTTAAACTCTAGAGACTGATCCAAGACCTGAAAAGCTAAAAGCATGAACTGGGAATCTGCTGCCAATCTGAGTGCTTCAGCAGACCCACACCATCTGTGCGTTAGGCAAAGAGACCTCACACTGAGCAATGGATGAAATGTGCTCATGCAGAACCTCGGCTGGGTGTTCAGCAAGAAAGAGCTAATTATTATAAAACAGCATTCAAGAGATAAAATAAATAAAAAGTTTTCTAACAGTGGCTGATGGACTCATTCTCTGAATGGAGCCCATCATTACATATCAAATATCCATATGCAGCTCTCTTTCATTCTGGAGGAAGAAACAGTATTTCTGTCCCAGTATGAATAGAATTTTAATAGCCGAGTTAGTCTATAAGGGTTCACTCTACAGCTCCTGGGACTGCAATAACAGCATGCCTTATGAACATCACGCATGGACTGTTTTTGCAGCAATATATGAAAAAGGAAAAAGACTCAGAGAATAGATTTCCTCAGAACTGCCTCTCTCTGCTGTTTTGTTCATTATGCCATTGCTTGAAAAGGTTACACTGTACAAGATGGTATTTTTTTTGCTGTAACAGTCACAGTGAAGCTCAGTGTGTTTGTCACGTCAAAGCTTTAACACAGACCCACATTTTTAATACAATGTTTATGTAAAAGAGGATTCTTTTCAATCAGTTTGGCACTGACAAGCTCATGCATTGCTATAAGGCATGTTCTCTACTCAGAGGTCTCCCTTTCTGGGTACTGCAAGGATCCCTCCCTCCTCTCTCCTATCCCTAGAGGTATTTTAGGAGCTGGAAATCAGAAGCATACTTGTTGTAGTTTATTAGATTAAAAGAGCTGTCAATTAGCTTAGTCATGGGTCTTTGCTGTGAAAGGTCTATGTAGAAATGGAAGTTGAGCATAATTCTATCAAAATAGGGATACATATTTACCTAACTCTGCACTTCAGTAGACTCTATTTTTCCCGCATGCTAAGGTAACTGCTTGTAGGTAAAAAGTGTGACTTTGAACTTTGTGCAGTCTTTGTCTTTACTAAGACAAAATGCATAGTGATAAATGAAGCTAATGAGATCAGATACATCCTCAATATTTATTTTGCTACATGGATTTTAAAATTCTATTAAGCTGCTGTCTATTCCTTCATATTTTTTTCTAAAAGTCTATTTGCTCTGTAGAAACCACGTATCATTCACATCAGAACAGCTTTATAATGCCTGACAGCACAGAGAGTTCATGAGTAGACAAAGTTACACGAACCTTTCTGTGTTGAAAGGACGATAACATGACTGTTTTGATGGCTTTTTTTATTTAAAAACACAATAATTATAACATTAGAGGGCATAAAGTAAGCTGTGTCTGCGTTAAGAGACATTTAAAGAAGCACATTGGACATCTTGTACCTCCTCAACAAAGATTTCCTTGTGTTTCCTGTCTTCCTGCTTTCAAGTCTCAAGTTGTATATACAACACCTTCTTCTAAACATTCTCTTTGCTCTTCTAAGGAAAAAAAACCTGTTAAACCATAGGATGGACCCAACAATGCCCTTTTTTACTGAGCAACTACAGCAGCAGTAAGATCAAGGTATAATCTCTATTTATTGTGTAAAAATGTTTGGGTTTTTTCAAAGTACTTTTTACCTGCTTATTTGTAAATTAAATGTTGTTAAGCATGATTCTTAACAAATGTAATTCAGTGTAATCTACTGAAGTCAGTGGAGCTCTGCCAGTTTTCAACCAGCTGAGTGTTTTGGCATCTTGAATCTTGACTTCCTGCCTTGCTGAAGCAATCTTTGCATTACTGTAATGAGGATATTACATTGGTATTAAATCCAAGTTGGAGTTCTCCCAGACCTCACCTAACCTCCTAATAATGTCCAAAAAAGCAGTATTTAAAAATGCACTTTAAAACTATTTTCGGAAAACCATTTTGAGACCATTCCCAGAGAGCATAAATAAGACCTGCGGGACACAAGGAAGAACTACACTTTAAATATGATCAGTCTCAATGATAACAGAACTTACATTTATACGTTACTAGTATTTGTGTTGATTCATACCACCAAAGTAGTAATTTACCACACCTAATTCAGAGGAAGAATGATTTGTAGTTAAAGCTCTAAATGCAGAAATGAAAATCTGAGCTCAATTCTGGGTTGGATCAGGATTCTCTCTGCATGGCAAATATCAATTAGGGAGTAAAGGTGCATCTATAAATTAAAGACCATGTTTCCTCTGTGCACCATAATAAACCTCAGCTCTTACCCATCTCTCCATCTCCTACACATATCCATTTTGCCTGTTCCTTCTACTACAGTTATACTGATTTGCTTCCTTAAGGCTATGGATAAACATAGCCTCAATCTAGAACTCCTAATTTAATGGCATTCAAGTTTTCTTTGACAATTTTACTTACTACAGGCATTATATTGCTGCCATCATTGCTAATAAGAGAAAAGGTGTGTGAAATGTCCATTGGTATAAACATATTCATATATTCAGAAAAATAATCACTGCTGAAGTAAATAAATTCCCAAATATTTTCTCTTTTTTAACACTATGTGGAATATCCATGAGTGTATTATTGTGTACCCTTGCTATACAGATATTTTCTAATTTTTTTCCATATTTTTCCTATTTAACATAGGCACTGGTCTCAACAGGTTTGCAATTCACCTAACAAGTCCCTCAACTGAGTTTAATGGTGGTTTGGATTTGAAATGTTTTATTCCTTCGGAAGTACATATTATACTTTAAATTCTACATTCTCTCTGGCCAAAAGCTCTCTCAGTCTAAAATCACCTTAATTGAGAGTTCCTATGCCTCTCCATGCTTCACAGTTCATAACTTCACAGTTCTCCAGAAGGGACAATTGTGTTGTATAATTTCCTGCAGCACAAAGACCCACAGTCATCCAACATATACACAAGCACATAGAGCACTGATGAACCCTGAGATATCTTCAATAAGTTATGGAAACACCTTAAATTCGTATGGCATAGCAGCTAACTGAAGAAGCCAGGTTTTTGAAGAACTAAGTCATTCCAGCTGAGAACGTTCACTTTAGAGATCTTCACAGAAGACTCAATCATATGAAGCAGACACAGATTTTAACTTCAGCTGAACAGTGGGATTTCTTTCCCTGAGTCCAGAGAGAGGTTGACCAGGCTGTGAAGTGGTTGTAATCATAGGATCATAGAATATATCGGGTTGGAAGGTACCTCTAAAGGTCATCTAGTCCAACCTCCCTACAATAAGCAGGGACATTTCTAAATAGGTCAGGTTGCTCAGAGCCCCATCAAGCCTGATCTTGAATGACTCCAGGGATGGGACCTCCACCAGCTCTCTGGGCAACTGGTTCCAGTGATCAACCCCCCTTATATTAAAGAACTTTTTCCTAATGTCTAGCCTAAACCTACCCTTTTCTAGCTTAAAACCATTACCCCTTGTCCTGTCACTACAGATCCTTGAGATCTCCTACAGATCTCCTCCTGCCCTCTTATAGGCCCCTTTCAGGTACTGGAAGGTCACTATAAGGTCCCTCCAGAGCCTTCTCTTCTCCAGGCTGAAAAACCCCAACTTTCTCAGCCTCTTTTCGTAGGAGAGGTGCTCCAGCCCTCTAATAATTTTTATGGCTCTCCTCTGGATATGTTTCAACAGGTCCATGTCTTTCTTGTGTTGGGGGCTCCAGAGCTCAATGCAGTACTTCAGGTGATGTCTCACCAGGGCATGGTAGAGGGGCAGAATCACCTCTTTTGATCTGCTGGCCACAGTTCTCTTGATGCAGCCCAGGATGCGATTGGCCTTCCGGGCTGCTACATGTCCTTGCTATGAGCTTTAACCTCATCACTTGGCAAAATTAAAATTGATTTTCCCTAGAACAACGAAAGACATTTCTCCTACCTGAACTCTGTCTGACCAAAGTACAGCGTTCTAACCCTACACACTCTTGTACTACAGCTATTCACAGAAAGTCATGTCTACTATTTTGTAATAGGAGCACTCTGCTCCTTCTGTTTGTATTAATCATTCTGCTTCTGGAGGGAGGAGGGGAAGAAAAACCAAACAAATGTATTTCCGTTTTGAAGCTTTCCAAATACATGAAGACTACAGACTTGATCTAAAGAATTCTGGAGCTAGAATAAGTCAGACTCAAAAATGAAAATTCAGTCTGACTGCTAAGTATTTTTAAAGCTTGAGCAACTGCAGGCAAGTTCTGTGAATAAAAGTGACAGGCATGCAAGCATGCTGTTTTCAATGTCTCGGAGTCTCAATTTTTCCAAGATTGTGGCTCATTTTGGAAGAGATCTAACTAAACATTAACAGGCAGTGAAGAGAAAAAAATAAAAAAAGATGTCATTAAAAAATGGGAAATTGGCAATAGCCTGTAAACAAGAGGATAGAGGGAGACACTGCATGGCTTGCACCTCACAGGGCTTTGCATTCTCCCTTGTAGGCAAGAGAACTAATTAAAACCTTGTGGCTAGAGAAAGACATCATGCAATTTAGGTTAAACAAGCAGCTTTGATATAGAAGAATATTTTACATGGAAACATCCCCCCTTTCATGCTTTTAATCCCAGGATTACAAGCATATATTGATCACCTTGTAGATACCCTCTGAGCTAACTTTGTAGTATTTGCTTGAAGTGTGCTATAAATTTTGGCTTTCAAAAAGAAACTTACCTACAGTATTCACAGACTAATGTTTTTTTTCTCAGCGTGAATGTCACTGTGGCATACTTCGAGTATAGCTGGTAGCACTATATATTATTATGTTTGCCCAGCAGTTCTCATTATAAGACTGTTTTAACAGCTTGTAAGTTTGCTGAATGTAAACTCCATAAACTAAAATTTTCCTCAGGGAAAAAAAAGACTGACAGCGTCAATCTCTTGGCTTTTCATTATCTATTTTACTATGTGGTTGCTGTGTGGAAATGCCAGGCAAAATGGTTGAGACATTAACTCATTGTTTTGCTCAAATTAGAAACCATCTGAAACTCCTTTCCCTTTGAAATACCCTATTGCTCCTACACTGTAAATTAAAACCTCAACACACGTATTCAAAGATACAATTTGTACTCCTTGGTGTTTAACAAACAGCCTGAAAAGCACCAGCAGGTCACTGCAGAGATTTTTATCAGCTAAATCCCTGAGAACCTACACACAGGTGTATTCCAATTCAGAGAGCGTCACTCCTTGAGAACATCACACCTCCTCTGCAGCTAAAGCTCAGTCTTGTTGTGGTCTCTCAGGTGATCTCTACACCCTTGCGGTCTAAGCAGTGGGAGAAAGATGAAAACTGAATGAAGAACAAAGGGCAAGAGACTGTGATATTGAAGTACGAGATAACAGACTGGAAAGAATAAGGAGAGAAGAGACTGGAAGGGGAGAAGAAATAGAAAAAACATACAGGTCTAGGACTGAGAACTAGTGATAGAGAGAAAGGTGAGAGGTGGAAAAAAAATATGTGTAGAAGAGAAGAGATGCAATAACAGTGCTGGGACATGCTGGCCACACACATCTGAACAGAATGTCTTGGAAATCCTAAGGCAGCTAATGTGTCCAGAGAGAGGTGCTGAACTGGAAAAAGATGAGGAGGGAGATCCTAAAATAGGGATAAGAGCCAATGTAAGGGAGAAAGGCAGACTGGTCAGGCGGCAAAGTAGAAACTGAGACAGAAATATAGACTATGTTGCGGAAAGATGAAAGGTAGACCATGCAGCATAGCAGGAATAGAATGGAAAGTCAAGTGGTGGATCAGAGGTATGACGCTGAATGAGGAGATGGTGGGGTAAAAGAGACACAGCAAGTGCAGAGGAGAAGAGATTATACCTAGATCAGAAAAGCAAAGAGGGCTCTCTTAGCAAAGACTCCTCACCAAAACCTGAAGAGAGACGTGATTTACAAGTGTCGTTCTGTCAACAGATATGTGTGAAATCCACCTACAAAAATTCCCATCAGTGTTCCATGCTGGATAAATCTTAACGTTCCTCAGAAGGCTCAAGTGATAGACATTTCTGTGTTGTTGGGATCCTATGCCATCACAATTAAAGAGGAAGCTGTCAGTGACCTGCTATACCACTTGGATGCACACAAGTCTATGGGACCGGATGGGTTACACCCAAGAGTGCTGAAAGAGTTGGCAGATGTGCTCACCAAGCCACTTTCCATTATTTACCAGAGGTCATGGCTAACTGGGGAGGTCCCAATGGACTGGAGGGTAGCAAATGTAACACTCATCTACAAGAAAGGCAGAAAGGAGGATCCAGGAAACTATAGACCTGTCAGTCTGACCTCAGTACCAGGGAAGGTCATGGAGCAGATCATTTTGAGTGCCATTAGAAGCCATATAAAGGACAACCAGGGGATCAGGCCTAGTCAGCAAGGGTTTATGAAATGCAGGTCCTGCCTGACGAACCTGATCTCCTTCTATGACGAGATGACCCGACTACTGGACAAGGGAAAGGCTGTGGATATTGTCTACCCAGACTTTCAAAAAGCATCGGACACTGTTCCACATAGAATTCTCATATAAAAACTGGCTGCTTATGGCCTGGATGAGCATACGATCTGCTGGATCAAGCACTGGCTAGACAGACAGGCCCAAAGAGTGGTGGTCAATGGAGTTAAATCCAGCTGGTGGCCGGTCACAAGTGGTGTTCCTCAGGGCTCAGTGTTGGCACAATTTCTGTTTAACATCTTTATCGATCATCTTGATAAGGACATAGCGTGTATTATTAGTAAGTTCTCAGATGACACCAAGTTAAGTGGGAGCGTTGATCTGCATGAGGATAGGGAGGCTCTACAGAGAGACTTGGATAGATTGGATCGATGGGCCAGTGTTAATGGTATGAACTTCAAGAACGCCAAGTGTCAGGTCCTGCACTTAGGCCACAACAATCCCATGCAACGCTGCAGGCTTGGGAAGATCTCTGCAATCTTCATGTATGTTCTTCATGTACATGTAGTGACACAGCTCTTTCTTCTACAGGACAGTGGTGATCATAGCTAAATTGAACCTTCTACAATGTAAACATGGACATCTGAGCTAGTCATCTAGCCTCCTCTTATAGTCTGTAAAGAGATAATAGCCTTCTGGGGTAGGATTCTCATGAGACGTGGATGTGTGGGTGAAAAGTCATTAAGGGTAAAGGAATAAATTAATATACAGTGTTAAATCCGAGAAACTTCAAACCTGATTTTTCCGTGTGTTTCTTAATGACTTTGAAACACAGCTACTATTTATTTCATGGATCATTTGGGGAGATTATGACTGCTGAAAACCAAATCTCACAGCTTCATGTCTATTTCCCCAGCACTAAGGGCTTTTCATAGCTGACAGAATAACTTATTTTTCTGACATAACAGCAAGATTTCCCTTCATTATAGAGACCTACATCAACGCAGAGAGCCATGAGTTGACAGAAGGAGCCATAGGACTTGTACAGGCATAGGGAGAGGGAAACATATGATCATGTGCTTGCGTACTGGATCACAGTGTGTTTTTACCTTATATGAATGGAATACAGCGCAAAAGATTCTTCTCAATGTCAGAAGAATTGTAAATTCTTCCCTAAAACACACTTCAGGTTAAACTGGAACCATTGATTAAATGTAGCTTTCTTTCTCATCTACATTTCATCTAATCAAAAGCTGCCTCATTTCAGGAAATGTGTCAGAAAAACAGTCTCCCTTGTTAACAGAAGGCAGAATTTTCCACTGCTCTGAATGGTTGCTTCCTGGATACCGTATTTGACAAACATATAATATAAAAGCGCTTGCTTCAGGTGGAAGTGTTGCAACAATGGTGAGCCTTATGTCTGATACTGCAGAGTGGATTAAATATTAGCAATGAGCAAGTGCTGAAACACTAAGACAATGAATTGATGAATATCAGTGTTCTTCTTTTCTTTCTCATTAAGCACTGCAGAGTTTAATTCCCCAAGATCTTTTTACTATGTTGGGACAAAATGTTCATAATGCCTAGGCGATGCACATTATTCGCTTCGCTTTCTGTTTATTGCAGTCTAAGGTGTGTCTTCTTACTCACCGCAGCAAGCTGGTCCACTCCACTTGCAGTTCGGGCTAATGTTACAAGATCTTCTTGCATCTTATCTACCCATGACTTTATCCTACAGAAACAACAAAAAGAGAAGAGAGACAGCCAGTCAGATCACTGGCAAATGGAACTTCCATACCATTACATAGCACAAGAGTAAAAAGTCAGTAATATGTTCATAAAATTGAATATAAAATGTACAAGACTTGTCTTTGCTAAAAATAAGCTTGGAATGGATCAAAATATTCAAGCCACACCCTCACAGTGCTCTCTTTGGTTGACTCAAATCTAAGCCACTTGCTTTTTTCTCCCATTTACTTCTCATCAGCCGGAGTTTGCCTGGTGCTCTCTAGCACAGACACTCTTCACCATCAAGTATATCACTGTAGCTGCCTCTTCTTGACAGGTACTGAGGTCTGTTTCCAAATGTGATAGCATCTAACTCACCTTCTTTTTTACATTTGTTTTTTTTTCCAATACAGCCTGTACTGATCCTTGATAACCTGATTCTTCTCATACAGTTCTCTGTGGTGGTCACCACACTAAACCAAGCATGTCATTTTATCTGTTACCAGCTGTAGCAGAGATCACCACAACAAAGTTGGTACACTGCCTGCCAGGACAACCTGCCTGACCTGTAGCTTACCCAGCAATGCCTTTCCTGAGGGCCTTGAGGTCCCTCTCCCAACACATAGTACAAGCAGACAAAAACAGCATCTGGGAGCAGAGTGTCAAACCAGAATAAATCTCCTGGCCTGTGGCACCTCTTTGGACATTCCAAGGAAGCAGAAGCAGGACAGACAGCAGTGAGCATAGGTGGCATGGGCTGTTCTGGCCACATACACCCTCTCCTGGCTGCTGTTTTTCACCAGGGAGCAGGCAGCGACTTGTGCCTGTGCATGCTCAGCTCCCTGTGCCCAGTAAACCTGACTCTGAAAAAACACTGGATCCAATACAGTTTTGATGTTTCTGTGCAATATCACATTTTGTAGCAGGAAAGGAGCCACAGTACAAATTTATTCCAGTGAGGTCAGTATTCAAAAGAAGGTTGTGGTGCTTGCCTAGCTAGAATGTCTGATCTCCAACTCACCTATCGTATGATCCCTGTCATTATCTCAGCTGTCTGCTCTGAAACCTGGAATGGATACATATATTTATCCTAGCCGTTTCATAGCATTAATCTGATACCCAGATTATTCATGAAAGTAAGAGAGACAGGAAAAAGAGAGACTCCATTATTGTTGCAATATGGAAAATTTGGAAGACTAAGAAAGAACATGGAGGACAGAGTTTACTCCTTCTTTCCATAGTCATTAATTCATTGTTTGTTAAACCACAATCAATATCTTAAAAGCGCACATAATCTATAATCAAGTTGCAACTTGGCAACTTTTATTAAAGGATCCATCCTCATGCTTTAGAAGAAGGTGATTAGTCATCAAACACAAAAGATTTAGGGCTGTGACATCTAACATGAGGGATCTTCTGGCAGTTCAAAATAACACGTGCATAGATAGGGAACCACCTAGACAGGAAGGTACTGAGCTTTACAAAAATGCCAGATTTAAGACAAATCTTCCTTCTTAATCAATAATATGTCACTCACCAAACAATACATTGTCTCTCATTAATCCTATTTGAATTCTACTTTCCACATGCAGAATAAATACTCTGACACAGTAAACACAAATTTTTGAAGATTTAGCTCAAAGTGTCTTTGAGGCCTTCCCAAAAAATCTGCAGCAGAAGTTGAATTAGCAAGTCATAACCGCGGTTTTTCATTAACCATAGCTTCTGCCCATGATACTACTGTTGCCACTCTTCCTCCAGACCCTGGCCTGGGTTGTTTGACACTCTCATCTATTGTGTCATATCCTTTATTTTCTATTGTGTTGTATCTTTACTTTTCCCTTCCAAATCTTTGGATAAAGAACAGTCATTTCACTCTGTCTGTATGGCACTTCCATTATTTCCTCACTGGATTTCAGTGGATTCAGAGATATAAAAAATTACTTGTGAAAATTATTCCACTACTCTCATTCATCACTGAGCAATTTTAATTGATTCAGTCCCCAGGAGCTAGCAGCTTTTAGAAGACTGTCTACCCTTTAAAATCTTCTCACTGTACTTGAAAAAAACTGACTTCTAGTCCAGATGGCAGAATGCTGAGTTATCATTCCAAAATTTGGGGAAGAAGACTATACTGATGGAAGGACTATGTATGCCAAATCAATAATGCAAGAGGAGACCTTATGACGCAGGTTGTGATAATCTAGATTTCCATGAACAAGGCTTTAGCTTGAAGGTACTTTTCTAATTTGGGCCAAGCTTTAAAAAACTCTTCTAAAAGACTGTAAAGTCAATGCTTTTAAACAGAATGTTTCTAAAGTTTTGTCAGAAGGAGTCCCACTGTACAAAATACTCACTGGATTCTCCATGAGGGAAAAAGGATGCACAGAAAATTGTCAAATTTCAAAAAAAAAGCATAACATGGAATGTAAAAAATGCTTACTGGGACAAACCCTTTGGCACTTAAAAAGAACTGACAGGTACTAGAACAGTTGTTAAGAATTCAGTCATCTCATAGCTGATTAGTAATAAACTGCTAATAAACTAGTAAGAGTAAACCTGTTCACTAGCAATAGAGCCCTTTAATGGGAAACTCTAGGACTTTGAGCAAGTGTCTCCCACGGAAATCTTATGGCCATCTTATGTACCACGAAAAGAGGATTTACCTCAAAATGGGCCTACGTGTTAACTTGGTATATCCCCCTCTCTCTTCACAAATCCTGAGAAAGTCACAGAGTGGTAGCAGCATGAGGAAAATGAATGGAGACTCCATGAGTTTGTCCTCCAGTGCCCCACCAACTCTCTGCTGCAGGGCTTAACATCTCATTAAACACTCACAAAATGGAGCACGCTAAGGGAAAACCCTCCAGATGGACACAGTATTTTCATAGGTGTCCAAAGGCTCCTTTTATCCACTGTAACTGAGCAGTCCTTTCTCTAGATTTTTCTTGATGTTTGTTACCCTTTGTATGATTTGACCAATCTTCAGGCTATTTTGCCACTCTTTGGTGAATGTTTGCTGCACCATTTGAGTCACTTTGCTACTTATATCCAAGCCAAATAACAAGTAGACCTGTTCAGGTTAGAGCTGATGCTTTTCCATGGAGGTTCAACAAAAGCTAATAAGTGCAACAGTTCAAGAGAGTCATGGTCTGTATTTGCTCTCTCCTTTTGTATTGTACCACCAAGAATGTTCTTATTGCCTTATTTCTTTGCTCATTCACATTCTACATCTCGAACATGACCACATGAGCATGATGTATGTTAGGATTAGGGACCAATCACATTTTCATTGACGATTACAATTGCTCCCATCGCTGTTGTAATGCTCCCAAACCTTCCCTTCTATACTTTGCTTTCCAAAGTCTGATATAAAAGAAATCAACTTCCTGGTTTAAATCTCCACAAAACCCTTATATTAAATAAACATTTAGTTCTGTATAGAAATCAGTTTGTTTAAAATCACCTCTTATGGTGTATTGTGATTACCATGGCTTTAAGTCTACTATTTTTATCTGTGAGAACAGTAACAACTCATAAGCACAAGCATGAACAGAAACACAAAAATGTTATCATCTTCCATTTTTGAATGGTTTCTATTTTTCTGTATGAAAGAATGAGGTATATGAAAGGTGAAAAAAGTGAAACCCATTACCCAAAAGTCTTTTCAAAAGCATAAAATAAATAACTGAACACATTGAGGGTTTTTTTAATGGTAAATTTTAGTTATAAAATTTCTGGGTGTTATTTCTAAGAGATGTCAATAGAAAAAATCAGGGAGGATTGATTTTTGAGTTGACTTTTTACATTTCATACTGCTTTGTATTTTTACTGGATATATTACTCTCTGTCCTAGTATGGAACTGGAAATTTTGGACAAGGTTACCCTTAAAAACATGAATTACTTATTACTTGCAAATGAAATATGGATCATTCTCCTCTTTAACGTGCAAAAATATTCTTGATTTTTCAATAATGCCTCCACATAATAAGCCCACATCTTGCCTTCTGAAGTTAAGTCACCTAGACTAGCTTTTCGTTTAGTTTTCAATTGAACTAGGCCTCTACTTCAGTCAACAGCAAGAGGCACCTCCAGGGCTGACCTATTCTATCCTCAGCCAAGTGAGCTGAACCACCTACCTCCTACACTGCCTAGTAGAGCCTAGACAACTCTGAATCGTAGTGCGGGTTCTCCAGCGTAGCTAGACTATGTGCTTGACCTTTAAGCAGGTCAGGGTAGACAGTATCAGTTTCTAAACTGGTACAGAAAGATGTCCACCTTCTTTCTAATTTAATAGCAATTTTCCCTCCTAACTTAAATGTAAAGAATAATGCTTCTTCCAGTACTTACTGTATATTTACTTTAAAAGATTATCTTCTTGCACATTTCATTTTAGTTTGTTAAACCTTCTGTAGTGGAAACTGTCCTTTTCTTGCCTGTACAAGAGCTAGTACAGCTAGTATAGTACAATATAAAAAAAAGTAATAATTTTGGAAGGGTTTTTCTAGATTACTATCAAAAGTACAAATGATAAAATGGCATTCTGCAACTCCGAGGAAGCTCAGTATAATTACTCTTGCTTTCCCACAAGAATTTAAATAACATCGTTAGTAGTATTTATAAAGTCTAACATCAGTATTTCCTCATCTCAGTTCTCTCATCTTGCCACCAGACAGAAGTGTGCATTTGAGATATTTCATGCTCCTCATAGACTGTTTTTCAGAAACGGACACAATCACATCCTATAACTTTCATGGGAAAATCTGGCAGAATGTTTAAAGTGCAACTTTTTTTTTTTTTTTTCCAGTTAAGCAATCTTACTATCTTATTGTATTTCTTTAAAGAACCCGTGTCTTTAAAAAAATGAAACAAGAGCCCTTAGGCACTGAAATGCTTGTCTGGTGCTCCTTTTAACTGAAGCCTGCAGTGCAATATCTCTCTGACAGCTGCTCATGGTCAGAGTTTATTTAACAATTGGAAAGCTGTCACAGCAAACGTGAGCTCCCATGCCTTAAAGAAGCAGCAGTCATTTTTTTTTCTGCAAAAGGCACCAACAGAAAGCCTGAACCAAAGGTTAGTTTGTTCCTATCATTATTAGTTTGGCACAAACATTGCAGTGGATGCTCCACTGAAAGGTGATTGCATTTTGCAGTACAATTGATTTTAACCCCCTTCCACACAGAGGTTCTCCCCATATCAAGCAATGACTAGACAAAAGGGGTGCGCACATGCCTTTCCACAGCAACTTCTAAGCGCTTTGAATGATGAAGGGGACTGTCTGATTAAAGACAGCCAGACACGGGTCATTTACTGGGGAATTGGTAGGTACAACCCTGCTGCTGTCGCCTGGGCTGTGATCAGATTGATGAAGAAACAGCCAGCACGCTACAGAGCCATCCATCCACATTACACTATTAGCCAACCAGCTATTTTGACAGCACAGAAAGCTTTTTTTTCCTTATCTTTCTTATTTTTCCTTTTTTTTTTTTTTAAAGTAAGACAATTGTATTTCCTGAAGTCAGAGGATTTTCACAGATACACCCCTCGTCACACTCCAAGTAGAACTTAATATAGCAGGCACTAGACAAAGAGGTCTTTCTTTTAACTTCATTAAAATCTATTTTTATGTTAAACCTGCTTACCCAATTATACTTGCAGAACAGAGCACTGCTCAATTACAAGGGTAAAAGAAACCGAGAGATCTAGATGTCGGACAGCCTGGCTATAACCTTTTTCCTGCTGAAACTGATGCAATTTTTTTCTGCTGACTTTAAGGAAAGTAGATTCATGTAATTATATGCCATAGCTTTGTAGACCACTCACACTAATTTAAGGTCCATTAGCTGACTTCTGCTTGGATAATGTCTTACAATCTAAAGAGGCAGGCATAGACCTTAACTCTGCCAATTGAAGTCACTTGGTATGATGGGAGATCCACATCCCGCTCTCTTCAGTTAAGATTACATTTTGCTCAAATTTCTGAATAGTTCTCGCATTCAAAAATAACAATTAAAGTAATGAAAGCTGCAAGTGTCAGGAGGAAGAAGTGTTTCCAAAACAGGTCAATATTTCTCAGAATATCAAAAAGGAAAAAAAATATGTAACACATTGCTCCTAACTCAGTAGAAAATTGGTGTTTGAAAAATGAAGATAAATGAGATAAATGAGAGAGCAAGCCTTGCTATATTTTTTCAAGCTAGACTTATTCTATTTTGTTGCTCAGAAAAACCCTCACTTTCAGGATCAGATGCTTTTTAGATGATTTGCTGTCAGTGAAGGAGAGAGGAAAGACTACAAAATTATCATAAAAGCAGGATTCTCAACCATTCTTTGTCCTGCTTAGGCAGCACTAAAGGGCAAACAGAAACTGTTACTGTAATTTATAGAAGGCAAGTGAAAGAAGAACATGTGTTACAATGGAATTATTAACCTTCTTACATAGAAATTACCCGTGTTGCTGCACTTATACCTCCTACTGCAAAACTACTGAGTTTTAATACCACTGTATATTTTGATGGCCTATTAAGCTGATAATACTTGTATTTCAGGTATGTGGCCAGATAGATAGATTTATAGAGAACCAGACTTTGGAAAGAGTAAGAAAGGCAGGTTTGGTGAAATATAGACGAACTGTCTAGTGTGCTAAAATCCCACCAATTCTAAATCAGGGAAAGAAGAGGGTTGGATATGGAGAGACTGATGCAAAAATCACTAGAATCTCATAGTTATCCAATCGAGCTCTTGAATCTCCACTGCACAGCCAGAAAATGAGTAAAAGAGGGTTATATAATTTATGTGATATAAAAACAAATTAATGCAAAGTCGTCCCTATAAGCACTTGTGAATTTTTCAGACCTTACTATAGGATTTGTAACAGTCCAATTAGATGCCACAGAGTGAAGGAGACTTAAATTAATCATCTAGAGACATGCTCACCTCATTCTGTAACTTCCACGTTATGCACTGCGCAGCGTGGTCTACAGCCCACCAATACTTTTTTCTGTTGTTTGAAAATGTGTTAATGTTCTATGTGAAGATATGACAGCTTACAACTATAGTATAAATACTACATATAGTAAATAACAATTTGCAAGGAAGTTAAGGATTCGGAAATTTAAGGGGGCACATGCTGAAGTGTTGAGCGATCCCATTTTATTCCAAAGCAATACTGACACGGGCATGTATATCCATCTGTTGAAATTATATCACACAATTATGTATAAATGTTTTGAGGAGCTTGTGTGTAATATAAGCAAAGCACTGTTTAATTCATGACATTTAGCTACTGCACTGAGTGAGGAAAATAGGGAAGCTATGCTATCACTGTGCATGCAAATGGATGCACAAAATGCATCATCTGCTCCACAGGCAAAGATAATTCCTCTGTTGGCAAGAAGAAAAAAAAATAGTACTTTGTTTCTTTGCACTCCTTTACTGTCTTATCTGCCAAAATGTGACAAGCTGCTAGCCATTTAGTCTGCAACGACTTGACAGACCCAATAACCAAGGCCAGAGAGACCCACTTGCTCCTTCCTATTTTCGAACCATAAAATCTTTGCTTGGAATAGTTATTTTTCATTTGTCAAATTGAAACATTTAGTGAGTAAGACATAATTTCTATCTCATATCTGTCATTCTGTAGAAGGGGTCAATGTAGACAGAATACTCTTCAGGATACACTTGATTTTTAGTAGCAGATGTTTTAATGTTTAGATTTGGGATTTTTAAGCTCTTATTTCACATGTTTAAGCCACCTAGTCAAAGAAGCTACTATAATTTTCCATTTTTTTTTCCCAAACATTCCTTCTCTCTATAAACATATTTCGTCTTCATCATAGCCTTCACAGAACAAGCAGGCAAGAGCACTCACTAATGACTGCTCTACCAACTGCTCTCTCACGGAATCCCTCTCTACCACAGATAAATGGGGAACTAGGAACCCAGTGAGGTAGCATACATACAGACAAAAGGAGAATGAACAGCCCCTTGATTTGGCCAGCAGCTTAGGAGATTTAAGTTCCACCACTGACTTACAGGACAAAGTCAGTGGCAAGTCAATGGCTCGTGGCAAGCGAAGGGTAGATCTTATGCCCTTATAACCCTTCACCCAATAACTGCCTATGTCCTAACAAGATATTGAGTCCCAGTGGCACGTTCTGGGATGGAAATGGTCAACTGTGGATGACACCATGAGCTGCTCAGCATTTTCCCCTGTACCTGCAAAAGAAGAAAACTTTCTCCATCCTCACCTAGAACTTCTAGGCCCAACTAACTCTTTCACTTCAACGTCTCTTTTGTGGCCATGGAGCACAACTTGAATGGCTGTTTTACCTTCCAACAAAATCTTGCTTAAGTATCTCCACCAGAAGGCTTCAAGGATGGATCTGGAAACAGCACGCTCTGACCCAGAAGCTGGACCTACTCACTGCTGCTCACTCCCATGAAAAACCCTCTGCTCATGTTTCAGTGCAGTTCTTTTTCTGTGACTGCCATTTCCACTTTAACAAGTGTGTGGTAGATTCTCCAGGGCAGCCAGTTATTAAACAGGAGTGACCAAGTAGTTCCTTAAATATGGTGTTCACTTTCAAGAGCCAAGTTCAGGCCACAGTTGTATTAATTTATAAGCTTATTCAGTATAAACCAAGTGGTTGAAAGGTGTTTAGCCCCACATGTCCATAATTGCAGCTTCTGCTCCACAAATATTTCCCTTCAGTTTGCCAAAATTGTTCTTTCTGAGTCTAAAGCTTCCTAGAAAATAACACGAAAAATATCCTCTAATGGAAATTACTGGTGCACAAATATCATTAAATAATTTAAGCCCAATCTTTAATGCAAGTCTGACATAGAATCAGCCGCAAAATTACTTTAAGCTGTAAAAAGAACTTCTTAAGAATTATTATGTTTTAATAATCAAAGATTATAGTGCTAAAACAGTTGAACAGAAAAGACATTATGAATTTTCAGCTCAAATGACTGTCAGTAGTCCTCAGATGTGTTTCATTAAAGGCTTTTACAATCAGATATACATCTAGTACTGTTTATTGCTTAGCACTGAAAAATCAAACAGCCACTCAATATCTAGTTACCGTTTCTGTGGCTGAGAAATATAAATTCAAAATAAAGAAACCCTAATTTGTTTCTGATCTGCACTAGATGAAACACAATCATTTTTGTTTAAATTGCAATGGCCTCATGTATGGCCTAGCACCTCTCAGGGAGGAGCAGCCACTGGAGAGACCTGGGTGTACTTGCCCCCACTGGAGTCCTCCCTGAACAGCACCTAAGATGCTTCTCATTCTCTCTTTGCTTCACCTCTGGTAACCACTATTTAATGAGTATCCAATGCAACTGGACTGAATTTATTACTCTAGTACATAGAGACTCCACTAAAACCATACATTCCATTTGGTAAAAAGGGGACCAAAACTGAATCTCATGTACATCTCTACAGTTCTTCCAGTACTATAGCAGCAGAATCTGGATTAGAAGCTGGTCTCTATGCAAAGTAATATGCAAATGCTTATATTTTTTAATGGTTTTATATTATATGGTAAGCCTGTTAATAGTATAATGTCTTTGGAGAATAAAAAAGCATGTCTTAAAAAAAAATGATTGAAAATAAATCTCAGTGTAATGGAACTTTACAAAGTGCTTAACTGCACAACTTTGCCAATGTGTTTTAGGCTAAAAATTATTTTATCAGTTGTGTTTAACATATCACACTCATACTTTAACCATAATTTATACTGAAATTACTTTTCCCGAAAACTAATAAGCATTACATTTTAGCCTCAGAAAATAAAGTATAAGGAAATTAAAATATTGCATATTGGATACCAGTAAAGAAGAGATTAAAGGAAAAAAGAAAGAGTTTCATACAAAACAGGAACAGATCCAGGAACTTACTTATGCATATTCATCCACACATATGTCCACCAATTAAACACAGTGAGAATTTCATCTGAGCCACCCAGTTTGTGCCATTACCATTGCAGTATCTTGTCTTCATGCATCTAGAATGCAGAAGCTACCCATATGGACTGGATTTGTGTGCTCTCCATACTGAATAAACTGTACAGACCACCATGATAAGACATATACGTTTATCTCCTTAAATCACCAATTAGTGTAATCTGCGGTTTGCGGTAGAACATTCACCATTTTTCATTATTTACATGAAGAAACAATAGTTTCTGCATGAAAACAGGACTACATAATGTCTATATTACACAGAAGCATAATATCATTGTACCATGAGATGATATAACCACAATAAATTCAAAACCTGCCTCAGCCTGACAAAGAAATACAGGATTAGACCTTAGACTGAAAAATAATTCACTAAAGCAATATAAAATGTATAGCAATTCAGAAACAAATTAAATCTTTAGCTTTTTGGGTTTTAGATTATCTGTCGTTGAATGTATACAGAGTAACCTTTTTTGGTTTAGGTTATGCAGCACTGAATGGGTATACTTAACAGGAAAGGCAAGATAAGCTTTCAGAGAAATGACCACTTGTCCATCTCATTTTGTCCCCACCAACATTTCTGAGAAGTGAACAGTAAATCATCACTTGAGTTTAGCAACACAAGGACACGTTCTTAAATCAATGTATCCCATTGTCTTTCAGGGAACTGAGGTATAAATCTGCATTTGTATTAAAAATCAGGGTTGTTTTGGTTTTTTTTTACATGAGAAAACTGAGTATTAAAGTACTTCACGTCTCACAGAATATATTAGATAAGTGCAACTAAGGCAAAGACATTGCATCAGCAGAGCTTGATTACTCACTTGTCTATATTTATCTGATTGTCTGATGTGGTTTTTGATTGTAGCAGCAGAAGTCCAACACACTAGCATCAGTAGATCACTGAAGTACCCTGTGCCAGAGGCTTTGCTGCACCGAGGTCTGTGAGCAGGTGAGTAATTCCACCTATACAAGTGGCACTAGTTATGTAATTGAAGAACAAAGCTGAACTGGGAGCCTGCGCTCAGATCTTGTACAGCAAGTTTACATTTTCTGGGTTTGCCACTTGCTTAAGTGGGGAAGTTGAATGCAAAAATAGAGGGATGCTTAAAGATAAGCAGATGCTTTATACACTCTGGAAGACAGGGCTTGACTGTATAGGGAAAGTCTTCCTTACAACTCCATATGAAATTACTATTATTATTATTATTATTATTTAAAAGATATGTTATTTATAATCATCACTTAATATCAAATTCATTTTGAAAATATCCTATGATTATTTAAGCACTGAAAAAAGCAACAAAGGTTGGCAAAAAAGCATAGGTTTTTTTTACATTACTATGAGTTGTTCACTGCAAAGCTTCAAATTTTATAACCTCCTTTCAAATGCAGTTTTCTGTGATGTTGATCCCTCTTGTTTAATAATGACAAGGATTCATAAATAAAACATCTATTATATCAGATAGCAGAATGCCATCTTCCAACAAACCTATGTAGTCTAAGAAAAAAAAAAAAAAAACAACGGTTCCATCAAACTATACTCCATCAAGGTAATGCTACTCTTCTAATTTATATTTTTTCAAAGTATTATATACTCTAAGAAATTCTTGTTGTACAATGTACTCCAAACAATATTACTTGAAAGCTGCACATCCAAATTAATCAGCTGTTTCATTTGCAAATATATTCTTCCTTTCAAAGCGTGACTTGCAATGTGCAAAGCTGTCACCTCCCTCATGTGCCACTGCTGTGGCATGTGTAGTAATAGCATTTATAGTAACGAAGAGACTTTTTTTTTGAAAGATCTAAATAGACTCCATCTTCTGAAAGATAGGCAATATCTGCATTCAGTGCTGCCATTTAAAACAAAAAGGTAAATATAATGACAAAAGATGCAGAAGATCTAAAGCAGAGATTATTGTACAAGCACAGGAGTGGCACAGAATGCTAAATTTCTACAGAAATTAACATCAAAATTAGCATAGCCATGCTGTCTTTAAATTCTTTCCATTTCACAAAGTCACACTGAATTACACTGAGTTTTTGCTAAAGGCACAGCTGGCATGTTGTGGTTGGGATGCAAATGCATATTAATGGCTATTTGAAAACAATGATAGTATACGAGAAAATAATGCATTCTTTTCCTCCTGTTCAAAAGGTTATCAATTTGTTCCTACACACAGTGCAGTTTTCTGTCTTGAAAACAGTTTTGAAAACTGTTCATTACAATATGAGGTCCAAATCCATGAATTTTTTGTGTGTTAGCAAGCCTAGGGGGGGTCAGGACCCCTGGTCACAGGATCAGGACAATGCCCGCACAGGCTGGTGCAGGTGGACCTTAGATATATTAAAATCATGACTCAGTTTCTCCAGGCTGTTAGACAGGTCAGCTGTATATCAGAAGTGCTAGCATACTGTAAACTACCTGAAAAAAATCAATGCGGTTACTGTGTAAAGAACCAGCAGAAACCAAAACCATATTTCAATCTTCCACTTTACAAAATTAACCTTTTGAAATGGTTGGTGTCAGGCTTCGCACGCCAGTTCAGTCATGAACAGCTGTAATCCTGCGGTAGTGATATATAGTATTTTCTTTAATTCTGCAGAAACTGTAGATTGAAGGATAATGCTAAATGTCATTATTGGAGTGGTAAGTGTCAGCTTCATTCCTTAAGAGAAAAAAAACACTTACAGATAGCTCACCAATTACTTACACAAAGTTTAGGAAAATAAGTGTACATGCTCATGACATTCAGGATTCATTTTTGAAAGCCTGTTTGATGAGACTGCAAGTGTTTTGATTCAGAAAGCTCAGGCACAGAAATGGTTTCCAACTGCACATGCAGGGCCAAAGGGCTGTAAGGGTCAGTTCACAGTAAAGCTGAACACGAATGACATTAAATGTAATGCAGCTTTTAAAACAATGCCTTCTCAAAGAGGCTTCAGTCTCCTTTCTCAGGCTGGGGTAAATGTTCTAAGGTCAGGAGGCCACAATGCTTGTCAGTGCATTCAGCACACATTAAAAAGACAGGCTATTAAGGAACAGTCTCTGACATTTACTTGGGAGCCAACCCTCCCCTCTTCCACTTGTCCCCTTCCCCAATTTCAACACATTCTCTAATTAAGCATCAATACAATGCAATATAATTGATGTAGTAGTCATTACCAGGAATTACCCATTCTCCTATCAAATCTTAGTGTACAGAAAGGGCTGTGTTTGAAATGGGTGAATTTAATTGCCCAATGGTCCCCAAGAGGGATGTACAAATAGATCAAGACATCACACGCACAACTGATCTCAGCTCTGACACAAGCTTTTTGTCACTCCCTCATCCATCTTTGCTTACCAGTGTTAATGGTGGCTGGAGTCAACGCTGGACAATTTAATAAATAAGAGCATTGGATGTGTTTCAAATGAAGCATACCAGAACACAGGATTTAGTGACATTTTGATTAAAGGTCCAAACATAGCAAAGGCTTTTTATGAGGCAGCTGCTTAAAAGACAATCTATTTGAGTAAAAACAGAGCAGGGTAGCTGGTATCCCTTGGCAATTTACTGTGAAACATTTGTTTGCTTCACAACGATCTGATTCACAATCATTGCACTTGCATGGTTGGTTGATTAAATCACTATCTCTAGCAGTCATTACAGTGAGCAAAGAAAAAAAAGTCAATTGCTAAGTAATGCCCTTATGTGCTATGTAAAATAGAAAAATCACAAGAGTGCTTTCCATTTCCTTTTCCAGCACCTTGTTCTCTGTTTCCATCTCCTCGTATAAAATACTGGGTTTTTAAGTTACAGAGTCACAAATAGTATTTAATTAAGAAAAATGTTAATCTAGAGCTGTGATGATAGCTGTTCTGAAAGGAGTGCACTACCAACAGTTTAATAAACAGTTCCAGATTCACTGACAATGATCTTGGAAAGGATTTATTTGCTTTTTTTTTTTAAAAAAAAGGAGACAGAGGAAGAAGGGTATTCAAACAGGAACAACAATGGTAATTTGAATCTGATCATGCAAACAACACAAGCTGCTCTTCACCTCAGGCTGCCTCTCCCTCTGCTATGGTCTGCACTGTTACAAGAAAAGAGATGCCTTGGTTCAAACGTGGGCTATCAGAAGTAACTAAAGAGTATTTTAAAGGCACAGATATGAAGCATTCAGGCAACAAAAAAAAGAGGAGAGTAAGAAAGAGCCTGGCAAGCAGGGAAAATGCCAAATCTGGAAGGTCATGCCGCATTTACTTGGGCCTGGATGGGTGTCAGTGAGTCGAAGAGAGCAATTAACCAGCAGGGACCAAAAGTGGGAATGAAGGGAGACAGCTCTTATACTGCAAAAGCACATACTATAAGACTGAATTGCTTAATTTAGATAAATCTCTGTGAATGCTAACATTCCAACTTTCTTTAAAACTTTATTTTATTTATAAAATGCTACTCTAAAATACGCAGTTTCCAAATTGCTCAGTGAAAAGGCTGTCGATATCATTAGAGAAAGATGAAGTAGCCTTTTAAACTAGGTGTAGTTTCTGCATTTCTCTTCATTGTCATGACTGTAATACAATTTTGCTGTGACAACACACAAGATTCCAAGGATACACTGAATGCCTTGACAGCTCTGAATATGTAACATTCCCCAGATGGAAGGGAAGGCAAAAACTTCAGTACAGCTGTGTTCTCATGTTCACTATAAAGATAGTTCTGAAACAGTAGACCCATACCTTTGCCAAACACTCATTCACTAAGTGTGACAATATGTACAATTTTCTTCTTCACAAGCATATTGTTCATAATTTTATTCTTACTTTTGTCTGCATCTGACATGTTAGGCTTTTAGTTTCTACATCAAAGTTCTTTCTTGCCTGTTCCACTGCATGCATGATAAAACAAACTGCACAGCATGGGAAGGTGTGTGCCAGTTGCTTATTTCAAAATACTCCCTCACACAGAGACATTTCTAGTGAATTAGTAGTACCCAAAACACAGCATGTGTAAGTCCAGTAAAATTACCTGCATCAAGCACTAACTCATTATCCAAACTTTGTCAAAGATACAAGTTAGATTGCACTAGAAGAAAGGTCAGTCTTCTCTAGATAAAAAGTGATTTGTTACAGAGACCATGAAGACAGCTTTAAATGTAATGCCCGTCCCATTGCCCATCTCTTAGATCCTAGTTACTGATTAATGCTTCAGAGGTGCATTGGAAGGTCCTAGATCTTCTTTCTCTGTGGATTACAGGCATTATATTAGATGCATATAGCAGATGGGGTCCAAACAGGACCAGATTAAGTGTGATTTGAATGGTCACAACCTCATTAACATCCTTTGAGCCATCTCCATGTGCCAAGAAGTAAGTTTCACTGAGTTATGTCTTTTATAAACACAAATAGTTGTATTTCCCATCCTCAACCATCTTCACTAATCTCATTTACTTAAGTGGCTGTTAAAGGACTACATTCAGAAATCATTAATCAATCCTCAAATTGAAGAGTGTGGTTTCAAATGTATTTATGCTTAAATGTAATGTTCAGAATAATTTTATTTTACCTTGGCTTTACTGGGATTATTTGAGAGAGTTTAGAAAGGCCCTTCAAGTATTAGTCCAGCTTCAGGAGATAGTAAAGGCAACAGACCCTTTCACTGACTGATTTTGTTGTTTGAAAGTTAAGCAGCAGTAACAGACAGGTGGCTTATGTGTTGTCGAAGTATGAGTGGTTTGTTTGACTCATCCACCTTTAGTGTTCTGTGATTAACTCTATAGATAGAGACCGTATCCTTACTGTAACTTTACACAGTGCTTAGTGCTTGGGAGTACAAATGAAGTCTCTGCATGCTTTCCTAGTACAAGGCTGAGATATTTTTCAGTGACTGTGTACTCAACCTCCACTACATTAATGACAATCTGAGGGGTATTTGCGTCATCTGCTTTAGGTTCTCGCTGGAGATTTTCTAAATTGCATCTTTGGAAGTTTCTGCCTCTTAGGATCGTGAGGGAAAGTCAAGTGCCTGAACTGGGCTTTCTGAGCTGCACCTAAGCATTCTATTATGGGGTAAACAGTAAAGGAACTTTCACAAGTGTCTAATACCTCACGGTTGTCTTGCAAAAGAAAACTTTCCTTTACTAAATTGTCAATCGGCTTCTCTCAACAAAATCCCCCTCCTAAATTCAAGTGAGAGTTTGAGAATGGGCCAGTCTACCACCTGATCTGCGCAGGCATAGAAGAAGATAAACAAAGAGACATCTGACCACCCTCCATTCGTAAATTAGCATGTCCTTTTTTCTACCAGCAATCATGATTGCTGAAGGCTATCTGGCAAGCATTCTGAGATCAACTGATGTTTAAAAGGCCCTTAGCACACAACAATGTAGCACAATCAAAATTTGATCCATTTATATCCCTTTCTAAGCATGTCGCTGAAACATAATCTCTTTTCATTTACAATAGGAGAGTGCACGGCTATGTGAGATCTGTTGCTTGCAGTACAACTGACAATACTTTAGATGAGAAGGATGAGATAGCTTTCAGTCTTGCAAAGGTAACAGACCACTTTAATGAAAGTTTAGAATTTGTGTTTAATATTTAACCAACTTAATACTTTGATTTATGTAGGCTAGTGTATATCCTCCAAGGGAAAGAAGAAAGTACTTTCATGGAAGAACATTTGGGGAGAAAAATGTTGACATTTCTACTCCAGTTAAACTCCTAATTGTGTATAAATCTTTTATAGTTGTTTCTCTGAATAAATTACTTTCACATTGCAAACACAAAATCCGACATTTCTAAACTGTAGTTTATGATAACCACTCCTCATAAAACACCAGCTTCTCCTCATTTACTGTACAAAACCAGAACTAGTATCAGACACCAGGAGAAGCGTTAAAGCACACACAATACAGGTCTATTGTCACGTTCTTCAACTCTGTAGAAGTCCTTTACTGAGAGAGCTAAAAGCAGTTCTTGATAAAATAAAACAAAATGGAGGCAAAACAATGCTGTGCCATGAAAAGGCCAAAGAAGAAGAAAGTAATAGATTTATGCACAAAAGTGATTGAATTTTTAATGATGGTATCAGATTTGGATAACTACACTCTAAGTACGTAGTGTTAACAGAGATGAAAGATCTATGTATATAAACTTTAATATCACAATACAAAGGTTTCCTGCATACACACCCTCTTTTTATAGTATACAACATAATGAGATCTTGAAAATGTGCATCAAAATGTGCTATAAAGTATCTAAGGCTATCAGCTGTCATATATAGGCAAGGTATTGGTGGCTCAGTTACCTGCTAAATACAAAATAATCAAGTAGCATGTTCTGGAATACTGTGCACTAAAAGCTGTTGTTATTCAATGTCATGGCAGGATTGAGGTATTCTTTCTTCTTCACTTCTAATGGGATACTTTGAAATTGTATCTCGCTTCACCTAAAATCACATCCCTTAGCAAGTGCACATTTACTGCATTGACTTTTACAATTTCCTTTCAAATGCCAATCCAAATAGCGTGTCAGCACAAGAAGAGTCACATCATCATTCACGCAGACCATTGGTTGCGGTCTTAGGGAGGGAAAGTGGGCAGATTGATTTTGTTCCCACAAGAAAAAAGTAAGTGACCTATGAAATGTGAAGCTGACCTTTTATTTGTTATCAGTCATCTGGACAAGTAGAAGGGACCACCCTCTTTGTTATGCTTATTGGTCTTTTGTCAACACTACATGCTCCAAATTGGTATTTTGTGAAAGGCTAAATGAATTACAAGTGACCTGCCAAATCATAAAGGAAATCATGGCAGAACCATGAAAAGAATCACCATCCTTGTCATGGGTTCACTAGACTTCAGTGCAAGAAAGTGTGAGCAGAAATAGCGTAGTCCTGCAAAATTCTAATCTCTCCAACCCTCTAATATTGAGAGAGAAGCAGCAGGCAAAACCATTCAGAGCAGTTCTACCTCTCCACACCCACTCAAGTCCTCAGCACTCGATGCAGTAAAATAGGTATCTCATTCTATGTTATTTCACACTATTTTTACACTGGTGTAAGTTGATTGGTTTTAGCAGCTTCCAGAGTAAGAGTGACATGGCAATACAGAAGCTAAGTCCTACTATTTTTCTGTTATGAAAAACTGACATTAGCCAACAAAGCATTTAAATTTCAAAAGAAAAGCCAGCGAACAGCTTTGCATGTGTCTGTAGTTAAATGACAGATTGTTATTTTTTTCTAAAGCTAACTGACAATGGATTAAGCAAGATGCTACCTGGTCCCTTCTGAGCTTGCCTCTCCCACAAGCACAGGACAACCACTCAGATCTCTAAATTTCCCCAGGTGTCATGTCACCTTTCAGGCACTCCAGGCCAGAAGGTCTCACAGACTGGCTACAACTAATTCCTCTAGAGCTGTGTCTACTCAAACCTACTCTAGGGAAATATTACTCAGCTGAAAAATGTTAACACTGGATTAGTGTTAACATTAGATTAGAGGGCACCACTCTAGCAAGCCTAACAATTGGCAACATGCTGAGGTTAGCTGTCTTGTAGCTTGAACCCAAGGAATCCAAACTATGGCTTTATTTTATATGCATTTACCAAGTTCCTTGTGCATTAGCTCATGCATTCTTCCAGTAGTTCTCATCTTCTATCATATACATACCATTTAGTTCATTGTTTTAGCCATATGCTAGTCCCTCAACCTCCAGTTACTAGGAAACAGCATGTGTTTTATTTGTGCTATTTTCAAATACTTATTTAGATGTTTCTTGGTCTGCACATCTTCTGCTATAGGTGGTTTGTGTAGACTTCTGCTAGTCCTTGGATAGTCACTTCTGTCACTGTGCACAGCTTACACGAGAGATAAGTGTTTAACTTCTTAATCAGCCATACACTCAAGCTCCCACTACTTAAGGGACATGCATATAGTAGACTTAGCATGTTTCAGACTTATGTAACACTGGTTTAGCCCTAAGCAAAGAAAAAAATGGAGACTATGACAGGTTCCTTTCAGCCAGATTCTATTAATCCAGTAAAACTCTTACTACAAATAATTTCACTGTTTAAGGACTTAAATAATATGATTCTTTTCACTGAACTCAATGAAGCCTATATAAATAGAAGAAAAAGGAGTTACCACTAGGTATTTCAACAAGTTACTCTTATTTTAAAAAAAATCATTTTTAAAAGGTTAAAGCAAATTTACACATGTGCCCTAGGCAAAACTTGACCATTTTCATTCTCCCTAAAAAAATGTTTTAAACAAAGTGAAATGAAGAAGAATAACAACAGAACTGGTACTAGAGAAACACAAAGCTGCTGCTGAAAGAAAGCCTATCATTCCTGTGTTGTCTGTAGTGTCTTTTTTTTTTTCACATATCTCTGTTTCCAAAAGATGCTGAGCAACTACAAAATACTTTCACTGACTATCCACTTTCAGTGGTTATCTACTGTCTTCACGATCATGGTTACTTCCATGACTCTAAATAATCAATTACTTCAAGTAAAAAGCCACTCTAACTCATGACACAAACACATTAAAATTGCATCACTTAATAAGGAAGCAGCTTGAGAAAAACCACAGCACATACCTAAAATGTTTAATGCGGTCTTTGGATGTTAGCACTAAACAACTAGAATTCCTTGCACCAGAATGAACACTTTACAGCACAGAGTAATGACATCCGTAAATACGAAGCATGACATGCTGGAAGCATCTGAACAACAGTAATTGCAGCTACTCTTGAAATTCTTTTGGGGAATTTGATGAGCTCCAGTCTCAGTGCCACAATGAAAATTGATACTTTAAGAATGGACAGGGGAATGGAATAATGAAGTAATGAAAAAAACAACTTATGGGGACTTGCTCTTTATTTATTTATTGCGGGCCTGCCCCTCTACAAACAGCAAGTGTCTTCTATAAAATGATAAATCCCTTTAAATTATAACAATTCCAAAGAAATACAAAGTAGAGGGATGGAGGGAGGAAAGGCAAATGAAAACCTGCTGGGTTTCTTCATCAGGAAAGAAAGGAAAACAGAGGATTTAGAAAGTGTCCTGAATAACATAACTGAAATCAAAGCTACATTAATAGAAGGAAACACTGTGGTACATCAGGAGCAAACACGGGGAGCAAAGCAGTTATGCTGAGGACAAAATGCCCAAATCAGGTGCATTTGAGACATTTTACTATGGACTTCATTATATTTTGGTCCTGTGGACTGAATGCCTATGAGCAGTTAGAGAAAGTTAGTTGTGCTCTTGAAGCAAAACTTGCAGCTAATTTTCACCTGGAATAAAATTTGTGCGCACTGAGATCATTCTACAATGTGAATCCAACGTGTATGTTCCTGATCTGAACTAAAATGCTAAACGCAGCAGAATCTACAGCTAAACTTAGTAAGCTTTTGCAATATTTGTATTCCCTTTCTCACAGTCATGAGAATTTCCAACACTATTCCTTATTTATAAAAAAAAATTTTCTTAAACAGAGACCACTATATAATAGTTCACAACATAAAGATTTGCTTTTATGCTCATTTTATCCTTTTATTTTCTTAATGATAGCTTTCACTGCAATTGTTCCATCAAATCATAAGTAAATCAATATGCATTCAACCACTGGTAAGAATGTGAAAGACCAGAAAGTTTTGTCTCAAGTGCCAGAATTGCTGTGTATTTCTGAGGTACTCGCAAGATAGTTGTGGGAGAGAGAGCATTGCTTATTCTGTCAAAAAATCAAGTACTATGGAAATAATTTTACAACTCATATTCTTAATACTTACTATCAATCTAAAAGCAAAAGTTCGTTTATGTAGGTATTTATATAGACGGTAATTTGTTCTTTTTATTGGCCTGTAAGTATGGAAAACATGTTATCCTTAGATTCCTTTCTTTTCTCAGCATCTTCTTTGAACTGAGGCCTAAAACGGGTGCTGTACCCCAGATGCAGCCTCACCACTGCTGAGAACATGTACAAGACCCATGGAGCTTGCAGTATGAGTGGGTTACACGTTGTGTATCAAGCCAGCTTTCAGAATCACAGCTGTGGTGTACTTGGGCATCGGGGCTGTGCCTGTGTGCACATCCAGTGTATTTGGGCCATTAATTCCCCAAGCAGGCCAGGAACTCCTGCACAGATGAGACCATGCACAGACTTGAGTTAAAGGACTTGCTTTAGCCAAGGTGAATGACTAAATCCCAACCACCTCCACAGCAAAGTCACTAACTGGTGCAGAAGCTTTCCAAGCGGGATTTCGGCCCAGTCCCAAAGATTCCCTCAGGAAGCTCCAGCTATACCTGCACAGATGTGGATCTTTCACTGGATTGATCAATGTCCTTTGGGATGAATCTGGCCACACGCTATCCTAGGTGGTTTCTGCTGCAGAATTAACTAAATTATACATTTATAAGTTATTTTTAAACATTCAGCAGAAACTGATCCTGCAGGTCAAAGCATGGTCATGTAGGACAGCCTCTTGTATATCAGTAAGACAGTTAAGGGATGTTTTGTATATACTTCAAGATAATTTATAGTGATGGTTCACATTTGCACTTAAGTAATCATGTAGGACACTAGCCACTGAATATAAGAATTCAGCAGAATAGTGCTCATTAAAAAATTATAAAATACTTCTTACAGTTGCTTTTTCAAAGGTATTCTAAATGTAATGCAAATATATATACAGAAAAATAATGAACTACTTTGACTTTTAACTTCCAGTAAAAAAAACCACAATACATAAATGTTATCATTTTCACAGCAGTTTTAAACTGATCACTTAGTGCCTTAAATGTATGCATATGTGCATGTGTGTGCATATGTAAATATCTGTGTATACAAACATAACTTTACACAGAAGCCTTTTGCAATGATTGATGATTACATCAAACTATTAATTCCAAATGCATTGTAGCAGTAAGAGAAAAAAAATGTAATGTTTACACAGCTGAAACTCATATCTATTCTGGAAATTGTTTGAAAATAAATGTTAGTAATTAATGGATATAGTTCCATTATTCCTCACTCTCAAACTACTTTTAATAGAATAGTTTTTCTCTACTCTCATATTGAAAGGTATTTAGTGAATTAATGCATTATTTCTTCTTGATGTGTGCTGAACCAGTGCTGCAAACAAACGCAGATGAACATATGTGTGTGTGGATTTACATAGACACACCTTTCAACATCTCACTCTATCAAAGAATAAGGATCTGATTTTTGTACCACAATATTAAAACCATATTTTAATATTTCCCTCTTAATTTAGTCCTTAATCCTGCAAAATCTTCTGCATAAGGAGCCTCATGTACCTGCATGAAAATCATAAAATGTAACAAGAAAAATTAACTTGCATCTTCCCATGTGGAACTGATTACAGAACTACTGATTCAATCTACAGCTAACAAAGCAATGAAGAGCAAGGATGGCAGCATCAGCTTCCTTGTAAAAGAATTTTTAAAATGGCCAAATTTCCACTCCCTTTATCTACAGTGTGCACATCTATCTACTCATCAGCTTAACCCTGCGTATTTGTTACTCATCCCATACACAGTTTCCACTCAAGGCATTAGGAATCCAGTGCAAAGAAGAGCTATGTAGCAGGCATTAGAGATCTGCAATGCAGACTGAATAATAGATTTTTGCTACTGTTTCAGTCTGCATTTTCTTATGTGGATACAGATTATTCTGGTTAACAACAGTGTCATCTCAGAGCACAGTCTGAGCTGTGATACACCAGCTTAACGGAGAAAAGGGAAGAGCTCTAACACACTTTAAAAGGACTAGCTGTACAAAGGTGTTGAAGCACACATAAAATTACTTGTGCTGTAAAAAAATATCGCTAAGGCAATCTTGAACACACTATTATAAAATTTGTATCTATATAAGAAATTAGAGTGGTGCTCCAAAAAGCCAGAACAGGTTCCATTTGTATTATAGCTAATAAAGCTTTGCTAGGTAGGAAAGAATCTAAAAACTGTAAATAACTATTATTTTCTTAATGTGCCTCCTGAAAAGAAAAAAGCATTCCATGGCCAGGAGGGTCCTTTAAATCACTGCAGGGACTTCAAGCATTATCAGCATCCAGATGATCTAGTAGTGAGGAGAACCCATAGCTGATTTTCACGTGAAGAACCTAAAAGCATGAAGAATCTAATGTCCATGCCAGCAAAGTACTGATAAAAAGCCTGACATCTTACAAGATTATCAAATTCAGATAACGAAGCAGATAAGGCGTGGTAGAGGAAGGCTGGCTACGTAGATGAACAAGGGCCTGAGTATTACACAGTGTTTCAAGATAAATCTGAAGAAATAAATAGGAGGCATGCTTGGAGAAGGAGGCTTGGGTGAACACTGATAGTAAACATTGGACACACATTGGTAGTAAAAAGCAGCTTGCTGAGTTGGAAGAATGTTTTTCTGGGGTTGTATAACATGCTACAGCACTGAGTACTGAATTTTATTGCAAATAGTTATTTCTTCTGCAATAACATGTGGGAACCCACAGACCACGTTATCTGGCTACAAAAAACAGGGCATACAATAATCATCTCTGTAGCAACAAATCAGCAGTAGAAGTGTGAATCTTCCTGGGAAATTCTGTGTTCTGTGCTTCCAGCTGGCTGGAGAGGAGCCATTTCCACCTTAAACCCTGTGTTAGCACTGCCTTATGGCCAGGCTGTTGCAGCCTGCCTCCCCACACGGCCTATTAGCCAGCACAGATCTGGCTGTGTACACAGCTACGTTCTCTGCACATGGCTACGTACGCTCTGGCTGCAGATAGCTTAGAGCCCAAGCTTATGTTTGCCCACACACATAGTCCCAGCCTAAGGCACACCTCAGTCATATGCAAAACTCTCATCTTTCCATTAGCTTTTTACACTTTGAGTGCAAAACAGAATTGCCACGACAGCAACACGACATGCAATCCATACTGACAGACCCTGTCCTCACAGGTAAATAAATACCTTAACGGTTCTTGCAATGCAATTGTCTCACATCATTTCACCCTCTTACCAGAGGATTTTGGACATATAACAAGGCAGAAAGAACCAAACTAACAGATATCAGTACTGAGGTAAATGTGAAGCAGTTGGGAAAAAATAAAACCACCCAGAAACTAAGTCCAGAGCTGGGCCTTCAGGCTTACAGCTTTTTTAATTCTTACAAGCATTATCAATCTTGAGAAGTGATGTCTGGTTTAGTGAGGATATGTAATCCTTCCTGATGTTAAGACAGAAACTCAGCAGGTGTTTTTGGTTAGCACACTAGAGTACAAAGGGAGAAGAAAAAAAAAAAAAAAAAGAAAAAAGGAAGTACCCTGCCAGAAACCTGCACCTCAAAGCAAGATAACCATTCCGTTAACAAATTACTCCACTGGAATCTCACCATACGTCACTTGCACTGTACCTGTTGATATTTAGGCTTCAGGCAGCAGCAGAGATTTAGAGAATCTCGATGCTGCAGCAGAGGTGTAAACTTTTTTTTAAAGATTTTATTTAAGAAAGCTGACCTTCAAGCAAATTGCCTTGCCCACAGGCTCACCTTCATGCAGTGTGGTGTTCAACTCTTGGCAAGCCAGAGTCCTGAGAACGAAATATTACTGAGGGAGGAAAGGTTAAACCTTCAAGAATATTATTTTTTCTTTCTTTCTCTGTAGACCCTGTACCAATGTTTTACCTGACATGGAACAGTAAATGTGAACATCACGCTCTATTCATTTAGTTTTGTCTTTCTGGCCTCAATTCCAAAGGTCTTGTAGCTCAAGCAGCTCAGAAACAGCAGCTTCTTTATCAGTGAAAAGTGACACGGCAACTCTCTAATATTGGCCCTGACAATATCCCACAATCTGAGGCCTGAGAAATCATTTCTAGAGACAAAGGGACATTTGGATTAAAATGCTGTTCACTCCTTATCCTATCTATTGCGAGAATCATGCTGTGCCCCCGGGTCTAATGACATCCATTCTGGTATGGGACTGACGGAGTTAACACAGACCTCCCTGTTATCAATACTGCTGGGTGGAATCAAGCAGGGATTTAGCACAAGGATTAACAGGATTCTGGTTCGCAGGGAGACTATACCTCCATGCCATATGACACAGTCAAATCTTCCATCCTCCTCACATTCAGAGGACTAACATGCTCTTTACTGTATATAGGTAATCGCTCTAAACTTTTCTGCTTTCAGTCAGTGACATACAAAAATTGTTCTAAAAGTAACAGTCAGTTTCCTTGAGAAAATGCCACAAAAATTCATTAGCACACTGTAAGAAACATTCAATGTCTGGACACTAATTCCTTGGAAGGCCTTGCATAGACATTTCTGATAGTTTGGTTTAAAAATTAATTCCAAGCCCTTCATATATAAATAATATTTATTCATTAAAGATCATGAAGAATTATGAAAAATAGAATGTCTTATCCTTAAATAAGATAAAAAGAAAACCTGTTATTGTTTAAAATCTTAGACTTCCTTTAAAAAGTTTCTGTTAACTCCTTTTCAGCCTCATTCCTTTTTTATTTGTCCTCCCTAGTTATGGGCTACTATATGCAATGTAAAGTAAAATGTATCCATTTTAAGAGCAGTTTAAAATTTTTGAGAAGTTTGACAAATAAGGCCTTTCCCTATTGATCATTTTTAAATAGGTGTCTGTTCACCTTCAAATGTCATCTTGGACTGATAGTTCTTGTTTATTATTTTTTCTTTTTTTTTTCCCTCAGGAAAGAAACGTAAAAATTGACTTGGGAGGAGGAATAGTTGGAGAGATCTGGAGAGGTAAAGAAATTCTTAACAAAATTCTTCAGAAAACAAACTCTTTTTTTTCAATTCACTATTACACTACAGTTTAACCACTGTGCCAGCTGCTACAAAAGGTACCAATTTCATTTAATTGCCAGAAAATAAAAGATATATTGCTTCTGCTTATTTACACTCTATAATTCCACATCATAACATGGAAATTCATCTTTCTGGCTGGAAAAGTTTCAGTCCTACTATGATTTCTAATTCCCAGACCTAACTTTCTTCTCTTAGGGAATGTAACACACAAAGCTTTCTGTCTTATACGTTTAAAGCATCCCTTCTGCAGAGCCCTATGGTCAATGTCAAGGCACATTCATAAGCCAGGTCCTTCTGAGTGCTGGGACACTGCAAACTTCTATCATCTTTCTGAAAAGGGCATATATAAGAAGCTTCTGATAGACAAAAGAAAACCTGCTAATAAAATAGAGACAAGAAATAAAAGAGGGGATAAACAGGGCATTGTGGTGCTCAGGCTCCAACAGCCTGAAGAACAATCAGGACAGATTATTGGCCTCTTCTCCTTCAGCCTCTTCAGCACAAGACTGGTCTGAAAAATTGCTCTTATTTGAAGAGGATGAATGGAAATAAAATGCCTACTCCATGTGACTAATCACTGCTCTCTTCATCCTTTAAGTCTGACTCCTTACTCAATTCTGTCCTCCAACTGGCCAGGAAATTCTCTAATGATACGTAATCCCAGAGCTGGAGGAGAGGTCATGTGCTGACTATAGACATTACTGTGTGAGGTGTCATATTAACCAGAAGGTCAAAGTAGGTGATTACACTAATCTATGGTCTAGGTCACCACACTCCCTGCTGCAAGTCTTAAGAGCCTGCTGGTACTCGTATTTTAAGTTCTTTATCAT
Source organism: Eurystomus gularis (assembly GCA_013400335.1). Lineage (NCBI taxonomy): Eukaryota > Metazoa > Chordata > Aves > Coraciiformes > Coraciidae > Eurystomus > Eurystomus gularis. The sequence continues at coordinate 77,857 of VZZY01012637.1, read as the reverse complement.
TTCTCCATGAAAGGAGAAAAGTAAGGTCATATGATTATGAATGCCAGGGCATATATCTCCTGCACACAGAGTCTAGGTTTGCCACATTTCACCACCATACCATAAATACATAATTAATTAATTTCATCCCCATCCTCCAAGAAAGTTATCATAGGGTAGTTTTGATCATAGGATAGTCTTTGTTATGAAATCCATGCAGCACAAATCTTCACCTACAACTGTCTCTTATCCTGTTGAGCTCACGTGGAAGACATGGCACAAGCAGACAATAGTCACCTGCATACTAAGTATGTTACGGTTGTTATCATTATTGTTGCTTTGTTACAAAGTCACTGGGATCAGTACTGGGTCCAGTTTTGTTCAGTATCTTAACCAGTGACCTGGATGAGGGGACAGAGTGTACCCTCAGCAAGTTCACTGATGATACAAAACCGGGAGGGGTGGCTGACACACCAGAAGGCTGTGCTGCTATCCAACGAGACCTAGACAGGCTAGAGAGCTCAGCAAAGGTGAACCTCGTGAAGTTCAATAAGGACAAGTGTAGAGTCCTGCATCTGGGGAGGAATAACACCAGGCACCAGTACAGATTAGGGGTCGTCCTGCTGGAAAGCAGCTCCATGGAGAAAGACCTTGGAGTCCTGGTCTATCCATGGGGCAGCAATATGCCCTTGTGGCCAAGAGGGCCAATGGTATCCTGGGGTGCATTAAGAAAACTGTGTCCAGCAGGTCTAGGGAGGTTCTTCTCCCCCTCTACTCTGCCCTGGTGAGACCACACCTGGAATACCGTATCCAGTTTTGGGCTTCCCAGTTCAAGAGAGACAGAGATCTACTGGAGAGAGTCCAACGGAGGCCTACGAGGATGATTAAGGCACTTGAACATCTCCCCTATGAAGAAAGGCTGAGAGAACTGGGGCTGTTTACTCTTGAGAAAAGAAGGCTGAGAGGGGATCTTATTAACATCTATAAATATCTGAGGGGTGAGTGTCAAGTAGAAGGGGCCAGTCTCTTTTCCATGGTGCCCAGTAATAGGACAAGGAATCATGGCTATAAGATAGTACACAGGAAGTTCCATCTCAACACGAGGAGAAACGTCTTTCCTGTGAGGGTGACAGAGTGCTGGAACAGGCTGCCCAGAGAGGTTGCGGAGTCTCCTTCTCTGGAGACTTTCAAAACCTGCCTGGATGCATTCCTGTGTGGCCTGCCCTAGGTGATCCTGCTTTGGCAGGGGGGTTGGACTTGATGATCTCTGGAGGTTCCTTCCAACCCCTAAAACTCTATGATTCTATGATTCTTTGATTCTAAGTCACACTCATGGACCATGAGCCATATTGCTATGCTCTGCATGCAGTTATGCCATCTTTGCATTGTGGCCAGAATGTCCCATTTCACAGATAACTTACAAAGCACAAACCTGAAGATAATACAGGCAGATAAGACAGTTTAAGAAAACATCAGGTCGATACTGCTCCACATACCAGGCAAAGCTCTCAGCACATTACCAGACTCTGTCAAGTTTTCTGATGAATTAGAGCAAATGAGAAGGTTAAAGACAAACCTAAAGAGGAAACAGAAACACTAGCCAGTAAGATGTTTACAGACAGACCCTCTCTCAAGAATATGGACAACTAAGGAAAAAACACTGTTGGAAACTTTAAAAGGTGGCTGACAGTAATTATCAGCACGGACTAAACAGAAACAGAAACTATCTTTCCAGTAGAACAAACCAGCAAAGGTGGAAGGGCCAGCTGTTAACGTTTTGCTTGAACATGTATAAAGTAACAGAGTTCTTACATTTTTAGGTTTTCCCCCCTTCTGCAAATGCTTCTTTGAATTCAAGCTTTCCTGAGCTCAGTCCAAACAAAAGCAGAGTCAAAACTCCAGCATTTGGCCCTCAGCAGAACGTTGTGGCCAGAGGAGAGCAAAAAGCAATCTATTCACCCTCAAGGGCTTTTGGTACTAAACTGCAATGACACTTCTACAGCTATGAAATGTTGATGCTTCCTACCAGTATAAGAATCTGAACTCTCTCCTGAGAATAAGGGGTAGGAGTACAGCTGTAGTCCTAAACAAAACAGGCAAGGGACCATTAGTCTGCCTCTGACAGCAAGTGTCAACACAGCCCGCATCCATGTACCTCAGTTTTCCTGTTCTTCCCATTTCCAGAAGTACAGAGCACTCCCAGCGTGTTCACTGAGAAGAGACTATTTATTTTGCTCTGCTCAGAAGTAAGCTCGGGCATTGTCTGGGAGTTAGCTTGCACCAGGGTTATGCCTGGCATCACTTAAACAGCATATCTGATCACAGGCCTATTCAAAAGCCCATGCTTTGGATCCATTCTATTTATTCATTCAGTTTATAAGTCCATTCTGACTGATCAATCCCTTGCATATTTGTAATAGCCCAATACAAAGGACAAGGAAGAGTTTTTGTTTGGTCACTTTGTTACATATTGTGAAGTACTTTAGAAAGCTTATGATACTCCTCTTCTTCCCCAACCCACCCTTGCAGGCTGGAAAGGACAACAAAATAGACCCCAAAATCTCTTTGTGAATAGAAGTCTGTGACCTGAGGATTCAAAGTCTCACCACTCTGTTCAAGAAATGCAGAAATAGAGAATATGTGATAGATACAAGCACAAGCAAGGCCTTAGTTGAGCTGTATGGACAGGTAGGATGCTTTCACCTGATCTCCTGATGATATCATGTGGAGCAGATATTCTAACAAGGCACCTGTCCAGAGTTCTCAAGATGCATTACTAGAGATGACCAGAAACTATTTTGTACTTGGCAGACTTGGGATAAGTTAAATATTGATGCTACAATGTTTGCTGGAATTTATCTTGCATTATATGTAAGTCTTTACAAATTACTCTTGCCCGTGATTGTCTATTCCATTCTCTATTCACTCTTGTGATCTAAAACCTTTTTGTAAATATTTACTTAAATTTCTCCTCCATCCTTGCTCCTTAGTTTAAACCATTCATTTTTACCACTTTCTTCTGGAACTCTGTAAATCTTTTCCCCCATTTATATTATTACCTCAAAGGTGTATATATAGACTATGACCATATGACCACAGTCTTCTCCCTCCTGAACTATATACACTTAACTTTTTTAACCTGTTCTAAAGACTTACACTCCAATTTGTAGATCTTTAAAAGGGAATCCTTCTATTTTCTCCAGTCCTTTCATACTCATGTCCTTTCTAAGAAGCTTCAGACAGAAATCCCATGCACTACAAAGGAAAGGGTCTACAAGTCTACATTTAATGTCTTAAATTTGCAGGTTATATAACCAAGACTTTTATAAGTGTCTAATTATTCTGCACAGGTATGCAAGGCATGGCAAAGTAGACTGATTTTCCAAACTTGCGGAATGATTACTTTTACAAAATCTCAAAACTAGAAGCACAGAGTCACTTTGGAAAATGCACAGGTGCTCACAAAAATACTTATTTTCATTTGAGAGACTTTCTTTCTGAGAGACAGTGTTGTTTCCTATGTCTACTCTTCCTTATACCAGCTGCCCATTTCTACCTCTCTATAGTTTCCAAACAGCTCTTCTCCCAAGGCATTTTTATACATTTTTTAACTTCTTCCCTCAAAGGGATTTTTAAAAATGAATTAACAATGAGAACATTGCACAGATCCTTTTTTAGGCTTTCCAAGACACTGTGCAGCAAGGTCAGGTTTGTTCACTTGCTACTTTCTGAATGCTCACAGTACCTCGATGCTGTTTAAATGGATAATTTTAGACTTTCATTATGCAACTTCTTATCAATTCCCTCTTCAATTTTCTTTTGCTAAAAATGACTAGATTTAATGAAAAATATTTGTTTAACAGTATTTCTGGTTACTTCATAAGGCCATCTGAAATATTCTGTAATAACTCCTGACACTGTTTACACATTTTTTTACAAAATCTCAATTGCTTGGTATCTCCCTAGGTCAGTCTCTGTTCTACTTTTTTTCTTCTCTTTCTCTTTTTCTTTTTTTTTTCCCCTTTCCTTCAAATATCAAATATTTCTTCTGACATATAGGATTTACAGCAGATAATTTTGACAGACTCAGAGGCTGTCCCTTTAGAGCTCTAAAATATATGCTGTCTGGACCTGCACATTTACAGACTGAGAGTCTAACTAACTAATGCTTGGTTATGCTTCCTTGGGGATATGCAAAGGTGACAGTTTGACAACTGCTTGGGGATAATGAAGTTCAAATGTTCTGAGGTTGGGGACATGGATTTTGGCTGATGAAAACTGAGTAGTCATCTTTTCCATTAACCTACTGTCTTAAAAATATACCTCACAACATTAAAATTAAAAGAATCGGAATTTGCATTTAGTTTTGCAGGGTGCAGTTTGAACAAGTCTTTCTTAAGTTTTGCTGCTGTAGGCCCTGTACTATCCTGTTCTTTTTGTATCTTATTTTACCATTACTTTGACATTTTCAAAGTACAGAATCTGAATCCTTTTGTATGCATCCACTGCTGTGATAATGTGCTTCTATCCCCTTTTCTTACTTCCTCCCTTTTTCTTCTTATTTTTTCTGTAGTCTTTTGAGACACTGAACTTTCAGGCATGTGCAACTGTAATCCCTACCACTGACTATTAAAATCTGTGTGATAAATGTGCCCCTGAGGATACATTTACAAACCCAAAAAAAGAAAATGCGCATTAAAAAAAAAAATCAGTCGTATTTATCGTTCAGTCATTCAAGAAACATGATTTTTACAATAATCTCTACCATAGCAGCACATTCATATAAGAAATTCTTAAATTCTGTACTATAAAAAAATCCAAATGCTACTGTATAATGGTTAAGTCTTCAATTAGTCTATTGAGCTGCTCAGACTGAGGTAGGATTTATTCTGACAAAGCTCCTGCCACATTTTTTGCATGAGATTTTACTTTCAAGAGAAATCTTTTGATATGTAAATTAATTACTAGATCCAGGCTCAAACTGCAAGCACATCAGATGAGTTGCTATCTTCATCACTTGCCACTAACCTCATTATATTTACTACATTTAGTTAAAAATCAGCCTCCACATTTTCTTGACTGGACTTCACAGCCACGTATCAGTCTTGATCCATGAGAGACTGTCATGAATTTAGCAGTAGTAGCACAGTCCAAGAAGAATTACCAGGACCACTGCATGCCTGAAGAAGATGACAAGCTGAGAGTGAATAAATCCAGAACCAGGTACCAGAACACTAGTTTTATGATCAACTGTTTTCCAGTGTAAATGGAGCAGAGTGCTTCTCGCTTTTATTTATCTGTGGAGAAAAGGTGCTTAATCTTTCCAGTTGCTGAAAGACAAGGAGAGGTTTCTAAGCAAATGTGGCAGCTTGTATGGGAATCTCTGTGTTTAGTAACACCTGCATCAAACTGTTCCTGCTAGGGCAACTAATCTCCCTTGCTACTAAGTAAAGCTTATGTCTATAAATAGAATTTGTGGTGAACTTCTCAAAATGTTGGTTATAATGGAGCTGGAGAGGATAAATATTTTTATATATGCTGATACTAGTCTAGGAAATGTATTTACATAGTGCCTACTACTTTAAAATCTCAGTGCATTATGATCTGAAATTAATCCAGCATCCCTGCGTCATAAAAAGTGACAACTCCTTGCAGTTCAGAAGAGAGACTCAGGGAAATCAAGTGCCAGTCTAAGGTTCCAGAGGAAGCCCTTTGTTCTTGGATGTCTGCAGATTTAAGCTGTTGCCACTACCCCTTCCTTGCAGACAGAGAGAAGGAATATGTCCTGACAGCGCAAAGAAGTGCATTGGCTTTTTGTCCTGATGCCTGATGTCAGAGCTGGGCGAGAGCAGTAGCTCAGAAATTCAACATTACATCACATGCTAGTTCAGGAATGAATTGTATCTGCCAGCTTCCTTTACTGGCTAAGTTGTACTGCAAATGCACAGAGGACACAGCCAAGGTTCGTCCCATCTCATGCCTCCACTGGTTTACATCCCTTGTGCAGAAAAAGGGAGTAGCGTGGGGACAGCCTACTGCAGCAGAACCGCAGTCTGGCCAGATAGACTTAGATCACATCTACGAGAGGTGACGGAGCACATTAAGAAGAATGAAAAAAGAAAGGGAGAGACAGCTAGTAACATCCTCCAGCAAGTATTTTGGAATGCCTCCAGCCATCCTTCAAAGGTGGCCATGTGCATGTCAAACACTCTGCAGCTGCTTCTCAGAGCTGGGCTGAGATTGCTCTCTAGCAACACTTTCCCTATGTCCAGGACTGACAGTCTGCTCTTGAAAGGCTCAAGAATTACAGTGGGGCTGGGGGCTCGTAAAATTAATACTTTTATCAGTGCCAGAAAGCATGGATGGGAACAGCTAACTGAGGAAGTTAGTGCAAGTCCTGCCCATGCCGCTGTTCCCCGGTGTGTATTTCAGTCCCTTTGGTCGTCAGGCTGACACTCTGACAAGCAGTAAACGTCTCCCTGACGAGAACCATTAAAAACGTGGTGACTGGTTATAAAGTGCTATGTTTTGGCATGTCGCCCTAAGCCACACTGTATCAACACTGCTCCAGAAGAGATCCTCTTTGGGGGTTTTGCTGGAACTAGGAACAGAAAAATCTGACGCTTCTTTAAGAAGTCGAAAGTGCAACACCAAAAGCTAACACATAAAGTGCGGTGAACACAAAGCTGTGCTGTCTTGCCACCCTGTTTCAGCTGTCCTTTGAGAGCTGCACTGTTCTGGATTGCAAGGGCTGCAGATCTCATAACAGGCTGTAAAACCGGGAGAAATACCTTAACTGTCTGTTGCCTGCTGCAACACAATCACATAGACAGAAAAAATCTAACATAAAGGACATACACAGGAAGCAGTATTTATGTTGCTGTGTGATTAGTGTTAATGAACTGACTTCTTAATGTGAAGAAAGCATATAAATAGTGAAAAGATGGAATTTGCTTATATTTTTATCATTAGATTCCTAGCAATTCCAGAAATCTAGATTACATTCCTTAATTAAACAATCCAAGATTAGTTTGAGCACGTGATCTTACAAATCTCTGTTTAAAAAGACTAATTGCAAAACTGGGACTGTCAAGCCGTTATGCTGTCGGGTGGCAACACTCTCCCAGCCATTGTCCCTTTAATTCTCCCCATCCCATTCCTATAGTTACTTAGTCCCTTCTACAAGATAAGTAAACAAAACATATGTTTTTGGACAAGACAAAGTAGGAATCACCCAGTAAGTGCCCCACTAAGCATTTTGCAGAGCCACAACTCCGGCATATGTACTTTTCCCTTAAGAGGATCATGCTACTTAAGGATTTGCCACTCCTGTGCTTCAGTCCCCAAGGGATTAATTCTTGAACTAGAAATGGGATGACTGTGGTCAGGAAAGTTTGCAAGCAGGGTGATAAAGGCTATCAATGGTTTAAGGTGCCTGGCTAGTCAGGACAAAGAGCACTTTCCTGTGGGGTTCTCAGTTTCCTTTCACTCATAGAGCCCATAAAGTTAATACACATATATTTCAGTTTTTTCTGCCTTTCTGTCTATAGCCGATGGGTTTACAGCTGCTCTGGTGCTGACACAGTTCAACATCATATACTACACACACAGGACAGGACCAAGCAGGTGTCCATTACAACTAATGCCTGCATTTCTGGTAAAGTCTTCCCTGAAAAAAAGACAAGGTAGTCTTTCCTGGGTAGTTTTGCTGGGGAGAGCATAGTTTACACTGCATTTGAGATTTCATGGCCTATATGAACGTGGACTCAAAGGAGAAAGCTATGAACCGATACCAGACCTGCTATGCCTTTTGCAATCTATGCCTTCCATACTACTGACATCTTCTCTCCTGGGATCCTTTTGGATCACTACTGGCTCTCCAATACCTGGGGAGCAGGATACAATACCTGTAGCCACTCTTTGCCACAATAAGGGGCAGCTGGGCAGATCCTGCTCTCTGACCATCATTTGGTGAAAAATGCTGTGCACTTACACATCACTGTCACAGGATCAGGCTAAATGTTCTAAAAAATACTGGACACCAATACTCCAACACCAAAAAAAACCTTTAGAAATACTAATCTTTAAAAATGACTTTTTTATTCTGAAGGAAAGGAAAATGGGAGGCATATGTCCAACCTACAGGTTCTGAGATCCTGTAAATCCTAAGCCAGAAATGACAGAAAAGATGATACTATGTAATTGCCACAGCGTAGGTTTGCACTCAGACATGAGGATCACAGTTCTTCCTTCCTTCTTAAAACCGCCATTCTGCCCATCTGTTTTCTGAACCTTTCACTTTGACAGCACTGAATTTGGCCTCTTCCATGTAACTCTTGCCATGAGGAATCCTATTTCACAGGATACAAACCCAAAACATCGCTGCCCTAAGAGTATGTGAATAGCACCTCATAAGAGGATTTTGTTCACCATTACCTTTAAAAGCAGCAAATAAAATTCAAAAATGAGGACATACATACATTACTTTCACTCCAACAAATAAAATACTTGATGTTCCCCACAAAATCTGAAATTGCTCCAATGTAAATTCTAGTAATATAAGTAGTATTAAATGAGAGTAAAGAAAACCTTTTAAAAACTATCCAGCCCTCTGAAAAGTAAGTATTTAGTTTGCTTAAGGGACTACCATAGAGCTTGAGAGGATAATTCTTATATATCACATAAGATATAAGATCTCCATTATTTATATAGCTAGCTGTTAGTCACAAGTCTGTTTTGAAAACAGTGAAGGGCTCCTTCTCTCTGTGGGAAAATCATAACTGACTGTGCTTTTTTCAAGATTTATACCTCCTATCTGGAGCTCTGCTGACGGAAAATGCCTGAGGTTTGTGCATCATCCAACCTGACTGCTCTTGCCAGCCTCTAATGACTAGCACAGAGAGAGGAGAGAAAACATACCTTCTACACAAAATGTGTATGTATAAAAGCAAGTATAACTCCAGAAACTACTTCAGCATAAAATATTCTAGAGTTCATCCTCTCTCAACTTGGGCAAACTTGTATTTATATCTCTATCAGCACTGTTAACCACCCCTACCAATTGCTACAGATTCCCAGTGATTCTTTTTGTTCCACATATTTGCACTTGAAACAAGTATTAGCAAGCATGTAACATGACCACTGGGTTTATTTTTACTAGCAATCTTAGTCACTCTGCTCACAAAGTACCCTTACATGCTCTTGGTAACCTTCTTATACCCTTAATCCAATTACAGGCACTATCTCTCATCCCCAACTTCATTCCAGTAAATAGATAGATGGATAGAAAGATCAAAAGATCAACAGGTAGTAGGTAGGTAGGTAGGTGAGAAGTGTTTTTTATTACAAAGGTAGTTTCCTAACTTTCACAATCTAAATGCGTTATGTTTCTTATATTTTGCTAGGAGCAATTTTAGTACAAATTTTCCTGAACAAGCACTATTTTTTGCTTCATGTAACTTCATGATGTAAGATAGAAAAATGGAAATATTTTCACATAACGCCAATATGGACCTGATTTAATGCCTATGCATGCTAATGAAAAAAATAAACTGACTCAGTTTTTTATTCTATTTAGAAAATATATCTAGACTATGAAAACACGAAGGTTAGAGTACATGGATTCTGTCCCAGATAAAGGGTGAAGAATAACCATGTAGACATACAGCCACAACATCTCTCCTGTATGTTATATCTAAAGGGCAATGCTCATGAGAGGAAACTACCACCTCTTCTGTCTAATAAACACCAGGCTGTTAAAATAAATTCAGCATAAATGTTCTTCCTATTGTAGTCAGGAAACAATAAGCCAACAGCAGGCAGAATCTAGCCCTGTCTCTAGCCAAGTAGAAAAAACACGGTGCTATGTACAGTGAAAAATAAATTTGGAGAACAGAGGAGAGAATAAACTTCTAATTATTAGATGCAGAAGCATTTTTAAACAAGCAGTTCTGCCTTCCAACCTGGCAGCTCATACCTCAGCAAAGATCCATTTGCCTACCATAGTAGCTACTGGTTGCAGGTAAAGCTGTGCTCAGGGAGCTGCAATATCAGCTTATGACAATTCTGGTTTGCTCCTTTGGTAAGTCAAATATTCAGTTTCCCTTGAACTCAAAACCTCAAGCTTATAACCAATACTAGTAAGTTTCAGTGGGTTCAAGTTCTGATCTGTCTAATGTAAAAAAAATTCCACCCAGAAGGTGCATTTGATGCACTTTGGATTTTCAGATATAAAACTTGAGACTGACTGTATCAAGAAAGTTAGACCTATCCCAGTCCTCTTGTCCCAAACAGTTTTTCCTTTTCTCAGGGAAAGTCCTGCTGTTTTACCTAGCAGCCCTCTAACATCTTTCTGGGGATTTGAAACACTCTCCATCAACCACCAAAGCAGATGGCCCAGATCTGGCAGAAGCTTGCAATAAATTATACCAATTTAAAAAACAGTAAAAAAATAAATAGGGGAACAGGTTGTTTCTCATGCCTGGCTATAGGGGGAACAAGTTACCAAATATAAAACCTTACATAAGCATAACAAACCCATGCCATATTTTGCTACAGAATTTTTTACAACCAGACAGACCACATGTAACCACTACAACTATCATAAAAAAGTACTACTGCCTTTCTGAGTCACATAAAGGCACTGACTTCACCTGTGTTCTTCTGTTGAACACATTTAATATCCTAGAAGTGTATTACAATCATAAAACACAAAAACCAAAGCAAATCAGTATCACACAGGTTCTTCTCCACATGCAACTCACTTGTCACAAGTAAATACTGAATTTTAGGGTCTCCTCATCTCTGCAGACAGTGAAAAATTTCTATGACTATTAATGGCAACTGGTGACAAGAAAGAGAAACAATTTGAGTAACGTCCTTACAGACTAATACAAAATTTTTAAGTTGTCCTTAGTGTAGTGATGCTGCTCTTTTTTTTTCAAATATCTTAATTAGAAGTGTTTGCAATGGTAATATATTAAATTTGGCCAATTAATTTTTAAGAATCAGTACTGTGCTGACCTTAACAGGAGCATAAATACATGTACACCATGAAAAATATTGCTCTGTGCTAAAAATACTTTTATTGAGCACTATAAACATTCAGTACCAGGACAACCGCTACACACAGAAATCAGGTGTGTGGTGAGAAACGCAAAGTAAAGCCCAGCTAACCAGTACACTTGCAGTTAAGTCTTTTCTCCTAAGAAAAAGTTCCCAGAAGAGTGTGCAGCTATTTCTGAAAGTGTGTTCCTTAATCTAAAAACTGAAGACTGTACTTATACCTAGTGTGAGTGTTTTTCCTAGTGAGTTATGGCACCATTAACTAAACTGCTAAAATATGGGAGATCTTTAAAAATAATTTTTCCCTCCTTTCCATTGCAAGAACCATTCCTGACAACTATTATTTCTGAGACATGCTTGCTTATGGTTTTCTTCACACCGTATCCTGGTTTGCCAATAATTTTAAAGAAAGCTTGTAATTTAATAAATTTATAAACATTTAAAAGAAACACCCTTCAGGAGCTTAGTTGGTTAAGAGAAATGCTAAATCAGTGCTTGCTGATTGCTGAAGCCAACTGACGGGTGGCTTCTATATTTAGGATCCTCCTTACACCTGTCAAGAGACAGAGAGAGACAGCCAGTGAAACAGAAAGTGTGTGCACCAGAGCAAGCAATCCAGAGACCCATCTCTTGTAGCAGGCAGCTAAAAATAAAGCCACAAAGAGCAATAAAGAAAACAGAGCAAAACCTTATTATTTATATTACCCTGCTGCTCTGTGACATGCTGTCAGCGAGCGCTCCGAACAGGGTATGGACCTCATTAGTTATCACCAACTCCGGCTTCCCGCAGGAAGCCACGGCAATGCTCAAAGCTGGATGCAGTCCAACTGTGTCAAACCTGTGCTCCTCAGGTGGATCCCTTTCCCTGCTGCTCCTTAGCTGAAAGTGTGAGGCCTTTGTGGCAACATTTTCATTCCAAAGTGAACTCAAGCGAATATTCACCTCCATGCTTAGCCCTGTCACTGGAAACAGGCTTTCCAGCTTTGATTGGCATCTGTCTGAATCCAGGCTGCTCTCCATTTGCTGCTCTGACAGCTCTTCTTTTTATACCAATGATTTGTAGATAAGTACATGAACATAACAAAAGGAAAACCACATAGGTTTATTTAAATAACACTACGCAGCCAATTAATAAAACAATCCTATTGTAAAGGCTTCAGATCTCCTTTGTTTTAAGCAGAGTAAGAGTGGCACCGCAAGTGGAAGGGCACCCAGCTAGAACAGGAGCTTGCTTTCAACACATGGATGCTGCCTTCCTCCCACCTGAGGAGCCCCGCTCCCTTCAAATTCTTGACCTCCCAGTAAGCAGAAATATTTGGGTTTATAGAGATTAAAGAAATAGAGCTGCTGGGGAAGTAGGGAAAATCATTCTCTTTAAATTTACACACATATCTTTCTAAATGCTACATGGCAATTCCTAAACAAAGGAAGTGAATTTCACCCTGCCTTCCCTGACTCATATCATTACAATCTGAGTAACCTTTTAAACAATATCTGATTCACCACCAGATTCCCTGCATTCTTTTTTGGAAAAGGAAACTAAAAAGCCTTTATTCCCTAGTCATCAACAAACCGAATCCACTACTGGCCAAGCTTAATTTAAGTTTCACTAACTAGTACTTCCTCAGAAAGTAAATTAAAAATCCTCTTTTTTTCCCCATTAATAGCAGATGAAATGCATATTTATTTGTTGAAAATGAAGAATGCGCATGTTTGGGTGAGATTAAATGCTCAGTCCTCATGAAAGGTACTAAATACTCATAAATGTGGATGTTTCAGTTTGGACATACATACAGACAGCAACTGCACAAACACCTCTGACTCTTCTAAAAAGTAACCCTAATTATTTGCCTACCAGCTAGTTTTAACTGCTGGTCAGTAGTTATGCTTATTTCACCTGCTGAGTATATATAGCTAATGTTTATGTTGATATTTTTAACTATACAGGGGCAGGAGGCAAAAGTGTATAAAAACACATGGAAGATAACAAACTTACATTCAGCTCAATAAGGAACAAAAGGCAAGTAGAGGAAATTTGTACATGATCAACACATGCATGCAGTAGTTCCATGTACCTTAATGTCACAGAAATAACATCATACTGCATAGGGCAAAATTATGACTTTACTGATGTCGACATGAATTTTGCAATCTACATCCATGCATTTCCCACACGGTTTAAAAGACAGGGGATTCAATCATTCAGTGCTTGCTGGAAACCAGATCCAGAGCAAGTTGTTGTGCCTGGCTGGGTGCAGAGTGCTAATGATGTGCGTAGTGCCGGCCGATTAGCTAAGGCAAAGATAACCATGTGATATGCCTAAGGTCACACAGTTACTAGCAGCTTATAAAAGGACTTTATAAATTTAGGTTTGTAGTATAGTGCATATTTTTGAAAAGCTTAGTGCTTTTTTATTTTGTGTGTCATGTAGATTAATATTCAATTACTTGTAACTGCTGTTACAGAATATCCTACTAGTTATTACCATACATCTTAATGGGAAAGTAAAATACTGCTGTATATTATCAGTAGTAATGCTAGCACATAGAAATAAGGCAAAGTGTGTATCACAGTTAAAACATATCACACGCTGCTCCCACCAAAACCAATGCAACCCCAGTGTACTCACACAAAGGATGTCAGCCTTAGCAGCTGCCAAAAACTCATTGAAGCTGAGATACTGAAATGTTGTTATCTCTTCAACAAACCATAGTCTGAAGACAGAATGGGACCATACTAGATGTACTGTAATAAATTAATGCACCTAGCTCCTATAATAAACTAGCTGTGCTCAGTCCTACAAACATTTGTTTTACTATTTGCATCACAACTGGACTATCCAGAAATATTCCCATGCAAAAACATCTGCAGAATAGCAATGATAAGAGAGATCTACAGTTTTATGAAGTCCTAAAGGGTGATGAGGTACATTTACAAAAGACTAAGAACCTTGTACTAAGTATTGGGCAAACTACTGTTCTGTCGTATCTATCACTAATGGTGTCACCTCTGCAGAGGTTATACCATTCTTTTGGGTAATGTCTGTCTTCATTGATAACAGCAATGAATACATAGGTGAAAAAATTCTAGAAAGTGATCTGGCTGTCTTGCATCATGTTAGAGGTGCACACACATTAGTATACATAATATTATCCCTGCCATTATTTGTTCCCCTACAGGTATTACCGGAGAACACCCTCAGTAGGCATAAACTCTATTCCTTTATTATTACTAGGGGTGTTGCTTCCATGCCAAAATTTCTGTCTAAGGATGTCTGTCTCATAAGCTTCTGTCATACAGAATCCATAGTAATAAGGGGTTTGTTTCTTGTTTGGGGCTTCCAAGTACTATGCTAGTAAGAACAGAGACACACGTATAAGATACACGCACTGCTGCTGCTTGAGGTCTGTCTAGAGAACACTCAGTCGCCTGATCTGAGGTACTGCATCATTCACATATGTCAAATTGAACTGCATACAACAAATTCAGCCATATTAGAAATTACATTCAGGAATGCATCAGAGATATAATAAGTGATGCAATCGATTCCTTTCTGTACATATTTTCTATGGCTTTTTGAAATTCTTTTACCACCGCACAAAAATCAGGGATGACAGACCATTTCCACGCAGCTTTAGCATTATTTTGTCCCATAGCATAATAACAGAAAAGGCCAAGCCTAATTTCATTAAAAGATGTGACCCAAGACAAAAGTGAATGTAAGTCATCACCACAATATTTCTTTGGAGTAGGTTACAACAAAGATGTCATATATAGAGCCTTTAAAACTATCCACAAATCAAATCATTTACTGAAAGAAGTCCTCAAAAATCAAGTAAGGAAACACAGAATCATAGAATGGTTTGGGTTGGAAGGGACCTTTCAAGGTCATTTGGTCCAACCCCCCTGCAGTGAGCAGCGACATCTTCCAAGTAGATCAGGTTGCTCAGAGCCCCGTCCAACCTGACCTTGAATGTTTCCAGGGAATATGTTTTATCAGAGTCATTTAGTGATAATTCTTTCAGATGAACTAGCTAAAACAGTACTCGATCCAAATATCTGAAAGTCAATGTCTACAGTAGAAAGGTCTTATTAAGAATCATATTATAACACCATTCCATGCTTCCACCTTCTAAGTGAACTTAAAAATGAAAAGGCTTTGGTTTTGGTTTTTTGTCTTTTTAATAATATAACAACTTGAAAGGAAACACTTAAGCAATGGAAAAAAATACTGTCCAGTTCCCAAGTGATACAGGAAAGAGCTTTTGCTCTTTCAGATTTCTCTTAAGTACAAATTTAGAAGCAGAGTAGATCACAAAAACTTTCAGAGAATGAATCCATAAGCTGCCTAGTTGTACTATCAAGGCATTGTATATATTTAATCCAAATTTTCCTTACTTTAATTTGTAGGTTAAAGTTTGTGTAGCAGCTGATAGCCTGAATAGGCATTCATCTTTACCATAATTATAACAGCAATCTGTATTCAGACTTTTATTCTGCTGTTATAGGTAATAGCAAAAATCAGCACTTATACAGCATATTAAATTTTCAAAGCATTGCCCAAATGATTCTCTATGGTCTTTTGTAGAATTCACAGATGAAAGAGAAAACTTGGTAAGAATAGAAAAAACACCCTGGAACTCTTGTTTTATTTTTGTAGACAAATAGCTTGGAAGCTTTAACCCAGCCCTAGCTTACAACTTTGAAACTATGTGAATTCAAGTCATGTCTTGTTTTGAGATGCATCGAATGAGCTTTTCTTAAAAAAAGTAAGTGTAGCAATGATAAGTCATTACATTTGTATGGAGGCAGACAAACAGTGGTGAATTACTTCAGTTAAGAGAAAAATCAGGTGGCGATTAAACTGTCGTTTTTCAAGCTCCTGAGAATTCTTTTACTGTATCATTTCAGCATCATCTCAGACTCCCAGAGAACTACACAAACAATGTAAAATAACAATACTTCAATATAAATAGCCCTTATTTTTGCATTGATTTTTTTTAGATAGTCATTGAGTGCTAAGAGATTGTGTAATTGCTCCATTCTGAAAATAGAAAGCATTATCAGCCAAGAAAACCTTCATTAGTTCATTATCCAATTTTCCCAGGTGAAAGAAATGTCACATGGCGGGTGCGTGTCTGTGTCAAATCACATAGTAACAAACCACAAAGTGGAATCCATCAAAATTACTTGTTCAATTAGAAGCTCCATTACACAACAACAAAAAAAATCTGTGTCCCTTATACAGTCTATAGTTGCCTATCATATATTTAAAGACTTTGGACCAAAATACACCTACAACATTGCAAGCTGAAAGAAAAACAAAACAAAACATTGAACAGGTGTACTTTATTACTTTGCAGATATTGCAGGGGTGTTTCATTGTAGACAACAAAGAACTACTTCATTTTAAACAGCCTTTGAATGAGTAATTTTGCTGATAATCTCCGGCTTGCAGGTTATTTATCTGGCCATTAAGAAAGCCTTTAATAATTTCTATTCAAATACACATCAATAAGTGTCAGTATATAAAATTTGGATCTGGTACACCAGAAATCTAAAATTTCAGGTATTAGGGAAATCTATCAAATTTGGATATGGTTGATCCCAAAACCACCACAAGATTAAATACAGAGCTAAACACACAAGAACTATGGGTTTCTTATCCACATAAGGAACTAGAACGATCGGTATTTCTGTGATATACTTCTGAAAATTCCTGTTTCTTAATTTTAAGGAAAAATTCCAACTAGGAAATTATTCCTGCCTAGTGAATTATTATAAGTACCATAGTGAATTATTATATGTACCAATTATTGAAGTTGCACAGCATAAAAAACACAGGATCAGCCAGTGATTTTTCTTTGTGCAGTGAAACGATGTCCTAGCAATAGAAAACATCCAACCATTTCTCAAAACCATCTCTTTGCATAGGGTATCTGTATAATAGCTTTTGGGTTCAAAGAATAACTTTTGGCTTTTCAGTTCTCAGATGCAGATGCTTCTGCAGTCTCTCCATGTAGTGGACTTTATTACTAGCTTTTCACTGCCAGAGACACGGTATATCCTTTGCAGCTTTACAAAAGTTATCTACAAAATCCACCTGTCACATTAGTCTTATATTGGAGTTTCATTTTGAATAATTAGCTATAGGAAAAGCCTCTTACTAAGTCAAAGTCATAAAAGCTGTAAAGTCAAATAACCAAAATAAGAATTCATCTGCCTTTTAATAAGTACATGTAAGCACAATTCTGCCCTTGTATATCTATTTCACATCCTCAAGGAAATGTGTTTCCAGAAGAAAAAATAATGGTTGATTTCGTAACTGAAGACGAAATCACAATGAAGATGTATAAGGAAAACAATTTAAGGCCATAAGGCAATGTCGCTATCTTGTATTTCCTAGTTCAAGTGTTTGGCTTTACAATCAGATAACTTACTTCTAACTTAGAATTTTTTTAAAGACTGATAAGCACTTTATTCTATAAACTGATTATTCCCACAGAGAGTAATGGGACAATTGTAGAGTTGAAGACTATTCATTGAAAAGAAATAGAGCCACAGGTAATTAGATACGTGGAACAAAATATTTTATCACTAATGCTTAGCCTGTGCTTGCAAAGCTGAAAGCGTCACTACTGAAAACATAAAGTGTTTGTAGAAGCATGGATATCTATGAGAATAACTGAGCATTTTTGTGCAAAATTACCTTGCAGGACATATAAGTATTTTATTCTATATGTAAATGGAGTTATGAAAGAAAAATCATTATCAGTAAAATATCTGCAAGTAAAGTATTGTTCTATACATCCACTACAATATTTTTTACAGCCATATGTTAATTGTATCTCTCACCATCCATGCAAGGAAGTAATGGGTACTTTCATCCTAGTTTTGCAGACTGGGAGACTGTATCTATACTAGGAACATTTACATAGCAGATGAGTAAAGACACCGAGCGAGTGCTTCTAATAGCAAAGCAGCTATCATGTCAGAATTTCACATGCCTCCATAAAGCACCAACATCATCTTTCAGAGTAAACCCAGATTCACTGGAGAAAAACATAAAGTTTGTCTGTAAACTTCTTGCTGATTTTAAACCTAATTACCTTAAAAATCAAGATTTCATACCATAAAGATGAACTAATTATTCAGTTGTGCATAATGCAGGGTTAAAATAAATTACTTCTACCATTCCAAATTGCAGTGTTGAGCTCTAGAACTAATTGCTTAAGAAAAAAAACCACACACACACACAAAAGTAAATTTGTGAAAGCCACTTACAGTTATGCTGCGCATTACGAGACACTGCAGTATTTTGAAAAGCAAAGTATTTCCTCCTTACAATTCCATACTTACATAAAGTTGTGTTTGTTCCTAATCTGGGGGAACATTTTTCACTGCCTTCCGGCACATTAAGAAATTCTTTTTTATATGGACACTTGCTCAGTGGGGCACAGACAATGAAGTGGTGTCAGAGCTTATCATTTAAAAGGAAGACAAATGACCACATCTGATATCACGCATGGCTTCTTTGTGATATCTTACTATTCCCCTCCGTATAGCCTAATACGATCATGTATTACATTTTATTTTATATAATTTTTACAATCAGGCCTTGACAGTGATGACTCATTCTGTTGCGATGAAACCTGTGTTTAATCACAAATTATTCTATGTGGATTCATCCTTGCACTCAGGGTTTAAATGGTACAGGACTGATACTCATTTTGCTGAAATTACACTGGTGCAAAGAAGGATGAAATTGGGTACCTAATCATTTCCAAAGACATTTAGAGTATATCCTGAGCCATACTCTTAGTCATGCAACAAACCAATTAATCCTTTGTGTATTTCTGAACAGTCAAAAGTGACTACAAGGGCTGGATTCTGCTTTCAGTTACTGCAAAGCTTTTCCCCATGTGTACAGTATAGTGAAATCTCCTTCAGACATGTTCCTGCACTTATTAGTGATCCACTCCTAGCTTATAAAACTCTAATCCAGGAAGATGCTAAGGCAAGAAATGTGGCTTGGTAAATAACAAAAGAATTGGTAAGAACTGCACTTCTGTTGCTACTCTTTGTGGTAAGCCAAAATTATTGCAATGAGAACTATGTTACTCCTGCTTGAAATCTTACCAGCCTTTGTGATTATCAGTTAATCAGTGATTGCTAATGATCATCTTAACCATGTTACTACTCCATAAACAGAAGTCAGTTGATGCCGGACCACCTAAGCGGCACTAATTACGTACTTACAGAAGGAGGACACTTTGCAATATGGAACATATTTATTCAAGCAGGATGACAATTGGGGTGTCATTACCATTTTAGAAATGGCAAGAGAAGGAATAAAGCCAGCAGCAGCAGTGCTGCAAAAGAAGCAGGTAGCAGATCAGGTTAACGAACCAAAGTGTCATGAACCCTTGGCTAGTAGTGTACCAACCTATTGCCTCTGTTTTAACTAGAAAATACAAAATATTCACAGGACAAATTTCGGCTGAGTGTCTACAGCTCCAAGTCATTTCAACAGCGTGAATAATGAATTGCAATGTGGAAAAGGAGTGCAACTAGCACGCAGCATTGGCATGAGTCAGATAGGCTGGCTTCTTTTCATGATACTGTCTGCAGAATTTTGCTGACTCCTGTTAGTTTCTAAAAATGCTGTTAAGCTTATGTTTTACAATCTGTGTACATCCAAGAAGTACAGATTGTGGAGGATTAACTTCTTCTAACTCAAGTTACCAAAAGAAGCAGATATGATGGTACCTTTTCTACAAAGATGCTATTAAAAAAAACCTTTGAGAACCAGGTAAACGAGAGGTATTAGCGATCCAGAAAAGGTTTGGTCATGCAAGTTTCTGAGGCAAGATAGGAATATAGCAAACACATATCTTAATAAACAAGGCTTAACAGCTTAACAACACTTTTTAACTACAAAGGGCTTTAGAGGCATTAGCTAACAAATTAATCTTGACAATAAACCCCTGCCTGACTAAATGGTAAGATACTGCAGTTTTCTACTTTCCTGAGTGACTTATTGTGGAAAACTAAGGTACAAAACTGAAGAAATAATGCAAGGAGGTATATAATAATAAAGAGAGGCATGTAGTAATAAAGAGCTCAGCCAAGATACACACAATTCAGGATGTACATCATAGAAAACAAAACCAGAATATTTCTGACTAAATAAAAGTAAATAAAAAAGCCTATTATCTCTTCTATTTTGATCTCTTTTTCTTTTTTTTTTTCCAAAATTGGTGCCACTGAAGTAATTTAGGAGAAAAGTCTCAGATCAGGAAATACCGCATTAGGAAATATACGCAGAGCTAACCATCCTAATGAAGGATAACTTCCAACAGAAGATGATGGTGCAAGAAAGCTCATTGCTCACTTCAATCAATTTCCATCTTCTCTTGCCATGCATTCCTACATGTATGTCTCTTCACATTATCCTATCTTTGAAAAAAAAATTGATGGACGTGTTAAATCCATATGTAGAAAGAATGAAATTACATGACACCAACAGAAAATATGGGCATTCAATAAGCTCTGCAGGAATTATTCGAAATACTTACTGAAGAATAGTACATTGTGTATTATAATTTATTCTAATTCAATCTACTAAAAGGAGTCAGCCACATACTGCAAAAAGGCAACATCTGCATGAGAAAACACCACATTTCTGGACTAAGCTCACAAAGCAGTATCAACATACCTCATAGGGCAGCGCACTACCCAGCAAAAGAGCATTGCCTCCAAGTATAGGGCTGTCTTTAGGATCCACAAGATCTCTACCAAATAGACTATTGAAATCCATATTGGGGGAAAATGATTACTGTCGGGGTTCATTCAGCCGTTTACAAAACAAACTGTTTTTCCCACTAGTCCACATCAGAATTTCATAAATCAAAGCTTGCCTGTTAATCGACTGTTGAAGTTATTCCTCAACATTTTGACTAGTCTAATGGGATACTGGATCTATATGTGTAGGAATAAGTTATTCACCTGTAAGAGTGGGGAAAGGAAGAGTAAAAACCCTAACATTTTAATTCATACTTCCAGTCATGTCTTTTTCATTACTCTCCTCCATCCTGCAGTATCAATAAACATGATTCTTCCAGCTCAGACTGCAAAATGCTTCACTGAATAATCTCCTATAGAAAAGGTTTGAATTTCTAATCAAGTGTCAACAGAAGCCCCGTGTGGCAAATTTCTACTCAGTTCAAGAACGAAGAAGACTTTCCTTTTACTGGATTGTTTAAGACTACCTCAGTGCAGAAAGAAAAATGCAACAAGGTATTAGAAGTGACAATTAAGAAAAACGGCATGCCTTGATTTAGGCCTTAGTCCTGCCGCCCTTACCCAGAGAACTTTTACAACTTTATTTTTATGCCTACTTAAAAGAAGATTTAGTCTGTGCTTAGCAAAATATAATAAAAAACCTGGTAAAAGTAAGGGAAGGAGAGAATATATTGCTGGGGAATGTTATAAGCTTTTAGACCAGTCTAGTGGGGAGCTGCAAAGGGGAAATAGCACTTGAGTTACAAAATCATTCAGATGAACTGTGGCTAGTTTTTCTCCTTTAAATAAAAATTAACATAATTTATCATCTGACTGCTACAAAAGCTAGACTGTGAACTCAGCAACTCCTTCATGTTGTTATTTACTTCACAAATCAGGTCAAAATGAATTAGAATTTATTATAATGGATAAATTTGAGAATCTTTGCTCCTGCACTTCAACTGAAGCTTTACATGCATGAGGGCTGAAAAAGGACCACTGATCCAGTATATACCTCCATGTTAAAGATAATGATTGCTGTCCAAAGAATTATTTTTAGCCCATATGATCCATAGGACACATTCTTCAAAAAAATCCTCTTCTTTCTGCATTCCTGGCTCAATATTCATGGCTCTGGAGAAACAGGATATTTCAAAAATGAAAAATGCTTAAATCACTATGTAGAAAATCTGTTACAAAGTCAGATTACAGATCTTGTCCTGACCAACTCTCAAATGAGAAGGAATGAGAATGTAATTTTAAAAGAGGGTGAAAAATTCAGTAAAACATTTTTTACAATAGTCAGCAATATTATAACTTCACATTCATATTCTATGGGTATTTCAGGCCTGCCTCAGATTAAAATAAAAAAAGTCTGATTTTGAATTACTGTAATTAACTGCAAAAGCTAGCTGATTTGTTGACGCAAAATAATGTCAATCTTTTTCATAAACTTGTTAGAATCTTTGTAAATAAATAGTAAAAATTATACAAGGAACAGAAATTCAGCTCTTTGTCATCAGTTTGCTGTTAGCATGCAGAGAAAGGTGGCGTAGGGAGCAAAAAATCGACTTTCCTACAATCATTAGTGTAACATTACAAACAGTGAGCTCTATTATTGTCAGTGTGCTTGTGAAGGAAGGAGTATATTTTACATTTCACCCTGAAAACTTAAGTCTGGAAGGAAGGAAGGTGTGAAATGTTGAGTTTGTTTAGAAGCAGAGTAGGTCAAAAAATAGTCTGGAAAGCACTGGAGAAGGAAAAGACAAATCCCTCTTGAGCTGAATAGCTGCAGGCATACACCATTAATTTTTAGATATTAAAAAGTGCTGAGGCATATTCTGAGAATCTTCACTCTTACACTGAATTTTTTTCTGAGAATATCAGGGCAAGTTTTTAATTTCAGAGTACAAGCAGCATAGTCTGGCCCTAAATTGAGAATATCCTTAAGAGAATATACTTAAGTATAAAAGCAGTTGAGAGTCATTTCACTGCCAATGTTACATATTTGCACCTTAAATGTGAGTGAAAATCATATTCTGCAAACAATATGGATTCTGGTTCTCTTTTACTATTGTAAATCAGGGGGAAAGAAGAATCATGACACTCCGTAATAGTAATGACCAATTTGCTATAGTAAGCAATGGCACAACTGACGCAAAATCCAGCTCTTGATCTGATCTTACAGAACAGAGCATTGCCCAATATACATTTGAGAAAAGTTGAGTGGGATCAGGCTATTTAATAGAGGGAATGAGAAATAAATCAGAGCTGTAATCTCAAATTCAAATCATTAAGTACTCATTGATACCTGTCTTGCAGCAGCTGTAGATGGAATGAAAAACCTGATGCAGGGCTGGGCTAAGAGTGATCTGAGACACAACATACAGACACTGTCCAGGGGTGAGGGCAGAAATGCAGTTATTATTTTACACTTCTTAAGTTCTGTGTATTTTCAATATGTTTTACCAGGACACAGAGGATACTGACCTGTCATGCTCTCTATCTAGAAATCTGATACAGCATTTGTAAAAGACATAAATTAAGTATGGCATCTGGCTTCACCCAATTGTAACTATGGCCCAATAAGTTTATTGCAGTGTCGTGTTCTGGTAAATCTTCTCTTCTACTAAAGCAGATATTTTAACAAGGCACCAGAAAACAACATTTTCTGCAATCCATAATATCAGCTTTTGTCACTAAGGCCTTTATAGGCACTCTAAGCACAACAAGCATCCCGATCATGGAGGGATCAAAAGCTCATGTGTTGCTGCAAAGAAGTACAAAACAGTCTGGGGCCCAATTCTGCTTCTACCATGGTCAACAGCAAAGTTAATAAGTCATTTTTCTTCTAAACTACTAAAACGCCCCTAAACTGCAACCTCTGTCTCACAGAGGTTTAAATCAAACATTGGTTTAGAAGATAATACTACCTCGGGTAAAGGATTTTCACAGAAGGGAAGAAAGAATAAAGGCATAAGCCTGTCAGATCACGGTTACCAGTGGACAACTACAGCCTGCTTTGTTTCCTTGTTACAAAGATTAAAGTAATAATAATTTGACCATGCTTCCATCAATTTAAAATGCTCTGCTAAATAAATATTTTTAAGATCTGTACAACAGACCTTCTATTTAACAATGAATACATTTCAGACTAATGTGCTGCCAAGCCCCAGTTCTCTTTCTAGCAGCTGAATTCTTGGATAAAGTCATTTTGCAGGGTATGAGCAATGCAGTTCTGAAAATAGCATCACTGCAAAATGAAAGATGGCAAGAACCTCTACAATGCTGATTTATGTCAATGAAATCTCATCTCTTATGATTAGTATCTATTTTGATGTTTTCAGCTGAATTTTCATACTTAATAAAATGTACGTCTATTGAATTTGTTAATTTTGAGGCCCTGTCATAAATGTCTAAGAGGGAAACAAACAAAAAAACAGAAAAAAAAATACCCATTCACAATTTACATCATAAAATATGTAAAATAGAAAAATGTTTCGTGCGTCCAAATGATTTGCATTTATCACCACCACAGGTACAGAGACACTTCACAAAAAGAAACCAACAACAATCAACAAGCTATTTCAGACTTATCTTTAAGAATGTTTCTACTAGAAGAATGGATCGGAGCGATACTTTTTAAAATATCAGTGGGTCTATACATCTCGTGTAGTGCTCAGTATTCAGACCTGCTACTGAGAAAACACTAAGAGGTGATATTGCACTTCCCTGATTCTAAGTAGATTGCATCTTTTGGCTTTCTTTCAAATTCACTGATATGAAGGTACACTTCAGCAGGTTATTTTTTTCCCAATAATGAAGACTTCGAAATAGATCGGAAAATAAAATTTTCAAATGAGAAGAAGCCTCATATTTTACAATCCATTAATGCAGCTGTCTTTTCTAATTAACATCAGCAATAAAACTGGCATTCTTCTGTCACAGATTTTATGCTAAAAATGAGATTATGCGTATATGAGAGGTGTCAAAATCCCCATGTCTGACAGTAGAAACAGATGAAAAGAAAAGAACACACCATAAATACCTTCTGTCTACATTCGGTCACTGATTTTATATAGAAAGTGATGCTGTGTACTAAGCCCAGCTACATTCTCAGCAAGACGTACACTTGTTAGGTCCATGTGCAGAAACCAAAAATACAAATGTCCCAGTTGTGCAAGCTCTAATTCATATGACTCATATAGACTTCCCTGAGTTGTCCTAATGACACCGAAACAGTAAGGATGATTCATGCAAATAAAAAATAGGAATACACAACTTCTTTTCTAAAAATTTCCTGTCAGCATATGCATACATATATATATGTTCATACGTATATTATTTTTATCCTCTGTATATTATTTTTTATCCTCAGATGTTTTACATTTATCTAAGTAGCTAAGCATCTAAGTATCAGATCTGAATTGACTATAACATATAATTTAATCTCTACATATAGAACAGGTGACTGAGGAGGAAAAAAAGGATAAAAGACAAAGGAAAGAGAGAAAATGAGTGGGGGAGGAACATTAGAGGAAATAAAATAGAAACAGACCTTAAGCTATATCCAGAATAATGTAATTACAGAGACAGCACAATTGATATCGAAAGGTTTCATCTGTAGGTTTATCAACATTAAAATATCTGTTTTGTTTTGTTGGTTGTTTTTTCCTTTTTAATATGTAAATAAAGGGTTATCATCACAAAGCAGTAGGTACATCTTTATATCATACATTGCTGCCAGTAAAACTATCAACACTGCTGGGATATAGTGTGTTAAAAGTATACTTAAGATTTACAACAGATTTTTAAACTCAAGGCTATCTGTTTTGATGCAGTGTAGATAAAAGAACAGAGAGTCCTATGCTACCTTTATCAGAAAACATAGAAATTACATTTCCTTAATAGCATTTTTTTTCTTAAGTCTGTATAGATGCAGATGGTAAAGAAATCTATATGGCTAAAAAGAAAGAAGTGCTTTGCGTACTCTGTTAGCAGTAGTGTGGTTACAGTGACAGGAGTACCATGTACAACAATACGAGTGCAAAATATCTGCTGTGCTGCCTGTACAACCGAAATATTTAGAGTTGCTATGTTAATAGTAAGAGCACAGTACCCTGCACCAGCACATAACAGATCCCTAATAGATGATACAATGAAAATTATACATTTTAATGAAATCTAATATATATCGATCAGTAGCTAAGCCTTATAGCTAAAGATCCAGACATAATTACCACTATACTTAAACAGTTCATTAAAGAAAAGTCTTCAATATTTGCAGTGAAGTATTCCAACATAGGAAGCAACAAATGCGATTATACCACCTGCTCGGATTTTCAATGAAAAATTAAGGCTCCCATTTCATACAACACAATCCTTCATTTGAAATTCTCTGTACATTGCTGGGTAAATAGATCAGAGCCTTTCTGCCTTGTCAGAGAAGTAAAATTTATCAAGTGAGATTCTATCAAACAGGCATTGCTTAAACCAGCATTTTTTGCTAAAAATGTTCCATACTTGTATACAGCTGCATTGTTGATAAGGAATTCAGAGTGTTTCAGTAAAAGGCACCATGATAAAATATTTACTGATGCAGAAGGAACAGATAACTGAAGGAAAAAGTGATTGTACAATAATGAGTTGTTGATGAAATAATGAATTATATAGCTCTGAATATGCACATTTTTCATACAACAGCTGGGAAACGCTACTTCCTTGGACCAACTTTTTAACTAAGAGAAAAACAGACTAAAATTCATGCAGAGAAAGCAGGTAGCTAAGAACATAGAATCTGCAGACCTTCTGTTCTTTAGTTATTAATATCCTTTCTTTCCTTTATTCTCTTCTCCTGTGTTTTTCCCCTTTTTTTAATATTCTTAAAATAGAAAATCTTTCACATTAAGAGCATTTGCATCACCTCTCTTTGTTCTTCCCCATTTCTAATCTATAGTAGGAAAAAAATCACTGCTGTCAGGTCTCACAAAAGAATCCCAAAATTGTTTTCTCTTTCACCTGTTACATCATTACTTTTTGCAAAGCAGCTCTCCCTGCATCAACCTGTTGTGCTGTCTTCTAAATGAATTAAGCCTTATTTGCACTTTGATTTAATTTTGAGGGGAAACATTAGTATGAAGGATGGAGAAATGTTACAGATTGTTTCTACAATATTTCAATGGAATAATAATGAGAAAAAAGAAAATCAACAGCAAGTAGATTGTGTAGAACATGGAAACGCTGTTGACTAACATTGCATTCTGTAGTACTTAATCATAGGTATAGCTGTAATTAGTTATATTATATAGTATGTTTCCCTGTTGACAATTTCTGTCATCATGACTGGCAGTAAAGGTAAATTCTGAAAGGAATTAGCAAACATGGACAGAGGGACAAAAACAGTTTTAAGAAAATATCACATAATGTTATGTGAAAAAGTGATCTAGACTTCCATTTGAAATGATACAATATTCTTTTTATACAGTATTCTTTTAATTTCACTAGCTTCCCTATTTCTTTCTCTTTTAAAACTAGGAAAAAAAGCTATATGGAAAATAAATTGTAATTAGCTGTGAATGATAACCTTATCACCTCAATAAGAAACAGTTAATACAGGAGCTCAAACACAAGAAAAGCACTGACTTTAAAAACCCTGGCTTTTCATTTTGTCACTCTTGCTTCTACATGGCACATCTTTATAAACTGCAACGTGAGACTATTTTAAAAGATAATTTTCCCTTCAATGAAAGTCTGTATTTATTCAACTTAGAAGATACTAAGTGGTTATTTTACACTTTGTATTCCTTTCTTTCACTGAACAGTGCGAGCATCCCTTTGAGTCTTAAAAGTCTTCTGTAATGGAACCGATGCTCAGAACTCAATCCAATTATAACAATCTACCAGCAGTACTAATTGGTGAAAATGCATCGCTGGTAATTGCTGTAAACTCATCCTTCTGCACAGGATGAACGAGGCAATAAATCCTACCCGGCGTTAAACAATAGGGAAGACTACCAGTAGCACCGTTTTTCTTATGCAAAATGCATTACAGTGAGTCATCTGCTTAAAAGTTATCTCCTGGTAGCTTTAACCCAGATTCAGGGACGAAAGTAAGCGCTTCCAGAAAGAAAAGAAAAAAAAAGAGAAAGGAAGAAAACACGGTCATCAGTCCGTAGTGGTTTTTGTTTGTTTTTTTTTTTTTTTTTCCAACTGTAGCCCAATCTCC
>VZZY01012637.1:0-47941 GCA_013400335.1 Eurystomus gularis | reverse complement strand
CTTCACCCCCGCCCCGGCCGCATCTCTAACCTCGACACGCTTTTCCGATTCCTTTGAAAATCCGGAGGAAAAATTCCTTTTTAGCCACGTTCACGTCTACCAGTCTCTGTGGCAACTATACATCCTCCCTACAAAGGCAGAAAGTGATCCAGGGAGGTATTTCTGTCCTTGATTACTGAAGCGGCTAAAAGTTCAGTCACAATCCTGATTTTCTTCTCACTCTGCGGGCTGCTACTTTTGTTTGGTCGATTTCCTTTCTTTTCATCGTGTGTACATTGACGTTTATTGAATTAAATATAATTATGTTATTCTACTTCTATTTTTGTACATTGAATTTGTCCAACAGGTGATAATGAAAGAGCAGACCCAGTATTCAGGTTGTTTTCACATCCTTTGTATTTAAGGGTTACATCATCTTGAATGCATTAACTCAAAATTTCTACAAACCAGAGAGGTTCTCATCTCTATTTTAAAGGTGGCAAAAGGACCAAAGCTGAGATCCACAAATGAAGAATTGAGTGTTCACATTGCCTAGGCTCCAAGCCAGCGTGATATTTCAGTTGCAATCTGTAAAGCATGCAGTCACTCATCCACATTGTTTCTGGATTGGAGCTGGCACTTTGGAGCTGGTGGGAAGAACTCCCAGTTGTCTTCACCTATCCACCTACCTGTAGGTACGTAGGATTCAGGATTTGGATGCAAGTCCAAAATAGAAATTTCTAAAATAATGCTGCAGCCTGTAGACTCAGTCTGAATAATAGAATCATAGAATCTTAGGGGTTGGAAGGGACCTCCAGAGATCATCGAGTCCAACCCCCTGCCAAAGCAGGATCACCTAGGGCAGGCCACACAGGAATGCATCCAGGCAGGTTTTGAAAGTCTCCAGAGAAGGACACTCCACAACCTCCCTAGGCAGCCTGTTCCAGTGCTCCGTCACCCTCACAGGAAAGACGTTTCTCCTCGTGTTGAGATGGAACTTCCTGTGTACTAGCTTATAGCCATGATTCCTTGTCCTATTACTGGGCACCATGGAAAAGAGACTGGCCCCTTCTACTTGACACTCACCCCTCAGATATTTATAGATGTTAATAAGATCCCCTCTCAGCCTTCTTTTCTCAAGAGTAAACAGCCCCAGTTCTCTGGGGCTTTCTTCATAGGAGAGATGTTCAAGTGCCTTAATCATCCTCGTAGGCCTCCGTTGGACTCTCTCCAGTAGATCGCTGTCTCTCTTGAACTGGGGAGCCCAAAACTGGATACAGTATTCCAGGTGTGGTCTGACCAGGGCAGAGTAGAGGGGTAGAAGAACCTCCCTAGACCTGCTGGACACAGTTTTGTTAATGCACCCCAGGATACCGTTGGCCCTGTTGGCCACAAGGGCACATTGCTGCCCCATGGATAACTTACTATCCACCGGGACTCCAAGGTCTTTCTCCATGGAGCTGCTTTCCAGCAGGACAACCCCTAATCTGTACTAGTGCCTGGTGTTATTCCTCCCCAGATGCAGGACTCTACACTTGTCCTTATTGAACTTCACGAGGTTCACCTTTGCTGAGCTCTCTAGCCTGTCTAGGTCTCGTTGGATAGCAGCACAGCCTTCTGGTGTGTCAGCCTCCCCTCCCGGTTTTGTATCATCAGTGAACTTGCTGAGGGTACACTCTGTCCCCTCATCCAGGTCGCTGGTTAAGATATTGAACAAAACTGGACCCAGTTTTGGGTCCAGTGGGAACACCACTGGCCACAGGCTTCCAGGTGAGGAAGAGTGCCTATAGCCCAGCTTTTATGGGTTTTGCCTCATCAAGTGGCTGCACTTCAGATAGTCAGCTATAAACTGCTCATCTGAGCATCTCTGCTTTCCTACAGAGATGTAGAGGCACCAATGGCCTCTGCTGCCCGGTGCGGCAGGTAACGGCCCAGTCATGGGCATGTGATACAGAGGTCGTGCTGCACATAGGGTGGACCAAGGTGAGATCAAGGGTGAAGAGAAGACATTGAGGAGTGGAGTAAAGGTTTAGAGAAATGCAAACAGAGAAGAGGCTGTAAATGTGCAGTAGTTCAGATTGCATAAGGCCATGGCGGTTTTACTTTTTAGTAATTTAAGGCATCTCCTCACCCTTGGGGCCCTACACTGTTTAAGAGTAGCATTAGCCATTATCAAGAGGACATCAATTCAGTTACAAACATGAATATTCCCAAAAAAGCACTGTTTCTTCTCCTTGATAGGACTCTGAAGGTCAGCATGAGTTCATACCTAAACTCTGCTGAGATCCACAAACTAAATGTTCTTCTGTTAGTTATGGCCCGAAACACCTACAGCCTCACAGTGGTTACACAGTGATGGATTAACACTCTGGAAACATCCCTTTTGAATGGAAATGCCCCGTCTAGCTCCTTCTCCACCAAAAGGATTCAGCACTCACCCATGTAATCTCTGCTCAACAGGAAAGTGCTCATGTTCAGTTCCCAGCTGTGCTTTCCCCAGAGGCCCACACACTGCTCACCAAGCTGTTGGCACTGACTTAGGAAAGCACTGCTCTCCCACTGGCATGGACAAGCAGAAAAGGGTGTACATGTTGGTCAGGGCAAGAAAGGGTGCAAATAACTGTGCAAACCCACACAGAAATGATTTCAGTAGGTAAGAATAGGCAAGACCACTTTCCCTCAGACGTACAATTTCCATGTAACATACAGCAGAAAGATCAAAGAATGATAATGTAAAATAATAGAAAAGGATAGGGTGGCACAGGAATGTTTCTTTCATCATTAGTGTAATTTCCTGTAAGTCTGCATTTTTGATGCTGCATCCATCATTTATAGAGCTCCTCAGGGCAATAATTATTGCTGCTGATAATTCTAACAACACGCGGCTAGCAATGCAACAGTGCAATGCACGGGTAGGTTGACACCCCATCTAGTACACTAAGGTCTGGCTTGTGACTGTTTCAGCAGTATTTGTATACTGTAACAATAGCTGAAATGTGGAAAAGATGCTGGAGAAAATACTGCTATTTTTCAATACAGTAATATTTGAAGCATCAAATCTGTGGTGCTATTTACAACTGTATAATAAGCCTCTGCAAGATAATCCTAAAGCGAACACTACGTAGGTGTATGTCAATGCCTGTGGAGCTCACTGAAACTCAGGAATGAAGGAGAAGAGAAAGGTTGTCTATATGCATCTGCAGCATGGAGGAGAGATACACAGGTTAGCTCCAAACAAGCTGGTTGAGGTGTTGAGGAGCAGCAAGGGCTTGAAAACAGAGGTCAGCAAGGGCTACCTCTGTGGCATTCATGAGAAGACTCAGATCTGTGATATAGAACTCAAGCTCAGTCTCCAAGCTTTACAGGATTTACAAGTAAACTTGGACTGGAGCCCAGTTTTGACAAAAGCTAGACTCAACAATTTTCCTTCAGAATCAAGTGAGGCTTGAAACTGAGTTTTGAATTTTTGCCTTTTTTTGAATCTGAAACCTAGGAAGCCAATATCACCCTGAAGCACGGGGAAGAAAAGAATGCTGGAGTTACTCCAGGAGTAACGTGTTCTTTACTAATTGCTCATTCTTTTATTTCACCTAATTCTTTATGGCTTAAAAATGCACTTATATGCCAGGTATTTGATAAAAATGCAGAACATGTAGAAATGTTGACCTCATCCTACAAACATGGATGGATATGAGTAATTGCACTCAACTGAGTTCCCATTAACTTTGATGGGAAAGTATAACTGATTAAAAAAAAATACTAGCAGAATTAAGTTTCTTGATATTTCTTAATCTTTCCATAATCCAGACCAAAAAAGCACAAACGTAGTTTGATCATGACATTTTAAAAAGCCATTAAAATCTCCTAAGTGATCAATTCCTTTACACTTGATGATTATATTATTTCCCTGCACAGTCATGTTTCAAACAATATTTTAAATGCGTGTTTTGTATTTCACAGTAATGTTGCACTGAAGATATTCTTATGATTTATCTCTGTTAAGGTTCCTAAGGATCTATTACAGCTGACAAGTCTTCTTTTATAAGCACTTAAATGTAGACTTGAATGACAAACCACGAAAGTAAAATTTTCTTCATTTTAATTCACCTCATCCTAAATTTATTACCTGTTGTATCTGACCGGGACCTTTCTGTGAAGGAGCACAGGAAAGACAGGGCTTGATATAATGAAAGGGGTCTTACAAACCCATTTGCTTTGCATCTACTTGGTGGACTTGGCAGTGTTGGGTTTACGGTTGGACTTGATGATCTTAAAGGTCTTTTCCAACCTAAATGATTCTATGATTCTACTGAAATCATTGGGAATCTTTCACTTGACCATGGTGGTCCATATGACAGAAATAAAAACTCCTATTGCAAAAATACAAAATTTGTATCAAAGGCTTCTTCTCAGTTTAGTATATCAGTAACAAGTATTAATGATCAAGCCTTCCTCTTTAAATTTCTGGATAAATTACTTAACATTTTCATAAGTTATTTGTGCTGTCACAAAGCTTATGTAAGACACAAATAGCTGGGCCTTCTGTCTCTTAACCATCTTTCTTTGAAAAAAAAAAATACTGAGCTAGAACCAGATTGAAAATTTTATGCTTTTACATAAACTCATTCTTCAGTAGTCAGCATTCTCATAAAAATTTTGGAAAACAATGTCAGGTTAAGACTAACATATACAGTGATTGTAGCACTTGTGTGAATAGATGGCATGCAATGACCAAGTGTCTTAAGTGTCCATTTTTCGTTTGTTTTATTCAATAAATCAGTAGTGGCTGTTACTCTTGCTGACCCTAATCTGCGGTGTGCCGCGTACACTTCACCTCTGTGGCTGGGGTGACAAGTACTTTGCTAGATGGAACCCAAGATGTCATTCAGTTCAGCCAAAATGTGCTTGCTGGCATACTGTAAAAAGCGTGACAAGGTCTTAATCAGTGCCACAGGGGTACCAAAATACCATTTTGTTTCTGGCATGGAGCATCTTCTTTATGTCTGTGTGTTACACAGGGCAGGAGGGGGTAATCTTACAGAGTAGTTCTCATCCTGTTTGCTTGCGCAGGACTGACTAGAGAGTGCAGGCAGCCTGATCTCAATTTCCAATTTCAGGGGAAAAAATCCCTCTTATTGAAGCCTGCATCAGCTGTAAATGCAAGATCCAGCCCATTGCCAGTGAGCTGAATGGTTTTACATATTTGAACTGGATATCATTTTCTATTGTAAAAACTTTGTCAGCTACTTCCAGCAGCAAGGTAGTCAGTGATATTTTGTTCTCACTTTTGTTTTTATTCACATTAGAGTAAGCATGCTGAACCTAGCAGCAAAACTTTCCCTCTCTGATAAAATTGTTTATTTTTTTCTTATCATTATCATATTTGAGGTCAACATTCACCCTAATTGTAGTCATGAGAGCAGGAATGTCTGTATTTTCACACTATTTTGTTTGTTTGTTAGTTTAACAGCAGTGTCAAAACAACAAATTTAAGGATGGTTTAATATTGCAACTTGGAGCTCAGCATAATAAATATTCTCTTGGTGAATATATTAAAAAAATATCTTAAAACAAAGTGCCAGGCTTGTAAAACATCATCCATTTAAGAAGGAAGCATAATAAAAATTTTATTGAATTATCACTAATCTTGATGCATTGATGCAGGACACTGTAGCACTATGTGAAGATAGTAGTTTGGTTCTGAAAGACTCTCTATTCATTCTATTATTACTATTATGCTTTTTAGTTTGGAAGAAAAATGAACTTTTTTGTTCAAGAATCACTGTATCGTATTTCACAGTGTAATGTGGAAGTGCTCGTTATAAATCTCATATTGATGTTGTGACACTACTCACAGAAAACCATAAATGTCAGTAATCTTGTTGGAGGAAACCCTCAATTATGAATGTTAAACCGTGGTATATTCTGAGCTTGTAAAGAAATATAACTTCTGAGAACACTCTTATACAAATAACATATGTTTTACATAAGGATGAAGTGACACAATGTTTTTGTACAACCTTGTCTATCTTCCACCCAGCCCCTTATCTATTTTAACTTAGTTTATTCCATCCCTTCCATTGACTTTAAGCAGATACCGTTCTTTCTTGAACCAAGTATATATGTATTTCTTTTCTCACCTCCCAAATCAGACATTTTTTCCCCAAATTTTCACCCTGAGATTCATCTTTACACCAGTAGAAGCTTTTCTAAATGTAAGAATGCTACTCTCCTGAAATCTGGTGTCTTGCAACTTTATAGGACTAAAAAGGTGTGCATCATCCCACTGACAGGAGAGGACAGCTGCTCTCTGAAGTGGCAATCAGAATAATCAAAGTAAACCACTTCCAGCCAAATGGCACGAAGCCACCTCAAGATCTCATACCTGCTTAACCCATCTAACATAAATAACCAGGTGGTTATGAAAGCTGCATTCAGAAATTATTGCTGAGATTTTAACTAGCAGTATTCCTGCAAAAGAATGGGTGCTGTCATGCCATCCAGCCTCCAACACTGCTTTTGAAAGTTTAATAGGGTGAGCTAAAGTTTAGTGGGAAAGTTGTAGCTGACTCCCTTCTTTTGGGAGCATAGTTATTACTGCTCCCGTTCTGCACTTGGAGAGATACACATGGACTACCTACAAGGGAAAAAAAGTTTCTTTTGTCTTATCCGATAAGTAACAACAGTAATCACCGTGCTTTTAATTAAATGACTGTTAAGCGTCTTGTGCTCTCAGCTGAGGATGACAGCCTGAGAGTGTGTGAGTGTTGTTATCTTTGGACAAGGTACTGTGCATGAGCGAGACATGGTATTTGTCAGAGAATTGCCTCCAAGAACCTTTTGCAGACTGGCGTTTGCATTCAGTGTTGGATCACCAACCTTCTGAGGCTTTTAAGTTTAACAGCTAGGAAAAACTAGTGATGTTTGCTCTGTTCGTAGTCAATGGACATAGACCAGTCCCTCCACAAAATGAAGCATCCCATCTTAGAATAGGTCGTTGAGATTACATCAGTCTGTTTCATCTGCCTTACAAACTATTAGTGAATACAAAAATAACTCAGAAGGAATATGGAGCAGGGAAGAGATGAAAAAAAAAAAAAAGAGGAATGAAAGATAGCAGAGGAAAAGTAAGAGTTAAGAACATGAAAGTATACATTTCAAAGGAAGGGTATGCACGTGGAGGTGAAGAAAAAGCAGTAAACATAGCATAAAAGGAAAATAATATTTCAAAAGGAAAAGGAAAAGTGAGGTTAGGAAAAGTAAAGTGAAGTGAAAAAGTAAAGAAAACAGGAAAATTATGATAAAAAATGGTTAGGAGGGTGAGGTATTAAGGGGAAGGAAGACATGGTGCTGAAGAGATGGATGTAAGTGGGAAGGGTAACAAAGAAGAAAAGGGGAAGGAGAACACTAACAGAGATATGGTCTACACATTGATGTGAGTGTATTTTAAAGATGGCAAATTAGGAGTCCTAATTGTGAAAAAGACACATATTCAACAAGTCTTTGGGTATGTCAGGGGAGCACACTGTAGACTGACGTGACTTTGCCACGACCACGCTGTGCTGGATCAGAAGCCAGGTGGCCCTGTTATCTGGGATCAGGCCCACTCTAGTATCCTTCGTCCCTAAGCAGAGATTACTAGCTCAGATAATGGAGGCCAAGTAGCTTCAGGTTTAAGACTCACTACTTGTGCTCAGGATGAGGGCGGAACTCACTCCTGTGTAATGCAATATACTTCAATCTGATAGTGCAGCATCTGCTACTGATTTTATACAAATTGCAAAAATTACTTACGGTAAACTTGAGTCTTCTGTGTGCCCGTAGTTTCTAATGAGAGGAGCTAGTGGGAAAGAGGGTAAACTTTATGCCAAGTACCCTTAGGAAATAATAAAATAATAAATAAATATTTATAATATTCCTTCTCCAATGAAGCCTGAGGGCAAATAGGCTCTCTCATCTCTTTCACGATTTATTAAAAATCTTTAATTGGCAGTTCTTAAAAAAATCAAATTCAGATTTTTAAAGTGAAAAGTCAAAAGATAATAGCAACTGTAGGTAAAGTTGCACATCTGATCAACCCCAGTGTCTAATTAAAATGAAGGAATGGTTTTTAAAGTTACATTTCAAGCTTCTGCTATCATTTAGCAGAAGTATTTTTATGTTGAAAATGTAAAGTATGTAAAATGTGCATGTGTCCATAATATCTATACAGGTCTAATTCTTTCTAGAATCATAATACTCCATTAAGCTATGTAATAATTATGTCATTTATCCATATGGATTAATACCCCCTCTATAGTCCAATTTCACAAGTCGTAACATATCAGTATGGTAATGTTGAGTCCCCTTGTTATAATTGGCTCTGCACAGTCTGCAGTTCCATGCAAAGCAAAAAGGGCAGCTCTGTACAATCCACTCCAAATGCTGGGATTAATTATGTTGTCGACTTCATACTGTACTTGCAGATGTTATTAATTACTGCCACTCCCAGTTTAATAGCTGTTTCCATAGTGACTATGAGAATTTAAAGAAGGTGTGAAGGGAAGTAAGTTGAGTAGTTGGCTTTGGTTTGTTTATTTTTTCTAAAAGGAGGACAAAAGCAATCTGACTATGTGTATGTATATACAAAAAAAAAAAATCCCCAAACACTAAGCAGTGAAAGATAAACAAAAAGTAATGGCACAGAGGAACATGGACATTTTCAGAAGGTACCAAACTACTTAAATAATCAATTACTTAAACCAACAATCTGCTCTCTCTTGATCTTTAAGTTTAATCCTAGTTTGCACTTTTGGGTACAATCTGAAAGACTAGCAAATTCAGGGTGCATGCAGTGCATGTAAGTGTGGAGCTATGTCTGTCTCCAGCATCACAGATTTACCAGATACAAACATGCTACCAGCGGCACAGGTTTAGAAGTAACAGGTTTAAAAATGTAGATTTCTATTTCTTGAAAGAATGGAGACTTGGTCATAAATTTAATATCTTATGTGACTTAGAAATTAATTATGTGACTGTTTCTCCTCCAACTGAAATAAATCTTTTTATGTCCACTGCCCAGCACATTTAACAGAACAAGAACAAACTGTATCAGCAAACACATCGGGTACCTGTTATTATCTTTGAGTCCTCTCTAAACTCTTCTGTTCAGACAGTTGCTGTTGGTTAAGAAGTATTCTGAAAACATCTAGGTAGAATGTCCTGATAACTGGAGATATGGATAGTTTAATATTTGCACTCCTCTTATATAAGAAAATAAAGTGAAAATAAAAGCAACTACTGATAAATTACAAATGATGGCAAGTTGAACCTACTGTGGGAAAAAAGGTGAGAATTCTGATATTTTAAGGAGATACGCTGAATAACAGAAATGTCTCATTTTCAAGGAACTTTTCAAATATTTATTTAACTTTTTAACCAATGGCTCTTAAAGATAATTGAAGCTAACAAAGGAAGCAGAAAAAATATGGTTATTCACAAAATGTATATTTTCTTAAAAAAAGAAATGCCCTTCGATTTGGAAAACTACTAGCACCATTTCTCTGTAAGTAAATGTAATGATCATTTATCATGCTCTACCTCTTAAAATGTCATCTTAAAATTATAACAACCTGAGCTGTATTTCCATCAATAGCTGTGATAGAAAATGTGTCCTTAAATGTCCAGTTGTCCCTCCCTCAAGTACAGAAAGCCTTTCCTCCTCTTTGAGATGCAGATAACTGACTCCAGCAGATTTCCTGGAATTTTTTACAAGAATTTTCACCTTTTTAATTACCAAGGAAAGCCCATTGTCAAGTCCCACATGCACCCATCTGTGTTCTGGGAGTGAAATATATCCTTCTGAAGCAGGTGAGAGTTTGTCTTGTGCACTGCTGAAATCCTGGTTTCAGAGTTTAAGTAGGTCAGAAGTGGTGCCCAGTGACTTTTCTTCAGAACAGTACATGACACCTCAACTGCTTGTATGTATTAGTAGTTCAGTATTTGAAAATGTCATCAAAAAATCCACCTAAACATAGTAATAATAATCTAGAGTATAATAAAATAATTAATCATATAAAAATAAAATCTGAAAAAATAGAAGGGCTTTTAATGTTTAAGAGGATAAATCTGGACTGAGAATTTTCCTTTTATAACACAGATCAAGGTTTTCCCAGTGAGCTGGGAAATTCCTGTAGGACCTAGGCATGTTCTGCCTCCCACGCAACACTTTGCTGCAGAAATCCTCTTTGAGGAGAAAAAGTTCCTCTCCAAAAGACACTACTGCTATTTCCTCATCTCTCACCTTGGACTGAATGCCCACATGCATGACCCTTGAGGCAGGCCAGCTAAACCACACTTTTGTGGTAGGCTGACCCTGGCCAGATGCCAGGTGCCCACCAAAGCCCATCACTCCCCTCCTTGGCTATACAAGGAAGAGAATACATAATGAAGGGCTCGTGTGTCAAGACAAGGACAGGGGGAGATCACTCACCAATTACTGTCAATGGGCAAAACAGGCTTCACTTGAGGAAATAGGTTTAATTTCTTATCAGTCAAATCAGAGTACGACAATGTGAAATAAAACCAAATCTTAAAAACACCTTCTCCCCACCCCTCCCTTCTTCCTGGGCATAACTTTACTTACAAATTCTCTACCTCTTTCCCCCAGGCAGCACAGTAGGACAGATAGGGGGGGCTGCAGTCAGTTCATCACACATCTCTGTCACTCCTTCCTCCTCAGGGGAAGAACTCACAGTCTGCCTCTGCTCAAGTGTGGAGTTCATCTGAGGTGCTGGGGTCTGAGTTGTAAGCCTCAGGTTGGACTTGACCTGTGAATGAGTTATAACCTAGCAGAATGTTTTGGTTTCCCTGCTGGCTTCATGTTCCAGAGGCAGAACCTGGCCCACCTGTGTCTCTGTGGCTCCACCCTCACCCAGGTGGTTGTGGTTGGGGTGGTGGGCGAGGCCAGGATTATATTAACCAGGAGCCAATAAGTCAGAGGAGCTTCTTGTTTTGTGTGGCTTCTGTTGGGGCTGGATGCACCTTGCTGAGCCCTCTTGGTGATGGCCTTCCATGTGAAGGGCCACTGAGGGAGCCTTCTCTGTCTGTTGTGTCCAGCAGGCGATGCTGGCACCACAGTGGGCAGTGGAGGAGCTGGGCCCACAGGAACCTATGGAACTGTGGTTTGAAAGACTTCTGAGGGGATGTTGCTGAGTTCCATGTTGGCCTGTGTGAGCAGGCAACTGATGGCAGCATAAAATGATGATGGCTGAACCAGCACAACACTCTTCCGTGGGAGACAGTCTTCCACAAACTTCTCCAATGTAAGTCCTTCCCACAGGCAGCAGGCACAAACTGCCTCAGTGTGGGCCCTCTCCATTGGGTGTAGTCCTTCAGGAATGGACTGCTCCAGAGTGGCTCCTCCAGAGGGTCTCAAGTCCTGTTGGCAAACCTGCTTCAGTGTGGGCTCCTCTCTCCACAGGTCCTGCCAGGAGCCTGCTCCAGTGCAGGCTTCCCATGGGGTCACAGCCTCCTTTGGGCATCCACCTACTCTGGGGTGGGGTCCTCAATGGGCTGCAGGGGGACAGCCTGCCTCATCATGGTATTCACTATAGGGTACAGGGGAGTCTGGTCTGGCACCTGGAGCACCTCCTCCTCTTTCTTCACTTACCTTGGTGTCCGCAGAGTTTTTTCTCAAATATTCTCATTCATCTCTCTGGCTGCAATTGCCGTTGAGCAGATTGGTTTACCCTTCTTAATTATGTTATCATGGAATTACTACCACTGTTGCTGATAGGCGTGGCCTTGGCTAGCAGCATATCCATCCTGGAGCTGGCTGGCATTGACTCTATCAGACATAGGGAAATATTCTAGCAGCTTCTCACAGAAACCATCCCTGTAGCCCCCCTCTTACCAGAAACTTGCCACATAAACCCAATTCAATCTTGCATGACATCCTATAGAGAAGTCACCTTACCACCTCCCCGGAGATTGCCTGACACCAGACAGAGGCACCTGCTAAGAAAAAGCAGCAGCAGTGGT
The DNA here is from genome assembly GCA_013400335.1 of Eurystomus gularis. NCBI lineage: Eukaryota > Metazoa > Chordata > Aves > Coraciiformes > Coraciidae > Eurystomus > Eurystomus gularis. Next base: position 35,941 of record VZZY01012637.1, on the reverse strand, counting down.
AGATGGGATCACTATTCATTATTCCCTGGAAATAGAGTTTATTTGTTTCTTTTTGACCTTGGAAACAACCTCCGCCCTTGTCTGGCCTTCTCTTCTGGCCACTCTCCCAAGGTCTGCTTTCTAGGTGTAGAAAGAGATGAGATGGAGATCATTTTTGAAAACATGAAAAGTCTTGAGAAAACACTGAGAGGAAGACATAACCTTGAGAGTACACTGGTAAAGGAGGCAGAAAACCTAACGCAGGGTCAGGAAAATGAAAGGAAAAGGATTAATTAAAATGTACTAACAGAGTTTTGAAGATGAAAAAGGAATTTAAGTGCTAAGTATTTTTCTTTCTAACAGAAGCTCTGCTGAAAATCAATGGGGAAAGCATGCCTTTTATTTGAGTGGCAATTTGCATATTAATATTGTGATAGCATTATGCAATAGTATATAAGACAGATTGGGTAAATAAAGTCTGTGACCAAACATTTCAGCTTTTCTACCATGTCTATTCAAAATAAAATTGGCAGAATGTCACATTGTAGGCTTGTCCTTGATTTGTTTCCAGTAGAACATTAATTGATGTGTTCCCGTGTTTTGATACGTGATTTACAAGCTCTATAACTCAAAGGGTGATTACAGCCAGGCTAGCAATCTGTATGCCAAGCCTCATTTCAGTGAACTGTGAACTGGATATTTCACTCTAGAAATCAAGGCTTTCTAAATGTGTGGGAGACAATATTAAGCAGTGGCAATCAACAGTACAGTTTTCTGTTGGTGTAGCAGGAGGGAGTATTTTGGAATAGCTAGTGCATCTGCTTGCTAGATATTTTTTTCTCAACTCAAAAAAATCTCCAGTGTTTCAAACATAATACCCACAAAATACCCAGAAATGTAGAAGTCTTCACAAAGAACATTCTGTATTTTTAAAAATATCTGTTTTTTTTCAAAGCAACCAAAAGGAATAGAAGAATATGTACAACCAGTTAAAAAAAAAAAAAACAAAAAAACAACCCAACCAATTTTCTTCTCATAGTACTTCAAAAATTGCCTTGCAAAACTCTTGGTAACCCATAAATTTTGTAATTAAAGTTTCAGTCCAATACAATCTACAGTGGCTCAACTGTGACCACTAAATACCAAGGCTATAGTGGGAACTGCGAAAAGTTCAAGCCCATTCTTGTAATACCCTGTGTTACTATACTATTGTTTATCCATTTCATGTTTCATCTGGTTTTCTAATATTATTTCATTTGGTGAAAGATGTTTAACAGAAAAAAAAAATAGAAACACTTTTAAAAATAACTCTATTTTTAAAGAAGTTGTAGAATTTGTGAGTCAAAGAGAAAGTACTGTGATTGTAAGTTTATTTGAAGGCTACTTCTGGTACAGCAGCTTTAGAGGTTAATATCCTGGTTTTATAGATCATTTCAGCTCATAGGTGAAAATGAGCTAGAAGATTGTACTAATAGTAAGGAGCAGGGCACTAGAAGATGGGTAAGGCACATTACTATAACTTTGCAGAGTGAAAAGTGCCACATTTTGGCCACAAATCTGTGGAAGCAACCAGCAGCAGTAAATTGGTGATAGCAAAATATGTAATATATTTAAAACACAAATGCTAGTTCATTTTTTCATACATTAAAACTATCTGAAAACTGAGTATAAAGATATGGCTTTATCCAACTTTTAGAGGAGCACCATTGTCTTCTTTTTACTGATGGGATATGTTGTCATTTCACTGGGATCCTGTGCCAGTGCAATCCTCTTTTCATCAAATCATCTCAGGACTTGGTGCGTAGTCACTGTTTATGGAGACACTCCTTTACTAATGCCTTTTGCAACAAATGCAACTCCCTGGGTGCAGGAGAGAGGTCAAATCTATTACTTTTTGTACAAACTCATATATTTTGTTCCTCTTCATAGTACTTGACTGATTTTTCAGTGAAGCATTTAATGATCTAAAGAGTATTTGTTCTTATTATATATTTTTTCTTCTTTTCTTTTTCATCTGTTGTTTTATCCATACAATTTTTCACTAGAAAGCCAAGCATACGTTATTCTGTGGGTAGAAGGTGAGGAGAGTGGCCCAGCCTCAGGTTTTTCAGTTCTACAAGTAACATGAAATTTTGATGTGGTAGCAAAGTGGCTTCTTAACAGATGAAAGAGTTCATGAGACTTAAATAAAGAAAAATAAATGGAAGTATAAGTGTAGTTTTGATGTGACAAGAAGAGTGTGATAATTCAAGGGAGATCAAGAAGAAAATGGACTTTTGAGGAAGTTTGGGAAAGAGAAATGAGACTGATTAATTTGCTGGAGGAGATAGGTTGTATCTTTCCCTGATACTTCTGATACAGCATCTCGCTATGTCTAAGAAATGAAGTTGCTGCCCTTGGCCTTCATTCCAGATATTTAACTGGTTTTTAGATATCTTTGAACTATACTATGCATAGCATGTCGTGGATATCGAGAGTGAAGTTTAAATTTACTAAATTAATATTACTAAAAGTCTGTGAAAATTACAATGTAGACATGAGAACAGATCTAGAAATACGGTTGCATCCTTACGTACATGTTGTATTTGAACTCCAGCTGGCAAGTAAGCCCCACTCAGCTGCTCTCTTACTCCATGGTGGGATGGCAGACAGACTTAGAAAAGTAAAAGTAAGAACACTCGTGGTCTGAGATAAAGACAGTTTAAAAGGTGAAGCAAAAACCATGTACACAAGCAAAGCAAAACAAGGAATTAATTCACTACTTCCCATCAGCAGGCAGGTGTTCAGCGATTTCCAGGAAAGCAGGGCTCCATCACCCATAACATCCCCTCAAAAGTTCTTGTACACCCCCAGCCTACTTGCAGGTGGGGCGATGGGAGAAATAGAAAAGGCCCAGACTCTGTGAAAGCGCTTGTCTCTGCGTACCAACATTGTTTTGAGCATAAATAAAAAACATAGCCCATACTAGCTACTATGAAGAAAATTAACTCTATCCCAGCCAAAACCAGCACAGAACACTAGGTGTCCAATGATCCACTTCCCCAAGCACTAAAGTTTTCTTTGATTTGTATCTAGCTGAATGAATGAAGATGCAAGTAATCAAGACCAGGTCACCTTGTGGCTTGGAGCTTCCTGCCAACTGAAGAAAATAGAATTAATTTATTGCTGATTCTGCTGTAGGAAATAAGGGTGCTAGGAGTTACCAAACCATGCTCAGAAAATGCTGTGTTCCAGAGGTCAAAAGGTTTTAGAATAAAATAAGAATTGTCAAAAATCAAACTTAAATTAAAACAAGAACCAGCAGTTTCACTACTTTCACAAAGGAGAGAAGCAGAGGCATTATACAATGAGGTTAAGGAAAAAGATGACACAGTTATGGCTATGACATAGCCTTTAAAACAAAAAAACCCCTTTCTTTCATGTTTCTGACTTCAGTTTTATAAAATGCTTCAGAAGAGATTTTGAAGATAATTAAAACCTAGAAAAATGTGATAAAATACAACATGGGTTACTAAAGACTTACTTGATTGTGCTGGATTAAGCTGGTATTTCCCATTGATTTTCTGGACAAGGGAAATGAAATGCATCTAATCTACTTGTACTGTTACAAAGCATCTGATACAATTCCACAAGGAAATTATTAGCTAAATATAGAAGTCAAGGATTACTACAAGAGTTTTAAAATTGGTAAAGAATAGACTTAAAAGAGAAAAAATGAAACATTGAGGTAAAATGTTAGTTAGACAATTATCTTAAATATTAGATTAGAGACCTATTCCATCTAATATTTTCATTAGTAATCTTGGCTCATGATATGCAGTTATTCTGTTAAAAATGGATGATGACAAAGGAATTACTAATATGGGGGAGGGTCAAACATCATACATGGTGAGAACAATGTTGACAGTAACAAGGTATGAAGAAAATGATGACTTTAGGGACTAATATGAAAAAATTTTTTGCTAGACATACTATCTGATTACAGGATGACTATGATCCATTAATGTTATGTAGATGTAAATTAACCAAATAAAATCTTGTAATCTGATTCTGTTCCTCTGTATAGTTTTTATGAAGTACTTTAATTTAGGCCAAGTGTGAAAAACTGGGAGTTTAAACCCTGTTTCTTATGTTCCCATGCAGATATATACTGTGTGACCCCATCTTGACAATGGAATACACTTCTGGCCAACCATGTTAAACAAATAAATTCAAACTGGAGCAAAGGCTAAGCCAAGTCCCTGGGATTAAAGGTACTTTACTTTTACAGGCTGTGGGCAAGATAAGGAGTATGACCACCCTCTGAAAATGTAAGAGCATACAGGAAAGAGACAAGACACATTTTAACTGATGAATAATAATTGGTACAAGGATAAATAGGCACAAATTTGTCATGAGTATATGTGAGGAGAAAAATAAAGACCACCAGAACAGTGAGAGTCTAGGAGGGCAAAAAGAGAAGGTGTGTTTCCACCTCATGAAACAGAGACAGCACTGCAATCACCCCTTTGCGCTTCATTTTTATTTCCAAAGTGAGGACATATTTCCCTTAACATCAGTAACACCTTTCTTCACTAATAGATTACTTTGCTAAGCCTCTCCGGACAGTAGAAATTAAATATTTCTCTTTTAACAGAGTGTTCACATTTGCTGTTCTCTCCCTAACCTCCAGCTTTTGTGTTTATGCTCCTTCTCATTGTGCTAGTTCACCCTTGTGGTGTTTTCCTCTACTTCCTCATATGCCTTTCTCCTTTTTCTCTATTAAATTGTTAGGTTTCTTGATCTCATTAATTCCTTTTTTTTTCCTTTTGTTTCTTTTTTCTTTTTTTTTTTCTCATTTTTCTTTTTTATTTTTTAGCAAAGCTTTGCAACAAAGCCAATGAAATATAATTTCTTGCTCCGTGCTGTAAAAAGAAACTCTGTTGCAGGACTCTCCATCATCGTCATATAACAGCCTTAAAATTTACAAATATAGGACTGGAACAGGCAGACAGAATGCATATTACTTCTTGGATTGATAAATTGTTTTAATTTCTTTTTTCTTGATTATCCTTATTATCTAATTATATCAGTGATTCACCATTCAATTTAATTGCCTACCAAAAATACTCTGAGACCTTTCTGCTTTATGTTTAGATATGTCAGCCCATTTGCAGCCAGCAAAACCCAGAAGTCCTCTGCTCCCCTTAGATGAAACACAGAGCAACAAAACCCGCATTTGCTTTTTGACACTTGATTAAAAACAAACAGAGAAAGCTTTTGTCCACCACCTTCTCAAACAGATACATTTTTCCAGAGTGGAGAAAAGCTGAGGAAATACGGGTGCTTACTTCTTTAATTTTTACTGATTCTTGACAGGACCAAATGCTCTCCAACATTAGTTGTTTAGCCCTTCTGTCTTGATTTCTTCTAGCAAGCTCTTTAAGCAATTTGACTTTCAAATAAATAAATTACCATTAATACTATTTTTGGGCAAGACAGTTGTTCAGTGCACTTGAATGCTAAGACAGCTCCTGGGCTATGTACACAAAGGTTGCCAAGATTCAGCTCTGACATTCTTTCAGACTAGAAGTCAGAATGTTGAATTCAGTAATATCAGATACAATCTCTACCTCATTTTAAAACTAATATGTGAATTTATGCAAGCCCAGATAAGAATGACCAGTTATCTTTGCTTCAGAGGGATTAGGTGGTCAGAGAGGAATTGCATGCTTACTCTGAACACATCATGAGTTATAAACTGTTAATAATTCAGCCCCTGTCAGAGCAAGGTCCTGTCTCAGGAGAGCAATGGGGACTTGGACATTTCCCTTCAGAAAGATTTTTCATATCTGTTTTTGTTCCAGGTAAGCATGAAATTCCGATCTTTTAAAATGATCCACGTAAACTGGTAAATTAGAGCCAGCAGTTTGATTTTACACCTAAAATGTTAACACTGATGAAAATGCAAATGCAATACTGAAAAAGTTACAACAATTGGATTGAATTTGCTAAGCATTTTGGAATTAACAATTAAAAAATCTTAATTTAACTACATAGCTTTGACATTTATTGTTTTGACCTCATCTAATTGTTTCTCTGTCAGTCAGTGAGTTTCCTAAATCCGTTATTCACTCAGCTCTTTCCCTGAAATGATCCTTCATGGTGATATATTAGAATTAGAAATAAAGTTAATTACCTTTAACCTTCTGTAGGTGAAAGACCAAACCAAATAAACTCAAGACCTTGAAGTCAAAAGGGAACAACATGAGCAGAGAAAAGGGAAGAAAAAGAAAGAAAAAAACATGAAAAGAGCCACCAACCAAAAAAAACCCACCCCAAACCCAACCAAAACCAAAACACAGGATTATAAATTACCATCATGCTGTCAAAAACCTGTTTCTACCAGTTTTTACCACAGTAAGAGGTGTGTTATTGTTCAGGCTGTAACTTCTAATGATAGAAAGTCTTCAGGGCATGGTATGTATATAAAAAAAAAATGGCTGACATCTGTGCATTGGCCTCACTGCAGCTGCTGGCAAGGTTGGAGGTGCCGGGAAAGCCCATCATGGGGTGAATGGGAGATGACTCTGAGAGCTGCACTGTGCATCAGCTCACCTCTGCTCCTGCCTTGCACATCCCATCATCCAGCACATGGCTTAATTAATCATTTGCTCATTTTTCAGAAACCAGGAAAAAATTAGGAAAGATAAGTGCATTTCTTGCCAAGTTCAAGGCTAAAGGAAGAAAGTAGACCAAGAAAGATTTAAATATAATCTGTAATTTACACAGCTGCAGTGCCACAATGGCAGGTGAGTGGCTAATATTTTGCTTTTCCTCATGTCTTTCTCTTTTGTTCTACTTTATTTCTCTTATTTGCTTCTGCATTGGAATTATTTCTTTTTTTTTTTCTTTTTTTGACAGCTTGAGTCACTTACCCAAGGGAAAAATAAAGAATAAATAGGGTAAAATTTGGAAAGAAATAATCATGGATATGTATCATCTCAGAAGCAGAAGGCATTTTATTTTATGAAAATTCCATACAACATTCATCAGTTTTGGAGCTTATTTTATGTGCTGTTATATGTTAACTTCAGAATGGAAAAAAATCTAAATCTATTGTATTTGAATTTTTTTTTTTTGTACTTGAAATTTTATTGTGATGCCTAGCAATCACAGGATAATACAATCCTATGATAACATATATCCTATTGCATTATTTCACAGGGACACTGTGAAAAAAACTATAGTGGAAAAATGCTATTTGTTTCCTTAAAAATGTGTTAGAACTGTTGCCTGTTTCTTCTACTTAGGTAGAAGAAACTTTTTTTGTAAGGCAGGTTGTTTTGCATTTTTTGTGTTTGTGCAACATCTAGCCTAATGGTCACCATATAAAGCTGATAGGTGCTAGCCCATAAATAATTAATTGTAATAAAAACTGGAATAAATAACAGATGTTTCCAAGTATGGTAGAATAGGCAAAGGTTGATAGCTGTAAGGAAAAACTCATTAAGAACACCGCAGAGATCTGTATTTATGAGGTAAAATTTTTATGTGCTAAACAATTTATTTATTGTTAATAGTCATAGAATAGTTTGGGTTGGAAGGGACATTTAAGTTTCATTTAGTCCAACCCTCCTGCCATGGACAGAGACATCTTTCACTAGATCAGATTGCTCAAAGCCCTGTCCAGCCTTGCCTTGAACACTTCCAGGGATGAGACATCCGTGATGTCTTTGGGCAGCCTGTTCCAGTAACTCACCACCCTCAGAGTACAGAGAAATCTTCCTTATGTCCAATTTAAATCAAACCTCTTTCATTTTAAAACCGTCACTGCTGGCCCTGGTAAAAATTCTTTCTCTGTCTTTCTTATAAAACTCCTTTATATATTGAAAGGCTGCAATGAGGTCTCCCTGGAGCCTTCTCTTCTCCAGGCAGAGCAACCCCAACTCTCTCAACCTTTCCTTATAGGAGAGGGGTTCCAGCCCTCTGATCATTTTTGTGGCCCTCCTCTGGACCTGCTCCAACAGGCCCAGGTCTTTCCTGCTCTGAGGACTCCAGAGCTGGACCCAGTGCTTCAGCTGGGGTCTCACAAGAGCAGAGTAGAGAAGGGGGAGAATCACCTCCCTTGACCTGCTGGCCATGCATCTTGTGATGCAGTTCAGGATACTGTTGGCTTTCTGGGCTGTGAGTGCACACTGCCAGCTCATGTCCAGTTTTTCATCCAGCAGTAACCCCAAGTCCTTCTTGCAGGGCTGCTCCCAATCCACTCATCCCCCAGCCTGTATTGATACTGGGAATTGCCCTGACCCAGGTTCAGGACATTGCATTTGGCCTTGTTGAACTTCTTGATGTTAATAATGTTAATTTATCTGCTTTCATGGTCCTAAAAAATAGGTACCTAATTCTTGGAGCCATGAAGTCAAGAGCTCCTCTGAATAAGGGCTAAGGTCCTAAAGTCTAATTTTCTAAACTCTTCTCCTCCTGCCTGATGATATCATACCGGTACAAATCAGAATAAAAGGTGGTTTAAGTAGATACTCAGTAAAATCAGTTGACAAAGAAGCTTTGATATATAACCATTAACATGACCCCTCTCTTGGCTTGTGGGTTTTGCTGTGGTTTTGTTTTTTGTTTTGTTACAAAACTATTGTGATGAAATATTCCTGCCCGTAGGGTATTCTCAGTCAACATTTATGGGGATTCACAGGCTAAACATAACTTAAGGCTGTTTTGGTTACCAGAGTTACTGAACTTATTTCCAAACACAATACGTGGCCTGACGTAAGAGTTCAGCAGTGTTGAGGTTGCCACAGTTCAACCTTGGGAATTTTTTTTTGCAGATAAGAGTTTTGGCCCAAGAATGTCAGAGGAATGCAGCCGGTATGAAACCCCTGACATAAAGCTTAGAGAAATGCAGCCCCCGGTCAGGAACCCAGTCGAATCCTGGAACAACGCTGATTTAGTGCATTTTCATTGCTACTGTCATCTGTACCTGTAGCTTTTGCTAACAGGCTTTCTGTTCAAACACTGACAGTGTTAGGAAAAGTTCAGTGATACAGTTTTTTTAATGGTGTGGCTTGAGAAAACCTGACCTGATGACAGTGCCCTTCCCAGAGGATGTGATTAAGTTATCACTGGGGCAATTTCTAGCTTGTTTACTGGCTTTTAGTGCAGTTTCCTGATAGCAGCAAATATATGACAACTTTTATATTGGTGCTAGTTGTGGCACCAGGTTTGACAGGGAAGGAAAGATGCCTGTGCTCATTTTAGTTGGGTCTTGCTAGGAGAGAGACTTACCTTCTCAGTAGATTTCATATGATTTTAATTGGAGCTTAGGCACCTTTTTTCCCCCTATGTTTATCTCTTTACAAAAGAGATTCTGTGGGTTCAGAGGCAAATGGCAAGTCACCACTTCTGTTTCTGTATAGCAAGAGTTAATATCTCCACTGTCAGAAAGAGCATATCCTCCTGATGTGAGTGCCCCATCGAACCATCTAAGGTAATGTTACATTAATCTGCACCAAAAATGCAGGGATTAAGTCTGAGAAGTTCACATATTGTCCTGTAAATATATCCTGGAACCACATATTAAACCATGAAGATAAAATAAATGGTGAACAGATAGTTCTTATATGAGATCTTCCATACTGTATATGTAATATTATCTACAAGCTCTTGTGCCACTGCTGTGATGGTGTGAACAAAATTTACTATAAGGTATAAAAATGGTGTAGAAATATGAGGGAGTGTCATGTGAAGATGGAGAAACACAACGCAGACTGAATTAAGCTTGCAGAGGTAGCTTTTGAATGCTTGACTCCGTAACCTTTGTAGCCTTAATAATGTAATTTTAATGCATACTATGTTTTATTTGTTTAATGTCTCAGAGTAGGTACATTTGGAATGAACTCCATCACCTGCACAGAAGGAAGCAACTCAATAGGTCCCGACCCAGCATGGCCTGTTGTAATCAGCCTGTGTAAGGTCATATGCATCACCCTTAGCCCTGAGAGCTCATGACAGGGTGCAGAAAAATTCTGTCCTCTGTTTCATGAAAGCCTAATTGCTCACTTTGTCATGTTGATCTTGTCACATGTCTCCTGCTCCTATAGCTTCTCAGTAATTTTCTGCATAAAAATACCCTCTGTGCACTGTCACCATTCACTCTGTGTCATGGTGAAAGTGCTGCATGGGCTATTTCTGTTAGATTTCACTAGGGAATGTTATTTCTCCCTGGAGCTGCTTCCATCAGCTTCATGCTATTTCTATCTCCAAAGAAACAATTCTAAGCAGCACCCTTTCTACTGATATCAATCCTTTCCCCTCCTCCTTCTCAAAGCTGGCAGTCATAGTTGACCTTGTGCCAAATTAAAATTCAAGACGGTTACTATCCAAAGCGTTTGATATATTCTAATGCTTCAGGATCCTTTCACTGTAATGTCATCCTATATGTAAGCGATGCATTGCCTAGCTCCTGAATTTCCCCAAATTCAATGTGTCCAGAATCCTGAAGCAATGCGCTTGTGTTAGGGCAGCTCTGTCAATTATAATATCAGTCTGCAGCAAGCTATTATGACTTTATGGTCTTAGATGTCCTGAGTGAATACAGCAATGGTTTAACAAGCTGCCTCTCTCTGCAGTCCTGTGGGCCATTTGCTTGGATACAGAGAGGGGAGGGGTGATGTGAGGGGGATGGGAAAGAGAACACATTAACCTTCTCCATGCCTCGGATAGTCCTGAACTTCATGAGCAGAGCCACAACTCTAGTCTGAATCTAAAAAGCAGCATTTCACATTAGTCATCTCCTCACCATTGCTTTGAAGGCCATTTTACATAATTAAAAAAATGCACCCAAATTATGTGCACATCACTGGCATCATATGTTACCCTCAGTTGCCCCATAGGAAAAAGAAACATCATTAAATATAAACTCTCTTCACAAATGATATCCTGTCACCAGTTATTTCATGCAATGTTATCTTCCTTTCCTGCCTGTTTACCTAATGACTTGGTGTTGTTATTTATACTACTTCTGTGTTGATTTATCCTACCACCATATGTTCACTCACTTTAGATTTGACGATAATGATCTTTTGTGGTATGTGCACTCCCATGTATTAATTATTGCTGAGATTCAGTTGTTTGGTTTTCAGAAATAAAAGGGCAATTTCTCTGGGTTTTTTTATCATTCAGAAATACAGGCTTCTTTTGCAAAAGGGGCAGAAATAAAAGTTTTTGTTTTAAAGGATTAATTCTTAAAATAGCATAGAACTACAGAAGAAATAAGGAGGGTGAAAAAAAAATCTGTCAAACACTTTCCATTTCTAAAACTCTGCTTTCATAGTTCTGACTGCTAAATGTAACTGTTGAATAATTTCAGACGATATTTGAATAAATAGATTGCAGAACCTCTGAGAGGAAGGCAGATCTCTATATCCTTAATGCTGAAAAGTAACTTCATTTATCACTGATACTTGCTGCTGGAATTCCTTTATATGATGTACTATGTTACACTAGTATTTTAGGAATTACAGCTGTCTGATACAATGGTCAAAACGTTTTTTTGTGGGATGGAAATTAATAACAGATGATCTTCATGGGCTTTTTTTAATTCTCCATTCACTCCATTTTGCAGGATAGAGTGCCAAAAATGAAGATTTTGGCTCTAGAGAAAAGGATGCTTTTAATTAATGAATTCACTTTTAGGGCACACGGGAAAGCTTTTGGACAATGTTTTCATAACCCCATAAATCCTGTCCTTTAGCAGAACAACACATCAGAGATGGAAGCTATAGAAAGCCACTTCTTTCCTGACTTTCCTATGGACAGGGTGAGGACATGACAGTTTGTCTGATCACATATTTCAGAAGAATTTTATTTGTATTGATAAGTTTGGCTCCTTATGATGTTACCTGGGAATTTTGAACCGCTCTGCAGCAGTCATCAGAACTTCGGTAACCTTGATGAGTCTCTTTCCTTCACTGACCTAGCATTAAACTGTGCTGCAGACTGCATCAGAATATATATATTAATATTCCGATGTTAAAAACTGTACCCTCAGAACAGAGAGAAATCAAAGCTGCAAGGATTAATTGAACAACTGAAACACCTGCCTCTGTTTTGTCTACAGAGGAAGTTCAGAGAATAGTCTACCAGTCAAATCCCATATTTAATCACAAGGTGGTTTAGATAATTTAGCCTTGATCCACCAGCTGAGCTGAAAAACACTGGGAAATATTTTTATTTCACCCAATCAAAATAAAAATATTTTCTTTGCAAAAAAGACTGTAAATGAAACATTTCAAACCCCAATAATAACACATTAAACTTTCAGCATTATTTCAAAATATAAAGTTAAGTGTGGAAAGGGAACCCTATTTCAAATGGTTAAATTTTGCACATGTTGAAAAGAAAATTTAGAAATTTAAGTTTGCGTATCAGCGCTGAAGACCTTTATAAGTTCAGTGCAGATATCTATGCATATTTGGCCTATATGAAGGCCAAATTTTTGTAACTTTTGTGAATGATAAACTCATTGATTTTATTTTTTTTAATTAAAATCTAACTATAGCATAAATTTTTAATGGACTGAAAGCTTCAGCACCTCTAAAAATATGGCAATAAACAGCATCATTTTTTTAATGCTCATTTCTTTTTAATCTTAAAAAGAAAAACAATATCCTCCTTAGTGTTTACTTGTAAGGATACTATGGGCATCCATTCTTTCAGTCATGGCCTGTAACCCTGTGGTATTTGCATTATCACTATAGCTGAATATAAGCCTAACTTAGTAAACTAATATGATTTCACCTATGTGAATGGTTATCCAACTGTTTAAGTGTTTAGAATCGGTATGTTTAACCATTCTGATTTTATAATTTTTAGCTTATCTATTTGCAAGAGTGGGAAACACTGGCATGCAACTTCAGAGCCCAGACAACGTGTATCTCTGGAAGAGAACAGTCAATGCCTGTGTTACTGAGATCACTGACAGCAATCCCCACCCAGCTCTTGCCAGAAGAGTATTTCTCAACAGTATCTGAGAAAATATTATAGAATCATAGAATAATTTAGGTTGGAAAAGACCGCTAGGATCATCAAGTCCAAATTTGTCCAACATCTCCCTGACCCCTAGACCATATCTCAAAGTGCCACATCTACTTGTTTTTTGAACGCTGCCAGGGATGGTGACTCCACCACTTCCCTGGGCAGCCTGTTCCAATGCCTAACCATGCCTATACGTGCTGCATGTTTTACCACACAGAAGTCTGAGAGCTTGCTCCTCCAATGTGGACCTGAACCTCAGGTCTTCCATCTTTATCCATAAAAGAAAACTGCTAGAGTGCTGGAGAGCTCTGTATTTTGTCCCTTCAAAGCAACTCACATGTGGTGTAGCCTGAGAGCAGAATAAGCTTGAACTGGGAAGACATGCACACACTAAACTGGCCTTGAGAAAATGACTTTGTCATAGAAAAATATGCATAACCAAGCCTTTTGTAAGATTCAAAGGAAAGTAATTTTCATAAATACCCAGCATTTTGAAGACTGGCAGTTCTACTATTTGTAGAATTCTTTTCAGTAATGGTTTTGGAACAAACTTCTGGATTAATCTCTCCTTCCATAAAACCCCAGGAGAATTTTCTTCCATAAAACATACAGGAAAGTTCCCCAATCTCTCAATTCTCCCAAACAGGGAGCTGGGAGGAGAAGACCTTCTGCTCAGGTATGATAGCTAGGATACTTATAAACATGAAAGTTCCTAAAAGAAGTATAAATGTGAATAATATTTTGCAGATATTTAAAATCAAGGATGACATATTTTTACTTTTGTGCTATTGCTATCATTTGTCAGATTTTTTCTCTCTTCTTCATTAACTAATTTGAGAGGTGTTGAAAGCTTTTTATAAAAGATGCATGTGTCATATCACTTGGATGATAATGCTGAATTTCTTCCAGTATCTAATATAACAACTGCAGTTTTAGCTCTATTCATTACCTGAATAGATAACGAGCTTGTCCTTCAGTCATCACAGCTCTTGCATATTTGAAACACACATGTTGATGGTTGAAAGGTATCTTAGAATATCCATCATGAGCAAAAAGCCTGATCGAAGAAGTGGGTGGTATCCTATTCACTGAGGTGTTACAGGCATATAATCAATAGGGCATGGGGAAGGAGGTCATTTTTATTTCCTAAATTATCTTGTTCATTTATATGTGAATCTGACATTCATTAGCATTTAAATACTTTATGACATTTAAGACACTCCCCTATTTCTATGAGATTTTGACACAACTCCATTGAATACCTTTTTATAACTTGAATCTAGAAAATTATTTTAACCATTTCTACATATTCTGTCAGCTGTGGGTGAACTGTCAAGGATTTAGAGGCTTGTTTTTATTTAAACACTCAAACATACACATTTACAAGGAGCTTAAGCCCTGGTTTGGGCCTGAACAAGGCAATTGCTGTAACATTTTTTTAGAGGCAGTTAAGGAACCCCCTGCAACAGATGGTGTGAAACTTTCTGCAATAATGCCTGCTGCAAGCAACTTCCAAAGCCAAGTAGGCAAGGCAGAAAAAGGATGGAATAAAATACAATACTGTGTCCACCTTAAAGGCTGGAAGCTTAAAGGAGTGTTTCAACACCTCAGAGGTCAGGGGGGAACCCTGCAGTAGACCGAGTGTTAAAACTTCTGCTTCTGGATACCTCATCCCCGGTGTGAAAGCACTCTTTATACTAATTTATATTTTACTGAGAGACCTGACACCAACAACAGAAAGCAAAGTCATGGAAAGGAAAATTACTAGTTAAATCTTTGCATCTGGATTGAGTCTCATATTTTGGACCTGATCTATATTTTAAAATAGCTTTCCTCAAATCCTTAGATCAAATCTCTGGGTATCCTACTAGCACCTGAGCAGAGGTACTGTTGTGCCAGGTGCACTGTTTATATCTCGGTTTCTGAAGGATTTCAGTGGTAATCTGGCATTTCTTCATTTTATTTCAGCATGTTGAATTACAAACTTCCCACAAGCATGAGTATCTCCTTAGAGATGTACCTAAATACACTGAAGGCTTTGGTCAGGGTTGGCCCAAGATGTCTAATGCTTGGTTTACAAGGGTCTGTTATAATTTCCCCATGTTTAGGATCATCTGGGCTGTGTGCAGGGGGAGCAAAAAGAAATGAAAGAAGCATATTCCTTGGTTTTATAAGAAAGGCCAAAGGAAACAGCTACAGCATCACAGACCTTGAAGTACATCAGCTGCATCACCTCTTGAGAAAGACTTCAGCACGTTTCCTCTCATCAACTACCCACTTCTGCAACTCTGTGTCACTACAACTGTGTGAACAAAGGATTTTTTTTTCCTGAAAGTTCTCAAAATGAGAAAAACAAAGCACCTTTTGAGGTCAAGCCAAGATTTGTTTTAGCTTCTTAGTGAAACAAGAGGTGTTTTTTAAAAAACACTCTAGCTTAAACAAAACTTTACATTTGACAAAGAGTAAAACATTTTGTTTGCAAGCCTTTTCCTCTTAAAAAACCAGTCATAATGAAATGCATTTTGAATTAAAGAAAAAATAATCAAAATTTGCTTTTGTTTATTTCCAATCTCAGAACTGTAAGATTATTTTTTTCAGCTGTGTTTTAATGCAGTTAGGAATTTTGTGAAATCAATGCACATTTTTGAAATCAGATTAGCGTTCTCATTATTGTTTTATTTATTCAAAATAATCCAACATGTCAGCCACAGGTTACACATTTACTTGTGGTCCACTCAGCTGTGCTTCCATAGACACTGTTTCTGACTGATCCAGTAACAAATTATCTGTCAAAGAAAACTACGTTCGACTCTTTTTTTTTTTTTCCAGGAAAAATCCCACACCAAACCCTTTCACATTCAGGGCTTCAAAAGAAAACCATTAAGTCTCTGTTCTGAGTAACAGGGAACTTTTGGTCCATCTTCTGACCTTTTTCCTCCAATAAGAAAAGGTTTTTATATTGAAGTTCCCACAGTATCTTGAGTTTCTGCCCTATGACTCTTCTTCATAGAGTTCCAAAACCAGCTGCCTACAGAACAGAGTGGGATTATTGAAGCAGGCAACTGAATTCCCTTAACTCATTTTTAAATCCACAGTATAAGAACACAAATTTAATGTAGGCAGTGTAAAACAGCATTAAAGTTTTAACATTTTTAAAAGGGTAAAAGCTAAACTTAAAAAAAAAGGCCTTACTAAAACGAACCAAGGAGCTGAATCTTCCTCAATTCTCCATAAATAAGGGCTGCCCAGTGCTTGCTTACAAGCTCAGTACCAGGATTTATTTCCTGAGCTTCAAATGCAGGCTGCCTTGCCTATTTTCTTTAGGTGTGGAGCTGTGCATGCCAGTTCAGGATTTTCTATCATCCTTATTAGTCTTATATGAAGCAGCTGTTAGCTCTTTTTGAGCTGCAAGCAGGTTGCCAGACAGCCTGAGGGGCTAACCATCTGACATCCATATTTTGTTCTCAATAGGTCCATGACTCACGCTTTCGGGGGAATACAGTGGTAGGTAGGTTTTTTATCCTTTTGTGCGGATGATAGATGCAGTTTCATTTCCAACTGCAGCTGGACAACCAGAAGAGTTGCATTTCTCTTTTAAACATCCCTCTCCAAAAAAGTATTTAGCTGCATTGTTTCATTTATTGGTAATAGGTGTTCATGAAACATTACACAAATAACATTTATCTTCAGTACCTTAAAATGAAATCCATTACTTACAGCCAGTTTAATTCAGGAACAAGAAAAAATGAATGTGAAGGAGCTTCCTAGTGAAGGCTTTCTGTGGTTTTTAACATAATGCCTCATGGTAAGACCCTCCTGGCTGGGAAGAAAGGTACTTTATTATTTGTATTTTCATTGTGTTCGTGTGCCCCAGTGTGAATGTGCTAGGCAGGGTGCGTTTGCTGTGAGTTTGTTGCTGTCCAGAACAGCTTACACCCTCATCAGCAAAAGCATGGTGGGAAGCAGGCTAGGAGGGAGATGTGCTCAGGGGCAGCCAGCAAAGCCAAGTATAAGCACCCAGTGTTTGATTCCCCTGCTTCATATTGACTGCCTGGAAAAAATTTTCTCTTTCAGCAAAAATTAAATCCCTGACAATCCTAAGGAAAAGGTAATTTAAATCTGTAGAGAAACCACCAGAAACAACCTTTTTGCTCTTAGAATCATAAAGGATTTTTTTTTGCTCCCAGCTTTGTGCAGTCTCCTCAGTTCTTGTCAATACTTCAGATTTGTCTCTGTAATTTATTCTTCTCAGAAATCATTTTTACATGTAGCTAAAAATCACCTCTTTCTTCACTGAATTTTTCTCCCCAAACTAAAGCTTTTCCTGTGTTTTCTTTTTATCTCTTGTATGCTACATATGTTCCTTAGCCTGGAACCATTCCTTTGTTGTCTGAATTATAGCACCTATGCATTGTTATAAATTAGCATAAGCAGCGTGTATGAGGTAAATTCCACTGATTAATTGATTCTGAACAGTCCTCTTTGGCTAATGAGAGATGCACATTAAAGAAGAGACGGAGAACTGAGTTTGACTTTCAATTTACCCAACTCTGTTTATGTGACTGCTCAGAATCACACCCAGCTGCGGGATTGCACATTCAACACTGATATATTGAATATGAAGCAATAAAGCAGCCTTATCACTGCATCCCTAGTCTAAATTAGTGCGTGAGAAATAAATCTTCACCAACAAATCGCTGTGAATAATAAGATTACTTGAAAGCATTGTCAGGTCCTTTTGGTTATTTTTTGTGGGTGCTTATTAATTAGGAAACATAAGGAAAACCTAATGATGAGTGCTATTTTAATGTAAGTTCACATTTACATGTCCACCATGCTTCTGAGTGTCTCCCACTGCGTCAGAAGAATGAGTAGGCTTATTCAGAGTGTTAGTGTAGTGAAATACCCATTTCCCTTCTTTTCTCCACATGCCAGCTGTACATTTGCACTTTGAGTAGTTCTTCTGAGCTTTGGTGAAGCAGATATTTAGAAAACACAGTTTATTCCCTGTCTCGTCATCTTCTTTAAGCAGACACCCATTCTCAGCCCTTTTTTTGACTTATGATTAATACATATGTTTAAAAATATTGACTGCCTCTTTCTTCACCCTCTCAGCTGTAATTTCCAACACTCTTCTTCACTTCAGACAATGATTTTTAAGATGAAGTGGATATAGCATTGTGTAAAGCAACAGAGTTTTAAAAGATGAACACATAGCCTTCTGCACCAAAAATCCAGACATCTTGGGATGTTCTGATCCAAGCCTCCATTTCTTTTTCAGTTCAGCCAAAATGTAACCTAGCACCAACACACTTTTGTATTCCCTGGAGAATATTTTTATGGTCAGTGTTCGCTGAACTCAGGCCAGTAGCTGCATAAAGGATTTGGTTGGTATGAACCTAGGTATGCATAGGATAGGAAGTGAAATAATACTACTGATAGTATCTACTTAGGGAAAGAGGGTTAAAGGTCCTCCACTGGGATGATTTCCTAAGAGAAATAAGCTTCCTTAATGACAAGCTCAAAGAGCTGATAAACCCAAAACGTAGCTATGGGCTATTAGTTAACTATTATGTTTCACTGACCACAAGTATAAAAGATTCCAATTCAAAGATGTTGGACAGGTCCATTAATTTTAGTACAATTTACATGTGTCTCAGGATAACTGCGTCTCCAGAAGAACTCCAGTAAACAGACTGAAACAAGCTCTGTAAAATTGTGGCAGGGGAATCAATGTTTTAAAGAGTGAAATATAAAACAGGTGTAAACAGAAGTGCAAGTGATCCAAGAATCAAAGGTTTGAACCCAAGTTCCTTGATACTTCAATGCTATTCACCATAACCTATTGATGTGCCCTCAGCGTCAGAAGTCTGCTTATAGTACTGCATCTAGAAAGAGAGAAATAACAAAAGATTCTTATTTTGATCTCTCTCACAAATGGATCACATAAAAATAAATCACACTGTTCACTCTTCAGGCTTTCTTTCCTATTTTTTATTTCTTCCTCTCCTTTCAAACTATAGGTGATGTGAATATGCTGGAGCAAAACCATACACACACACACACACACACACACACAAAAAGAAAAAATAAAACTCAGAATATGACCTCATGTGAGGGTTTTTGATTTCTTTCTTGCTATTTAATGTCAGAGGATAATTTTTCATTCTGTCATAGTACAGCATGTACAGGAAGGTCCATTGAGTCCAACTTTTGTCATCCTGAGCACTTGATCTATGATGTAGATGATAACACTGGTAGTCTATAATAATATGATACTTGGCTGGTGGTTCTGAGAGAATTCTTTATACTTTCGTAGCACCCTCTGTTATTAAACTCTTCATAACATTTACAGTAGTTCAGCTGCTGAAAGAAAATGAATGAGTCTTGTAATGCCCTAGAAATGAATAAAAATGAAAACTGAAAAAGACAAAAGCAGCAGCTGTGAGCTGTGGTCTCTGAGTGGCTGGGAACTCCCCGAAGCATGACATGCAGACACGCCAGAAAAGGCTGGATAGTTGACGTGTAGTCTGCACTGGAAAACAGCGATGCAGGGAACTGAGCTGAGGTGTGGCTTGTTATTTCTGTTGTGTCCAACTAATGCAGTATATTAACAGCTTCTGACTAAGTAGCAAGGTTTTGCTTGGGAACATTTTGTAGCTGTGAAGAAGTATTTGATGCCATGTCCTAGCAGCCACTTGGTTATATTTACCTATCATTTGTGTGAGCTTCCTCCCTCAACTCCCCATAGTAATCAGACTAGGGAAATTCCAGGATCCAGAGACAGAGTTTTAATATTTTTCTTCCATCATAGTTGTACATAGAGAGGGGCTCTATTAGGCTAATAGATGAGCTATTAACTCATTAACTTAAGCTAAAAGCATACCAGCTGGCAGGACCATATTACTTTCACTGCCCAGCACAGTCCTCAGTACTATAAACTGAGTGAGCAGCAGATCAGAGAGAAAAAAAGCTCATAGTTAATGCTAATGTCCTTACAGCTCAAGTGACAGCAACTGTGGGTTAGTGCCTTTTTTCCGTAGGATAGGCACTGTCTGAATATATACATTGGCATGTAAATACATTCATGACATTATTATAATGACATTCAGTGATGGTTTGTTTGTCTGGAAGCGCTGAATACAGTATTTTAAATACTCATTAAAGAGACGATATGACAGCTGCACCTCTTCTGGTAGTTAGAGCACTGTTCCTGCATTGGGAAACCTTGGTTTGAGCAAAGTAGATAGACACTCATTATGAAATTCTGAGACAGGTTCTCTATCCACCCGTCATCAGGCTGTGCAGCAGAGCAAAACAGGTCTCTTTGAAGTACTCCTAAGTATAAAATCAAAAAATATTCACTGACAAAGAATGAAAGAGAATGACCCCATGACTTTCTATTTGACTACAAGCATGAGAAAAATATTTTGTGGAGTAATATTCCCTTTGCCAATTGATACTGCTGCAGCTGGTGCTGTCCACCCTGCTCTGAACACTTGCACAATTACACCGAGGCTGTGAATTCCAATCTCCTTGTTCAGACAAAGGAACTGAATCAGAATTTCTGCAGTGAATATCTGAACTACTGTCCTTTTCAATAAAATAGGATGCTTCCTCACCATCTTTTTTATTTTAAAAGTACTCATAACAAAACTTTTAAAATTCAGTCAAAGAAAATATGTTACTGGACAAAACTGTGTTTTTCAATTTGTTTGTTTCTACTGAGAAGATTGTTCTCTATTCCTCTCCATCCCTCCCAAATTTCAGGTCGGACTGAACTTAAGTTCTTCTGATTTCTCTTAGTCCAATGAGATTTGGAGCAAAGTGAGGTGTCAATTTATCTGTTTCCCAAGACTGGTCTTGGATCTCGTAGTCCAAGAGAATGTGGTGGAAACTGCTGCGAATTTGCAATGACAATAAGAATCAATAAAATCAAGTGAATGACTGCAGCAGTCCCCAGTAGTGTGAGCAATTTCAGTTTGACAGGAGCAGATTTGAAGTGATTGTTTTTGTGATTCAGAAATGAAGGTGCTGTGAAGCCGCTGACTACTGCGTGTAGAAATCACAAATTTCAATTCATGAGAGTTGACTGTCCAATTGGAACCATTTCTTATTTTTATCTGTTAATATTTATCTGCTTTTCTTCTCTATTCACTGTGTAATTGTGCTTTTTGTGCCTTCCCCCTTCCTGGCACAGATTACCAACCTGATATTCTCTCTGAAGGAAAGAAAAGCAGCAGCACGTATAGCTACTCTGATTCTTTATGGAATCCATGCTATCAGATATGGTTTAGGGAAGTTCTTTATGTTATCTTCATTAGTTTCCAGATACATTAAAAAGATTAGAGTCCTAAATTTGTCATAGTTTTAAGTCCAATGTAGGACTGTTCAACATAAATACCAATATCAACCAGTATAATTCTCCCTCTAAAGAGGGCAAAATAAAAACATGAGTTTCCTCATTTTTGAGGGATCCCAGGGAGAGATTGAGTTGATCTAATGGTAATCTGTATCTAAATCTTACTCCATGGGCTGCCGAAGGAGGTAGGCACTTCATTACACGCGTAAAACCTCCCACACATTTCACACTCAGCTTGAGCACATAAAACAGATGTGAATAGCACCAAAAGAGGCAACTGTGTAACTTGAACTCTGCCATGTTTAGCTATCAAGATTTCTTAAAGCAGCATCTTGGATACACACACAATGCAGCACAACTCGAGTGCTGTACTGCTTACATTGTAGATACAGTGTACCCCATATTAACATCCTTTTCTATTCCTTTTTTTGGTGATATAATACCACATGCTATATAACATTGATAAGACTTTTTTTTTTTTTAATCCTGGAACTGAAAAGGTTCGTAGAGAAGAGAGGTTTGAAATCACTCTGTTGCCATTGTAAAGCTGGTATTACTTGCAGTAATGCCAAGGCATTTCTAACCAATTCAAGCGTAAGCTGGCATTCTGTACAGAGAAATATTTTCACACTGAAAGAAAATAGAGACCCAATGTATCCTGGTATAAACTTCAGATTAAAAGTATTTATAGGGTTTATATCTGCAAAAGATTTGTTATCACTTTATTAGGATAAAGCATAAATGAAAAAAGGTTCCAAAAAGTGTGTATTGATTACATGACTGGATTTACTGATTGGTGCCATTTCTGAAATTAATGTCCAGATAACTATGCCTGTTAATTGCACATAAATATTTGATTAACCTGAAAGTTCTGAAATCACTCTTCCCCCTCGTCTATGCTAATAAAGTATCTGCAAGTCCTTTGACATTGTTCATGTAGGTATAGGGCCACATGCAAATCCATCAACACTAGACATTTAATTTGTGCTTAAATTTTATGTATCTAATAGAGAATTCTTTCAAAGAAGTAGTTAATATAAAAATGTAATTTAAAAAAAGATATTTAAAAGTTAAGATCCCACAAATACTTACAGTGGAAGACCTTGGAGGCCTCCAGAGGCGGATCCTGTTCATGTAAATCAGGCATCTTATGTATACTAGATCATAGAATCATAGAATCATTTAGGTTGGAAAAGACCTCTAGGATCATGAAGTCCAACCTTCGTCCACCATCTCCCTGACCCCTAGACCATGCCTCGAAGTGCCACATCTATTTGTTATTTGAACACCTCCAGGGATGGTGATGCCACCCAGGGAAGTGGTGGAGTCTTCAAAGGCATCTCTTTCTCTTCCTTGTCTTTACTGAGAAGGTAGACACTTAAGAGTTTAGGACTAAGGACCTAAATTTATATATGAGAATTGAAAAGCCAGTAATAGATGATAGCTACATTGGTGGCTTATGATGTACTTCTTCTGAAGTTATTTCCTATCCTAATAAAAATGTCAATATTGCACTGTGGCAGTTACTAGTAAATGCCACTATTTTAAATGGTGACCAAAATATAATTTTGAGGGCATTCGAACTCATGATAGTGTAATGGGAGGAGACCATGAGCAGATTTGTCATTATATGGTCAGGGTACATGATAATAGATTTTCTGTAGTTTAAAGCTAAAATCAGCAATTGGGTCATTCAGTTGGATCTTCTATATGTTGAATACTATTTTAGTTCAATGTTACGTCTCTTTTTCCACCAGTAATGTTTGTTCATTTAAATAATGTATTTATCTTCCCCTTGTTGCTGTGAGTGAGAGGTTATGGAAATAAATGTACCTGTGTGGCTGAGCTCCCAAATATGGCTTGCCCTGACAATACATCTGTGAAAGACAATCCAAGTTTTTGTACCAGAATTCTTGAAAAAAATATTTATTCATTGTCTTAAATTGCTAAAAATCTAAATTTGAGTCAAGTTTAGGGGATGTGGGATTTAAGGGGTGGGGGGGAATGTTGTGTGTTAGGATTATACCCACTGTGAGTATGAACATTCCTTCTCTTATCCAGTTCTAAAGTAGATAGGAGACTCAGTATATAAAAGACAGTTTCTGTTTACCCACTACCTGAGAAGAACGGATTGAATCAGGAACATTTGTGTGTTAGGTAAACATATATAGAATATTGTACTTGTACTTTCATAATTACCACACTAGACTTCATAGTTATTTTCTACTTTTCTCTGCCTTAGATTCTGCAGGCAACTCATCTACAGCCACTGAACTAAAAGATGAAGAAAGACGGGTGGTTTCCTTTCTTTCCAGACAGCTTGGCCTAGACACAGAGATTCCCCTGTGCATGCAGAAATGCCCATATTTATACATACATGGCTTTTATGGTAATGCTGTTACTTTAGTAATAAAATTTCTATGCTAAAGTGCAGCCTTCTTTAGAAATTACCATATTGAGGTGATACCTGTCCTTGGCAGAATGATGTGCTCACAGGGTATTTTCAATTAAATATGGATGAAAAGTAACTTGTTATCAAATCATGGTGATATGACCATGGATACAATAAAATGAGGCTCTTTTGGATCAGAATAAATGTTTTTTTGCAGTAGCTAGAGTTTCATTTCTAATTTTCAATGTATATAGAACATGTACATACCCTGAAAGGAGTCCTCAAAATAATTTTAGTTCATTTTTTCATGCTAAGTATATATGGTTGAAGATAAATTTTCAGTACTGAGACTGAAAGAGTCAGAGACAAAATTCAAAGAAGTAGACTACTTGTAAAGCAAAGTAGATCAGACTGTTAAAATCCAAACTAAAGAAAGAAGTTGTATGACTGATAGATATGACCAGCAGTTCAAAATCTCTAATGTGTGTTTATTATATATAAATAGAGAAAAATGAAAACATTTCATTAAATACAGAGAATTGGTTCTGATTCCAAGCAAGCTTGCATTTTGGCAAGTATCTCTGAAAGTATCTGCTCATGGGTACTTAGATGGCTCCCCTATTACCACAATCTATGTGTACCTTGCAAACACTAATGAGCACTGAAATTGTTCTCCTTAAGTCATATGGTCTCTGAACTGTCTGCAGCATTTTTGTCACTACCTTCATCATGAAGTCAGCTGCTGGTTAAAAATTTTTGAACCTGTGTTTTCTTTTTTTTCTCTACCCCAATAACTGACCTTGAGTCCTTGTTCAAGACTTCTTTAATTAATCTCGGATTCAAAATACGATGTCTGCTCTAGTGTCCTCACAAACTGACCTCACAAAATGCTAAATCAGAAGTGAACTCATTAGCATTCAGAGCCACCGCAGACAAACAAAGGAGGAACATTACAGAAAATAAAGGGTAAGATATTAAAGAAGAGCATTGTGGGGAGGAGATGGAAGAAAATAATTTCTTAAGTGGACTGGAGAGAAGGAGTAGGTGAAGGAGGCCACTCAGTATCAGAACGTCTTTGCAATGATCTGTCATTTGGCAGCTAGAATGAGACTGCCTTTAATTTTTTTTTATTTTATCTTGAATGCAAGGACTCATTGGGAAGCATATTTAAGCAGGATTAAAAGCATACACGAAAATGTGTGTAGCTGATGCCATCATCTTAATGGACACACAGTGAACAAGCAGGTCTTTCTTCAGCATAACATTGCCAATGTTTTGAATCTTTTTAAATTTTTCCTTAATGGTATTTTTCTCCTTCTTCCTTAACTAAACAGTCTAGCAGCCTTTCACTTCAGTCAGTTGTTATAACAGTCTCCATCATTAAAACAGTTTGGTAGCTCTACTTATTATAGTACCTGTGATGTTCTAAGGAATGTCAAGGACCACACAAGGAGCCTTGGTTTTGGTTAGTTGCCTGGGATAGAAAAGAGTGTGAGAATTGAATTGATGAAATTAATAACTTGTGGTATGAAATGAATAATCTCACAATCTATGTGTACCTAATTTCTGTTGTTCGATCAACAGAACTTTGCAGGAGTACATTGTACACACAGTATTCTACTCCAGCTAAATTAGAGATTGGAGTTGTTTTAAAAATAAACTATCCTCGTTGCTAAGATATTCATCAAGGAGGTGACGGGAAGCCTGACTTCCATATTCCTGCTCTCAGAATTATTTTTACTTTTACCCAATGACTGCCTAATGTAAAATGTATAAACAATGATGGGAACAGTTACCAGAGTTCAGGACTCTCCTGCTGACCTGAAGGCTACATTAGGCCATCTGTACAAAGTGGTTTTTTTTTCCTTTTACTTCCTTCTTCTTTTAATCCTCTTCTTATGAATCTTACTTTCTTTGTTAATCAATAGGTCAAATTTCATCAAGATGGGTGCAAGGTGACACACTGAGGCCATATGACGCTTAAGACTTTTTTGGGGATGTAAATTACATGCATTTGAATATCTTTAAGCTGAAGATGGATAGGAGTCTGAGGCACTAATGTCTAATACCTAATACAGAGTGTTGGCACTGCTGATTCATCTTGCTCCAATATGAATGAGAGTGGCTCTGGCTACTATAGCTTGGATTTCCTTTAATATTTTAGTTGCAACAATTCCTCTAAACCAAACAAGGCCAGACCTTGTCCTGTCAACCTGATGGAAAGTAATGCAGCATCATTTGTGTCCATATGGCAAAATCCTCTTCCCTTCCTAGATCATGGCAATTTCCTCCACGTTGTTAGGTAAACTTCAAGGCATATGCCATTGACTGCAATGTGCCCCAGCAATGTTCATCTTCAGCACGGAAAATATTATGGCTCATTGCATACCCATGGCCTGTTGCTATGAATTTAATAGTAAAGATGTCCCATTTAGTGTGTACGGTGTTCATGTAAACATGCTTTCTAGGTCTGACCCTTTAGAGAACTGAAAGATTATTTCACCTAGATTTTAGCTACGTGGGTTTGGATGGGATCTACTTCCCTGGCTGTTCACAGCACAGCTCTGGTTATGTACTGAAGATAAATATGAAGATACTAATAAAATGATTGAATCAAATTAAAGCAGTTAGTTTAGTCTCCTTGTACATCAGGAATACAATGAGTACTAGCTATTTTATTTTTCTAGGTGGGAATTTTGGATTTTGAAGGTTAAAGGGATGTAAGTTTTATTTATGTACCTAAGGCCTTTTTCGTGTCTGGTGTGTTGACAAATACATTCCTAGGACTGTATTCTTATGGTAACTCTGGCTTAGCAGTAGATTAATTTTCTGTTCCTGTTAGAAAATGATTAATACATTGTTTGCTAAGAAACCATGAATGATTGATGGGCTAAGGGAAAACAAAAGACCAGATTGTTCAAAACTCTAAGTGAAATGAGGCAAAGTATCCCTAAAATTGAGAAGTGTGGCTATTTTTATATTTATATATATTATTTATTTCCAAACTTCCTTAACTTTTTATAAAATTGAATTAGGAAAGATTTAGGCTAGACTTGTGTATATATATACTTATATACAAGTTTTGGGGTCTTTTTTTGTTAACAATGAACCTCTAAGGGTGGATGTTTTCTTTATTCCCAGAGGAAAAGCCTCAAGCTACATTTTGCAGTTTTTCTCTTGGGGCCAATTATGCAAAGGGTATCTACCCTGTGTTTCAGAGGCTACAATTATCAGTTGCCAAGCTTGCTCACATGTTCAAAGGAGGCTCTGCACATGTGTTTGTGTTAATTTTCAGCTCTCATGAGCACACTAATTCAAAGAAGGGCTAACTGAGTCACTGTTAAAGTTACATTCCCTCGCCCTTCATGTACAGCAGATTGGCTTTGCAATTCTGTAACAGGCATTTTAAGCCTCCTCAGTGAACAAAGCACAAGATATACATTAATAATTGTCTATGGTAGTCTGACAGGCTCAAAAAGGGTATGAGAAAAGGGACCAACATGAAAAAGGAGTCTGAGAGAAAAAGACCCAATGGAGTTCTGTACTGATTCAGCCTCCTTGGAGTGAATATAGCTGTCATCATCTCTCCTGTAGAAAATAAGTATTAAAAAAGCCAGCTGGCAATTATTTCTCAGGATCTTATTTATAGCACAAGAGGATTTTCTTTTTAAAGCACTGCTATTCTTTTTTAAAAACGTTTTGTTACATCTGTGTATTAGCTTTTGAAAAATCATAGGAAAGTGCCATAATTGCTAATTAAAAAGCAGTTAAAGAGACATTAATGAAACTCTTACACTGGTCTTTTATGCAAAGAATTGATGAGATTTTTTCCTAGGCAGACACAGTTCTCAGACAGATTCATTAGCTGGTCTCTAACATGCACAATACAGTTAATGAGCAGAACATACATGCCATTTATTCAGCTATATCAAGTGATATTTACTTCTTTAGGGAAAAGGCTACATGTTAAATATAGTTTTTATATGAACTGAAGAAGTTATACATTTTTAATGGAAATGAAAGTTAAAGTTTGGAAGATATTATCAGTTTGCTTTATAAATTTATCATAATTTCATAAATTCTTCATTGCTTGACTTTTTTTTTTTTTTCAAAGTAATGACTAAATAAATCTTTAAAATATCAGCTTAAGTTCAAGTTCAATAGTCCAAATTTTGGGGAAAAATCATACTGCTACCCGTTGCTGTCCAGAATACCAAACTGCATGGGCATAATGTTGCTTTCAGCCCGTTACATTTTTTGAAAAGTGATAAATAGCCTGGTAAGTGATACTGTACAACTAACAGATTTTGAGTATATTGTGAGAAATGCAATTCTAAGTCCAAAGTTGGCTTGGTGGGTTGAACCTTAGATGCTGTAAATTACCAAAGCTGTATATGGAATTAAACTAAATTTCACCAGCTAAGATATCATCTCTGTTTTTTCACCTCATTTATGGCTATGCTGTGATTATTTTTCATCATAGGTACATATAAATCAGATGTGTTATACAGATTTATGATTAATAGTCAACACTTGCATCATATTTTGGGCTCACTGTGACAAATCTGGGAATATATATTGCTTTACAAGATATGGTACTGGCTTTTGTGTCTTCACAGTAGCTTGTTTGTGGTTGTGTCAGTTCCAGAAAGGGCTGCTAAGGGACCCAGCCAGGAGTTCCAATAAAGGATATCCCAGAAGCACTGCAACACTGTAGCCTGTGATGTATCCATGAAAAGGATCTTTTTGATCCTCACTCCTACAGACATAGCTGTTTTGCAAAGCAGAAAAGAAATTAAAGTGAATGTAAAGGTTTTCAGAGCTGGGTTCTAGAAAAAGGAGGAGAGGTTAGAGAAAACTGTTCAAGATTTCAAGGCAAGATGAAGAGAAAACAAGAAATCAGGTTGCCAGAGACATGTGAATCTGGTACCCTGATGGACAGGAAGTTGCTATGGCTCCATATGTCTTGGTGAAACCAGGGTGAACTTTTATTCCCAAGGGACATGGTCACATGCTGCACCTGGAGCCTTACCAGCACCCGCAGAAATGCACACAGCACCTACACAAACATGAGCAACATGGGTGACCTGATGCTGGTTCTCAGTCTCCCCAGTAGCTGTCCCCAGACCCCTGGCCCCCAGTGCCCACAACCCCACTCTAGCTGCTGGGACACAAACCAGAATCACAGAATCACTCTGGTTGGAAAAGACCTTTAAGATCATCGTGTCCAACCACCAAAACCCTACACAAACATGAGCAACATGGGTGACCTGATGCTGGTTCTCAGTCTCCCCAGTAGCTGTCCCCAGACCCCTGGCCCCCAGTGCCCACAACCCCACTCTAGCTGCTGGGACACAAACCAGAATCACAGAATCACTCTGGTTGGAAAAGACCTTTAAGATCATCGTGTCCAACCACCAAAACCAGTTCTCATTACACTCCCTCCCCCGCCAAGAGGTCTATCTGGCAGCTGGTCCAGACCCACAGTTGCCCAAGCTAGCATCTCTCAGCCTCCCTGGTTAGCCCAGCATCCAGAGCCCCAGCTCCCCAGTAGCTGCCTCCCAGAACTCTTATCCTGCTCACCTGCTATTCTGGCTTGAAGTTTTACAGGAAATTGCACTCACATATGCAGTTCTGCAACTCCTTATGGAAACACACTGAAGTTACTCGTGTTGTTGGTATCCTGTGACCTTCAGTCCCTTCTCTAGGTGCTGGCAAAACACATGTACACACAGAACTGCAAATGAGAACACACTGAAAACAGAAAAAGGAATTAATAATCCAATGCAGTGATCAGGCACAGGGCTAGGCCGGACAAGGCTACAGATCATCAACCTGCTTAGTCTCAGTCAGCCTCTTTATCCCCTTTCTGCTCTATTTTCTCATGCTTGTTCCCTCCCAAATCCACCTTGACCTCCACTTTTCCTTCCCTTTGATTCTTCTTCTAAATATTCCATAATGAGTCTTCCATACTCCCAAAACCCCCTCAAAATATAATGTAATATAAATTTAATGTAATCCCCAAATGCCCTTGCCCTACTTCCCATAGGAGTCCTATATCCCTATAGACAATAGTCCTCTTCATTCTGCAAGCTATTCTGGTAAGGGAGTTTGTTTGATTGAATCACTTTGTTGGGTTTCACATCAAGGATGATGGTCTGAACATTGTCCTTGAGTAGCCCTTGGAGTAGCCTGTTCGCTGTGCCCTGTTTGCACTGGCATTTTGCCAGACCTCTGCGTTTGCAGTGACCAGCCTCTGAACAGTCTGTTCCTTCCTGGCCTAGGTGAGCACTGAAGGACCGTGCCTACATGTCCAGAAAATTAAACTGTAGAAAAAGGAGGGTGAATATCTATAGGAATTTTTTTAAAATTTTACCCTTTTTATGTTTTGGACTTTTGATCAAATGGAGATCTAATTCTTCACTTCAGAGAAGCTCTTCCACTGCATAATATAATTATTACGACGAAAACAATTTTTCACTGAGACAGAGAATGAGAATGTAGGGCAGTTACCCTGGAAGTCCAGACTGCAATGAGCATATAATTATTGGTAAAAAGTAAGATTTGGAGTAACCCACCTGAGGACCAGTGCTCATGACACTCTTCACAAATGTAGAAATCAAATAAAACAAGAATTTATTCCTGTGCTCCCTGATAGGCCTTGTTTGTTCAAACTGCTACGGTTCTGAGTACAAATCATAGAATCATAGAATGTTTCTAGTTCAAAGGGACATTTAAGGGTCATCTAGTCCAACCTCCCTGCAATGAGCAGGGACGTCTTTAGATCAGGTTGCTCACTGCCCTGTCTAACTTGACCATATTTTGCTATCTGTTGTACAAGACGAGATGTGAGTCACTGATGTTTCTTTCTTTTTGTGTGCTGACTAGGACAGATTTTGTTTGTGAATTCTACTAGAGGTTGCAAAATGGCTCTTGGGGCTGTCAGTAGTTAATGGATCAGTGCATGGTCAAAGGCAGAAATATAGATACTAACAGGCTCTTCAGTTTTCTTAAATGCATTACTGAAGCTTGGATGTAGACAAAGGGTAGGTCTTAAAGCTCTTCCACCCCATAAAATCCTAAATCAGCTCATCTTGTGTCTCCATTGAGCCAGGCCCACCATTTTAATGTACCCAAAGTTGTTGGCACTGTAGTAAGTAGCACTAGTGAATGAACAAAACCTGAAAGCATTAATGAAGTAAAATTCTGACCAAAAAACCCAGCTATTTTTATACAAGTGTCATAGAGACACTCAGCCATACCCATGCAGAAATTAATACAATATAGAATAAAGACAGCTGAGATAGCTTTAAACATCTTGCTTTGGTTCCAGCAGGTGTCTAAATGCTTTAGACAGCTTCTTCTAAAATCTTGTCCTGTGGAGTGTTAAATCTAAAATGTTGTGCAGGCAGTCTCTATCTTCCATATAACTTGAATTATCTCTGTTTCTGTTTGAAGTCACTGTAGCACACATGCACCTTTTTTTTTTAGCTTGATCAAATGATGCCTGAGCAATTCAAAATTCAACACAGATCAAGGGAAGCAGCATGGCTAAAAATATCACAAGGCCTGAAAACACACACATTTGACTCTGCAAGGTGTGACTTCAAAGTCCATCTGGTGAAAGAGCTCTGTTCTTAAGGTTACTGAACTCTGTTAACTCTATTTCTTAGTATTAACTGAAAGTATAAAGCGCACAAAATTAAGTTGGTAAGAATTAAGGCTTCATGGTTTCAATGTTTCACCCATAGATTCCTGTTACTGACAGAAATGGGCAAGATGTTCAACAGCAACTGCTAGTCTCAAATACTAAAGATTTTGACATGAAGGTTTAAATGATGGCTACTCTTTAGAGAAAGCACTAATTACTTGATTCTAATTATTTGACTTCTTTAAGAGATGATGCGATAGCAACATTTTTTATACTGTTATTTTCTTTTCTATTATTAGTGTTTCCATGTGGTGGAAAAGCTGCCATCGCTTCTGTGGTTTGCACTGCACAGCTGTAATGAGATGTGTATGCTATTAGCTGTGTCTATCAGATGTTTGGATCTCTCTTCTAATACCAGCTAATGGCCAGATAGTACCATTGATTACTAAGTGGAGTTGCCCATTGATTTCACTAGACTGTCTGCTGGAAAATCAATAAAATAATGTGGCCCAAATTTCAATGCAAAAAATCTACAGCCCATTTTATTTGGAATATAACTGACTGTGTAGGGAAAACTACACGCCAGAGTATTTTATGTGCCTACTCATTGTGAACTGACTAAATGTGAAAGCCATTAGCACTCAAGTATGCAAAATAATATAACACACACAGAGGGTCTAATTTGCTTTCTCCTTCTGACTTGTGCTGTCAGTTACACTGGTGTAAAGTGGGTATAAAATGCTACTATTCTGGTGTAGGCTTTTTTCATTCTCATGGGGGGATGTGTAGACCAAGGGTTAACTGAGACATTCTATTTGAAGTTTTATGCTATTTCTATGCTAATTTTATGAAGGAGATAGCATTTCTGTAACATACTCCTGCTGTATCATTCCTGTTACTCTTTAGTACTGATGATACCAAAATCAGCTCCAAAGTGTCTGCTTTTTGTTATATGAGCTTGACATTTTTCAACACCTAAAGAGGAAGGGTGGGCCAACATTGAGGGTTTTGGCCCTCTCATTTCCATAGCCCAAATTCAGTCCTCTACTTTTGTGCAATTTATATGATGTCACTAAAGTCATACAAAGCAATATCCCACAGAAGTGGTAGGTTAGCTGTGTCTGGGCTGGTGTTTTGAGGCTGACAGAGATGTGAATGTGAACCCTGGAAGTTTCATTACATTTTTATAGGCCATGTGTTCTAATTACCCATGGATCTTATCATTCTTGAATGTCACTGCATGGCCAAACACCACCTCAGCAGTCTGAGATTCACATTCCCACCTGTGAAACGGAATTAATAATACTTTGGTATCTCACAGTGGTACTGTGAAGAAAATACGTTTAAGACTGTGAATTACCCAAATATCAAGATAATAAGAGTGCTGGCAATCCTTGGAATATTTAATTATGTTAATTAGTTGTGTTAATTTGATACATCACTTTAACTCAACATAAAATATAGAAAGTCTTAAAACTTTCCCATGCAGTGTTTAGTCTGGCTCTGTGATGTAATGAAGACATTTAATTGCATTCTTCTCTTGTATTTTGATGATGAGTAAATGATTCTTAATAGTGGTGGTGTTTTCAGGGCCTGAACTTCAAGCATCTGCCAACTACTTATTTTTTTTGCCAGGCTACCCTAGGTTTTACAATCCAGACTTGGACTCTATCCCAACTACCACAGTCTGAGCCCAGGTTGTTGTTTTGTTGTTTGGTTTGTTTTTTTTTTTAATTTACTGAAATAATGCTACTTTCTTGCAAGTAAAAGGTTCTATGCCAATGTGGGTAAGGAGTCAACAGAGTAACAGTCTTTTCTTTGCATTTCAATGATGCAAGACAGAATTTAGTGGACTGAAGGACTGGAGGCAAAGTCTGGCAGACATACTTTTGAATTTCCAAAAGGAAAAAAAAGAAGCCAAAGCTTGGTCTACCTCCTTTAGGCTGCGCTTTCTGGTCTCCCAGGTAGAAAAGACAGAAGGATTTGAGAGACCAAGAGCAGGAAGGAAGATTCCCTGTTACACTGTCTGTGTAACACAGGAGCACTGCAGATCTAACAGCCTGCTAGGAATTAAAACTGTGGAGTTATTCCTACTTTTCAGATCTGATGAAGCACTGACTATGGATTATAGTTTTGTTTTGTTTGACCCTAACTTCTTATTGATCCATTTTTGCCTTACCAGAAACAGTTGGCAGAGAAGAGAAGTCAAATACAGTCTTCCAAGAGAAAATAGCTTATGACAAAGGCAAAGATAAAAATAGGCAGGGAGAAAAAAAAAAATCCTAGAGAGAAAGTGAGATGAGGTGATGACAGAAGGGAAGAGGTGTTCGGAGTAGAGAGAATGGTGCCAGAAATTGTGTATACATCTCCCTGTTCCATAGGAGAATCAGGCTGGGTGGGATAACCTCTTATCACACTCAGCAGAGTGAGGAAAGACAACCAACGGGACTTGAGCAGTCTGTAGGCTACATCTGCTACAGTCCTTTTGCACAGAATTCTGATGAGTTTTGAAAATTGTTCTTTGTCATCACTCAAAAAGCAGTTAAGAACAACTCAGCACTGAAGATACTGTCACAGCACATGGTGAGTTTTGTTCATGGCAGCAGGTAAATACCAAAGGCAAGGCACAGTTTCACACTTTGATGCTACTAATTAGTCATCAGTTATTTAAAAGTTAGCCTCTAGCAAAATATTTAAAACATCTGTATCAATGTTGGAGACTTCTTCAGATTCACTCCCAGACAATGAATAAGTAAACTTAGTAATGAATAAGTAAACTTAGTAATGAATAAGTAAACTTAGCCTGGGGCTCAAAAGAGCAACATATTTTCCTAATTTTATAGTCATTACTGGATGATAATTATATTGTACACTCCTGAGTGAGTGAGATTTGTGATGCTTCCTTCTGGGCAGCCATATTTTAATCATCTTCTCAGACTTCTATGTAAGGACAGGTGTCCATAAAGGCGTGCTATTGGCATACCTGTCCTATCAGTATAATGCTTCTTATATTACTGAAAATGATTCTTCACTTCACTGGGACTGAGGCAGGTGAGCTCAGGGGTGTGTGATATCATTCTAAGCTGGAGACTCTGGCTAAAGAGCTTTCCAGTCTACAGAAAGCACCTACATCATACCTTTCATACTAAAAACATTGCAGATTTTTTCAATCCTTAATTATTTTAGGGTTTCTCATGAGAGACTGTACCATTTCCCCAATGGTGAAACCAAGAGCAGACAGAACTGAATTGCCCTCAGAAATGTCAATGCATTTGATATAACCTGGAACAAAAAAGTCAAAGTGAAGACAAGATACAAGATGATTTCCATTCAAAATTAAGTGTGTCAGGGGAGGGTCCATATGAATGAAATTATTATTTTCTGTCAATATTAGGTGAAATTTCTTCATCATAGGGACTAATGACAATCAAGAACACTCTTTTTTGTTTGTTGGTTCAGAAAGTGAATGATATCCAGCAAACCTTTGCAGATAAATATGTGTGACCTCTATGGTGGTTGGCCCACCTTATATTTCCTTTTGTTAGTTTTAAGCTCATATTTACTGTTGTTTTTTAAGATCTTTATATCCTTCTATGCTTCCTAACATAAAGACATATTAGTCGGAAAGCATAAATCTATTGCTTGCTTTATTATGAGTTGGACCCTTAAAGGTAGAGTTATATTTTTTATTTTCTTAACTAGTGACAAAATTAAGCTTCTAATCTAAAAACTTTTTTTAACACAGTGTCTCCGTTGAAGGAGATCATAAGTGAGGACACCTCCTCTCGTAAAAAAGTCAATAGTCATTATAAGAGATGTCCTCTTTTTTCTCCTTATGGAAGGTCAGCAAACTTACTGCATTGCATTCAATAATAAAGATGATATCAACCTGCAGACAATATGGACACAATGTTGAAACTACTTGGTGTGCCTCCTTTTCATCTTTCAGCAAGTCAGTACAGGAGAAAGCAGCAAGCTCACAGATGTTTTTTTTCTGCTGCTGTCATGGTTATTTTTCAAATGCATTCTTAGATCATGCATTCCTCAGGGAAGGTCCTTTCCTTGTCTAGCACAAAGCTGATTGCTTTGCTGCTGTCCTTTTGATTTAGGGAGAAAAATCCCATGTCTGATGTACAACTTTGATTTCCTACTAATTAAAATTGCAGTGTGGGAGCTCATCACTCCTCCTCCAATCCACCCTGCTGGGGTTCAGGGCTACCTTTGGAATATTTCCACCCCCTGATGTATTAAGATTGAAGAGAAGTCCTTGTTGCTGTTTACATAGTTCCCCCAAATTTACTAAATGTTTTCTGAATCTACAAGCAAGTGAACTACTTTAAAGCATGAACTATGGCTAAATAGAACACATATTTGTACTGTCTGGGTAATGGGTTAGTCTGTCACCTTTATATGGAAAATGAGTGGTCTGACTTTTCTGCCTTTCAAGTCTCTCCTTTCTGTCTTTCAAAAGGACAGTGTCATGGGAACTTCTAGTGCTACAGAGATCAATCGCAAATTTTCACTTATG
>VZZY01012635.1:216222-262743 GCA_013400335.1 Eurystomus gularis | reverse complement strand
GTGTGAGGGCTGAGAAGAGTCCACATCGTGACACGTGTGCGGGTGTTCTCTCCTGGCAGGCTGCTGCCTCTGCTCCCACTGCTGGGACACCCAGACACACTCACGCTGCTGCCACCGCAGCTCTGCCCGTTGGCGATGACCACAACCACGTCAGAACCGCATCCTTGTCACGGAGAACGTGCCGCGTGAGGACAAGAACGAGTGAAGTTCATCAGTGCTGCCGAAAGGAAGGATCTCCGGGGCAGCGTAACTCGACAGGGACTGAGCCCTGTGCAGCTGAGGAGCCCGAAATCCTCTCCTGTGTATTTGCAGCATTAATTCCTCTTGTTATCTGAGGCGATCTACTTTAATCAGCTTCCTAGAAACAAGGCAGGTGCTTACAGCAGATCTTTGACACTCCTGCTCGCAGCATCAGGACAGAGCCCAAAGGCCAGAGCAGAAGGGACACCACAGAACCCGTTCCAGCTCTTAGAGGGATAACTGGGGAGCGTCCCGGTTTCCCCCTGCAGACCCAGAGCCCTGCGCTCCGTGGGCAGGTATCGTACTCGTTGCACAAAAGCTACCTCAGAACTCTCACATTGTGAGGACGCAGCAAGCCCGTCCTGGTGCTCCTGCTCTGCCTGACCCCCTGCTCTGCCTTCTCCTGCGCTGTCCTGCTGCTTCGCGCGAGCATCGGCATAAAAAGGGGACTCAGAAATCTGACCCTGCTCCCACGCCTTCGGCGCAGCTTCTCCTACTTCCTACATTCCAAGAGCACCGGGGTCTCGGGGTGCCAATAACGATGGGCCTTCTTTCTGTTTAATCTCCTTTTCACAGAGAACTTAAGCCAGAGGAGGCGACGCCGCCTGACACCCTCCGGAGCCCTCCGTCCCGCAGAGCACGTGTGTCGCACGCGGCAAAGGAGGACGCCCTAGAGACAAGCAAGGTGACAGTTCAGGTTGCCTCGCTCTTTGGCCTTAGCCGTGGGAGAAATCCGAAGTAGTCTGTGCCGGGTGACCCAAGCAGTGGATTTTCCTCCGCATGGCGTGAGCCCACTTGAAGCAAGAGGGCTGCTGCTGCACAAATCCAGGAGAAGGTTTAATTCACGTGCGCTTGCCCAAAAATGGTTACGTTCCTATCAGGAGCCAATAGTCAAAACAGTCTTTAAATGTTTTAAAGGAAAAAAACCGGGAATGAAAAAGCCCCATCCAACGATTATTGTGCTTCAGCAGGGGAATAAAGACCCCACTGATCATCGGCTTGAAAAACTAATAAATCAAGAGCAAACGTAATTAAAGTTCAGCATCTTACGGAGCTATTGTGGCAGCCCAGCTGGGACACAGCGCTCTTCTGTGGACACTTCCCATGCTCTCCGTGGATTAGAAGGTGGCCAGTGCACGAACGCTCGTGAAGGCTCCGCGTGCTCAGCCCAGCCCTGCCCTCAGCCCGGCTGCTGGCGCGGGCTGCGCGGGGCCTGAACCTCGCCGTGCTGGGCATTGCGGTTCTTGCTACTGGTTCTACGGGCTTACTCAAGTGTGTTTTACAAGCTTAGGGCAAATTTGTGAGCGTCCAACTACCTGTATGTAACTTTTTAAGAGGACTCAGCCAGGCTTGTGGGTTGGTTGGTTGGTTTTTTTCCTCAGGACCCTGCAGCATCTTTCTGGAAGCTGTGGGAGATGCTTTCAGCCTGGCTTCCAGGACTGGCTGGAACTTCCTCTCCTGATGAGCAGGGAGTCTGTCGCCAGCCCTTCCAATCTGCGTAACACTTGCGTCCCTTTCTCCCGATCTCCTTCAATGAATTTAAAACTCAGAATTTAAATGCCTCAGTGACTAATTCTCATTTGCGCAAAGCCTGTTACAGCAGCTTCCAGTAAGATGCAAATTAAAATGTGACTTGTCAACTCCTCCCTTGTTCACAGACCTTCCAGCCGTACAGCACTACTTTAATTTTGAGCTCGTTTTGCAGGCTGCTGCAAGGAAGAGGTGAAGCTGTTGGTAACATCCCTGTCTCTTCCTTTCATTTAGTTTCTCTAGATAATGTAACATAACATAACATAACATAACATAACATAACATAACATAACATAACATAACATAACATAACCTAAGGTAAGGTAACATAACATCGCATAGCATAACACAATATAACACAATATAACACAATATAACACAATATAACACAATATAACACAATATAACACAATATAACCCAACATAACCCAACATAACATAACATAACATATAACATAACATAACACAACACAACGCAACGCAACATAACATATTTATGAGAAGCTCTCTTTATATTTTGCTGGTTTTGCTGGTTTCCCTTTTCAGCCACTGGCAGTTGCGATCCCGTGGCCCCGGAAGGAAACAGTGACGTTCCTTGCTGCTTGCTTCGCATCCCACAGAAGCGCTCCAGAGCAAACGTCCACAGCGGGCACGGGCACTTTTATCCCGTCGTATTTGTAACTGGTTAACTGGGCATACCTCTGGTGCACAATCCTACTCCAAAAATACCCGGGGCTTATCCTTATCACATTGCCCAGCTAACAGCAAGACACCGGCTCGAGCGGCTCAGCGGGGATTAGATTTGCTCTTACGTAAGAGCGTGCCAGGGCCAGGGAGAAGCCGGAGCCCTCGGAAGAGCTCTGTCCTCCGCGGGCCGGGGGATCCCCGGGCAGCGTCCCTCGCCCGCGCCGGGAGCACCGGGACGCTTCCCGCTGGCAGAACGCTGCGCTGGAAAGGCACTCGTTTGCAAACACCAGGATAATGAGGTCTAGAGGTTTCTGATACTTAAGTCGCTCAACTTTTTAACTACAGTTTTCTGACCTTTGTGTTATTATCATTTATTCCTTTTAAGCTTACCAGCTCTGACACGCTTAGCGGACAGGACAAGCACCCACACTTGTTCCTTCCCAGTGCGACTGAACGGGCCCAGCCCGTGGGAAAAGCGTCCTTGCCGCCTCCCCAGAGGGACATTTCACCAGCTTCTAGGATTTTCTGCCATACCAACGAGGTCTGCTGAGCCCTCCGCTGCTTTCACCAGTTGTTTTTCCCCCAGCCTCAGCACACGTCTCTTCTCCCTCTCCACCTTTCCCTCCTTTCTGCCCACGTTCCCAAAATTCAAATACCTTCTCTGTCCAAGACCTGCAGATCAGGCTAGATGGATGCTCTGCCAGACACCATATGTCTGTTCTTGTGTCCTGAGTTCTCCCCCTCCTCCTCAGCTGTCCTCGTTCACCTTTGGTTGCCAAGTTCTTGCACCAGCAAACGTTTTGGTCCTTTACTGACAACATCTGGAGTTCAGGTATTTGGCGAACAAGCTACATCACAGCCCACAGTGAGGAACTTCGATTCCACGTGTTGGTTTGGGAGTCTTCACTCAAAGATACATCCTCTTCTGGGTCTTCTCATGGCTGCAGTGGCACTAGTGTAAATTAGATGAATAGCTTGTTAATAGCAGCGAGGAAAAAACAGAAGCGAGTTTTTAGATATTGTATGTAATCTCAAGAAAAAAAAGAAAAGATGAAAAGAATCAACAACTGTTTGGTTTCCTGTTCCCACCCTAGCCTGGACTCTTGCTAGGTCAGTAGGGAGCCAGAAGGAGACACCAGTGAACTCATCTGACGTGGCTCTGGAAGCAGTTCCTGGGCTGGACGTTGTGGGGAGCATCTTCCTCAAGCCTAAAGTTCTTGCCGGCTGCTCTTCAGCAAGTGGTGTGCAGTTGAGCTTGGTGGGACGCTGCCTTGGCAGGTATTATCACACCTATTTTGTAGCCAGACAAAACAGGACATTTGTCCAAAATAGCGCACAACAGCTAGAAAAAAGTATCTCCTGAGGTCCCTTCCACCCCCCCCCATGCTGGGATTCTGTGATCTGAAAACACCTTCAGGTCGTAGTTCTATTTAGGGAAACAGTGACTCCGATCCAAACGTGTGCCTCTTCTCCCAGGACCCTGACTACCCAAAGGTGAAAGCAAGGGGGGGTTCATTTGTTAGAGCCTTTTGCTTTTTTGTTTTTTTTTTGGTCAACTCTTCAGTGTTGCTCTTCATTCTTTATTTATTTTTTTAATCCTTTTGAAAGCTTTAACTCCTCCCTGTGTAACAGCCTCTGCTCCGCTCGCTGCTGAATGCGCTGATCTTCTCTCGGCGGGTAATGGATTTGGTTTGATTGCTTGACACAGGAACAATGCGGGGATCGACCTCTGCCCCGCGCCCGGGCAGCTCCCATCTGTTGGCTGCGGTGCCCTCAGAGGGGGCCGGCCAGGGGCAGATGAACGCGCCAGCCCAGCCTGACGTTCACGGCATCGCTCGTACGGGCAGAACATGCGGCGCAATGAATCAAAAACGAATTGAACTTTGCTTGACTGCGCTGCGGCCCCACCGCCCGCTCCAAACACGGACAATGCCCCAGCCCCTGGACAGCAGGAGGCTGCCCCGGGAGGTGACAAGTGACACCAGCTTCTCTCTGCACCCTTGAAACAGTGACGCCTCCCGCTCGACCAAAATGCTTCCAGGCTCGGGATGCGTCTTTGACCTGTGCTTATTATTCCAAATAAGAAATGTTAAGATGAGCACGACAGCGAGAGCTCGTGCTTGCTGGCACTTTCCGTCGGCGACTGTTGGTGGCAGGCGTCTGTAGGAGAAGAGAGCGCTAGTTTTTGTGTTCATTGCACGCACGTGCTAGTAATGAGGGCTATTCGTTAGACTGACATCATTTAATATCATTGTTCACACTCAAAAGTGTTTCTGCGACATCCGTTGCTGGAGCCTGAAAGCCGGCATTTTCCCTCGTAGTCGTCCAGGGCAGCAGCGCGTCACTAGAAGTCGAGGGGGCAGATTTTTGGAGATGTGGATAGGACAATTTCTGACGGGAGCATCAAGGAATGGCAAGCTTTGGCAAGAAGACCCCTTATTGAAGTGTGTAAATACGGAATTAGGCCCCAGAACTATCAAGCCATGTAGGAAGCCACCTACGACCGAGCCGCCTGCCCGCCCTCCGCAGCCACTGCCACGCAGGGGCCATGCAGACCGACACGTCTGCCCGACATGCCCTTCTTCCATCACCCACGTGTGAAACTTTACACTGAGGTGCCCAGGACTCAGCTCCTAGCTCATGAAGTTACAAGGTAAAGCAGAAAACGCTTTTCTTAATACGCCTAGATTCAGCTCCCCATTATATGGGAGGATTTCTGTGAAAAATGTGTTAAAGTGCACAAATTATTAACCACCATTTTAAAATTCCTTACAGTACTTCTGTGTTTGTTTGCCTATACGCTGGCTGCACTTTAATTATTAGCCATTTGTGGCAGAGGATTCTCCAAACTGGTAAAAGGAGATGTAAAATAGAATGTTCCTATCTGAGCAGAGGCTTAAGAAACAGCTAAATTCAGTCTTTGCATTAATAGCCTTCATAGAAAGGCAGATGGGAGCAGAAAATGTTGCAACGAAGAATATGGAATGAGATGAGATCACAGCATCAGTCTGTGCTTTGTGGATCTGGACAATGATCACCGAGCCAGATTGGATTAGCGAAACCTATTTACCAGAGGTTCAGAGCGGTCGCATGAAGCTGGAAGGCAGTCGGGAGGGAGAGGTGGAAAATGCACCAGATCTACAGCTGCAGCGACGAGAATTTAGAAGTTTTCACCACGGTGATTTCATCCAAACGTGAGTACACCAGAAGGGCAACGACTGCGGGGTTGTCGTTTAGCAGCAGGGAGGTCTCTGGAGCCCGCGGCTCACCCGTTCTGCTGCGCCGTGCCGCGCTCCGCTCGCAGCCTCCGGAGCTGATCCGTGCGGGTGCCTCGACACTGGGGCGGTGTAAGACCTCTGCGCTGGCGAAACTGGGAGGTCTGGGATGGGTGTTGCTGTACCTGTGAGGTAACTGCTGAAGTGGCAGCTTGCGACACTCTTCTGTGGCACAGAAAGGAAAATGAAGTTCTGCGAGCGCTGAGCAGCTCGGATGAACTGGGGGAACTGTGTGAATGTTGAGTTGAAGTCTGCGGGCTCCGTAAGTGGAACATTTCCAAAGCCATGCCCTGGAAATGAATGCATGATTAGCCTTAATTGCTCGTAATGAAGAGCGAGAACCGGACAAAGCCCAGTCTGCATTTGATGGAACAAATTAGTTTAAACTCAACGGCTGCATACTTCAGCCACAAGAAAGCAGGTAAAAGCTGGGAAAACAAACGGTGGGGTTTGCAAGCTGCAAACACGAGCCCTCAGCTGCTCCGTTTCAGACTCTGAGTGGAAATGACAAAGTGAACCCTCGCTGTAATTGCTTCTGTTGCCCGAAGGCTGGGCTGTGCAAACAGACATCCTTTTGCGGGCCAATCCAGAGACATCATCTGCAAGGACCTGTTCTTCCCTTGCTGCTCCCAGCCCCTGTGGCAGGTCAGGTCCGCAGCGCTGCCGTTGTGCTCCCGCGCAGGCGGGTCGCTTCTGGCTCCCTCCGCAACTCACTCTTCTTTCGATGCCCACTCAAGTGACCGCGCGTTTGCTGCTGCTGTGACTTCCCTTTCACGCCTCGCTTTTCCTCAGCCCCCCTAAGCCACTGGCCGTTCGCTCTGGCAGGCGGCAGGCAACGAGCTGGACTCTGGCTCGCGGGTACTCTGACAACATGCGAGTTTATGGCTGTGAGGCGTATTTATGAGTTGCTCCTTGTGCACCAGCCTGGCTACCAGCAGCAGCAGAGCAGTACTTGCTTCCGGTAGAAATCTATAGGAGCTGTGCTCCTCACGCTGCCTGGTAAAAGACATCAGACAGCAGAGGACAAGAAGACAGCTCCCTGCACCACTGAACTTCTCTGACTTGAGTGCTTTGCTTGTGAGCAATTAGTTTAGTCCTCACACAATGACATTCCAGAAGTAAAGGTGATTGCAGCAGCTTCAAAAACTAGTTACAGCAACATTCCCAGGGAAAAAGCCCAGCTTTGCGTTTGCCTGGCTTTCATCCCACACTCGGCCTGGTTTAAAACACACAACGTGTCCTGCAGAAGGCAGCAGGGATCCCTGAGGATGTCGCGCCGGCAGAACAGGCCGGGTCTAAGTGACAGCCTAGCACGCTCCCAGCTCTGCGCAGGCAGACAGCTCGCTTGTGACGAGCTCGGGTGGAAGCGCCCGGCACTGGCAGGGGCTGCGGGCAGGGACGCCGGACAAGGTGACCATCCCCCTGGAACCGTCCTGTTTCACTAGGGGCAGAGCACAGGCCAAAACGTCTCTTTCTATCCACCGGGGTCCTAATGCTCAGCTTATAACCTCGAATTAGCTATTACTACAACTGCTCAGCTATTATTACAATGCTTATATCCTCACTGGGGTATCAGGAGGTGGCTTTTAGACAAGCACAGGCTGTCTAGGAAGAGCGACTTTGGTCTTGCCGCCAGCGCCGCTTTGTACCAGAGCCCTGGAGAAGCTGGTCGCTCCCTATTCAGAGGAGAGGAGTTTGGCTGCAGTAATGAGCAGCCTTGGATGACCTCCAGCTGCTTCCACAGCTTCAAAACCCTTTGCAAACACGAACACATAGCAGCGATGAGCACTGCAACTTCTCAGGTTGAATGTATGCCAAAAATGGAACAGGCAGCTCACCTGGAGAGCAAGAGTTGCCCGTCACCTGTAACAAGGCTCGCTGGCTCTTCAGAGCGTACACAGAGCCTGGATAGGGAACCCCCGCTCACATGCCGCAGCCTCAGCGTCAGCCTTCGCAACTGGAGTTCATCCTCCCAGTCTGGCAGGTTTTTGCAGATCTGTTTCTGTCACTGGCTGGTGAATCCTGCAGCTCCTGTAGCCTGAACACAGGGGAGAGAAATAACTTTAAAAAGCGAAGGCTAAGGTATGATGAAAGGAAGAGCCCCTCAGCCAAAACCATCACGTCAGTCCAGTCAAAGGCTTGGCTTTGGTCCTGGCATCTTGTGTGTCTAGTGATTCTCTTCTGCCTGTGATTTTGGTGTCCTCATGGGTCTAAGAAATAAAACGGAGAAACAGACTTTAGGCAAAATGCCCCGAGTTAAAGAACTGAATGGGTCGTTTTGAGGATGAAAAGAAAAGATGAGGCTTAGTGCAAATGTCGCTCTCTTGGACACCGCGCAGGAAAAGTGAAATGACATCAGGAAGGAGTCTGAGCTTATTGCAAAAGTCCCCAACCAGATAAAGTGATAGGCCTCTCCGAAGTGATGCATGCACTAGTGGTGTTCGGAGGCGGCTGGATGGA
Source organism: Eurystomus gularis (assembly GCA_013400335.1). Lineage (NCBI taxonomy): Eukaryota > Metazoa > Chordata > Aves > Coraciiformes > Coraciidae > Eurystomus > Eurystomus gularis. Next base: position 254,551 of record VZZY01012635.1, on the reverse strand, counting down.
AAGAGCAGCTCATCTGGCAGCTGGGAGGCCAGATCAGAAGGCACGGAGGAGAAGGAGCCTATGGGAGAGGTGCAGAAACTTGGAGAAGGGCTATTGCCCTGTGCCCACGGACACCCGTATTGTACAGCTGGAGAGTGGTCTTGGAGGTGACATTGAAAAGGGCTTTCTTTCGGGCCGTTTCAGCTGAAATCCTCCTTAAACCCCTTCTTCTTCCTCCCCTCCCCACCGTGTCCCCAGTACGTTATCACAGAGGGCTTTTGGAGGCACGTGTAACCCCACCTCATTCACCTCCACTGCACCGTGACCCTGTTTCTGTTCTTCTTTTCACAGCCTGTAGTCCTGCCCGAAGACGAGCCAAATGCACGCAGCACATCCTAACCAAGAGCGTAAGAAAAATCTCCCTTCTCTCTTTTTTTCTTTTAAGTTCTAGTTGGCTGCACTTATTCTTGAAAATGCCGTGAAAACCTGGGAAGCAGATCCTTCAGGGCTAAGAAGCACAGCGGTGTTTGATGCAGGGACTGGGGCAGGAAACAGAAAGGGGAGATTCTGTAAAGCTGCGGTTTATTTATAGAAGTGCTTTGCAACTTCAAAAAATACGGTCTTGCCGTGCAGCACCAGTCGAAATGAACCCAGCAGCTCATAAACGTGGGTCATCTGAGGGAATCCCAGACCTGATTCTTATTCGTAAAGCCTTAATAACAGTGCCAGAGGGACAGGCAGGAGTGAGGAGAAAGCAAACCGTGCCAGTACACCCATGCGTTACCCAAGGAGCCAGTGCCCCGTTCCCTGGGGATCTGCGAGGAGAACACCAAGAATGGACTGTAACCTTGACAGAAAAAGGTGACACAGAGGGCACAGCCAGAGCTTTACCCGCTCCCTGCAGGTGAGGTACGCCCCAAATTCAAATAACTGGACATTTCTCACGCTCTGAGAAAATGTTGGACATTTTGAGACGTGGGTGTGAGGTTCCTTGTCTCCAGAGCCAGTTTTCCCTCCTTAAATCCACTTGGCCCGTTCAGAACCCCGTCCACGATCCTCTTACTGCAGCTCCCACTTGCCGGAGCGATGGCCTCTTGCTCTCGGGCACACCAAAGCACCTTCCCCAAGCCTTGAGGCTCTCCTGCCGAAGCATTCCTTCTCGCTACACGCCTGCCTCTTCTCTGGCATTCGTGGTCATTAAAGCGGGTCACGGGATCCCCGTTCTTCATGGGGTGCCTGAGTGGTCCCTGGGAAGGGTCAGGAACACGTCTGTCGTGTGTGGGTACAAACCACCCACGTGTGTACGTTCCAAAACTGTGAAAATCTTGTTTTTGTCTCGTAACTCAGGCTGAGGTCTCAAAATGACTTTTCGTTTCAAATGACGGGTGAAAGTCAGGGTGCTGGAGTGGTACTTAAAATACGCTGGTTTGAGATGCCTCCTTTCCCTATGCCCTTGGTATCTTTTGCTTTCCATATAGAAATATATATATATATAAAAATATAACATAATACAAAAACGGCAGGAAAGTCCAAACCAAAAGTGAACTCTTCTGACTTAATAAAACAGAATGCTCAGTTAACTTCTCAATTTTTTTTAAAAAATAGATCCTTTTCCAACAAAACACCCAGATTTCTAACCAGAATTTTCTCCCAGAACTATTCAGCTGGGAAGTTTTCAGCTAGCTGTCACTGGAACCTAGGGCACCTGTACGTCTGTTACCACATTCCCAGTCTCTGCAGAGAGATAGCTGTTGTTTCTGTTAAATGAGAGCCTCCAATATTTAATTTGGATTGGATCAGCCGCTCTAGCAGCGCTGTACTCACAAAGGCCTAAGAAAACAAGATCAGAAAGTCCTTGTGTGGTTGCTATATCTTTAGAGGATGCTTTTCTTTCCTCTGGGGCTTTCCTGACCCCAATTAAAGGCGTCCTTTGATTGGCCTTCAGGCACGGTGCAAGCAGCAGCGAGCCCGAGGAACGCTCCACAGCTCCGGCAAACGGAGCGAGCGAGGCTCCCAGACCAGCGAGACGGGCACAGCCAGCCCCGGACTTGTGCTTCCCCTTCCCCTTCCCTGGCGAGACGCAGCTGCCACGGCTCACGTGCAAGCGTTCAAATGAACGGCACGGACTGGAATATACGTGCCTGTGAGGAAGCTGCGATTGCCAGTTTCTAGAGCCACAGCAAAGTGGCAGAACGATTCTTTCTTTTTCACCCTGACCTCTGCACCTGCAGCCAGCGAGGCAGAAACGCCTCAGCTAACACGAAATCTTCTGCTCTGGCGACTGCGGTGGATGCACAACTTTAATCCTTGGCCAGGGCAAAAATAGCAGGCGACGTGGACATCTGCCAGGCGTTTCTTTTCGCAGCAGAAACACTCGAGCAGTGCAGCATTAAGTGATTTAACATTCAAATGACTGACCCTGGGGGCGTAACTTCCATCACTTTGAAGAACCCATGCCCAAAGCACAACCATGGCTGCGGAAGGGTGAGAGACAGGGGGAAACACCTTCTGTTTTTAAATCGAGCGTTTCACCAATATGCTTATTTGCAGTCCTATTCCCCTATTAAGGGTTATTTCCAGGGACAGTAGATCCTTCCATTCTTTTCTCACGTTCTCCCAGCCCCAAAATCCTTTGGTTAGAACTCTAAAACCAGTTTGGACACCGGTACCTGGCTACTTTGCAGAAAAACGGCAAACCCCTCTGTGCCTGCCACATTAAAAATTAAGACCAGCACCAGACCATCAAAAAGAGCTTAACTCTACAAATATGGCATTCCATTGAGAATCATTAAGATTGGAAAAGACCCCTAAGATCATCAAGTCCAACAGTCAACCCAACGTTGCCGCGACCACTGAACCATGATCTGAAGCGGACGTTTCCTCCACTAACAAGCGCTCCATCGTTCAGCCTCTGAGCTTCAACGTTTTATCCAGGGCCAGAGGTGTGACTGTCGCCTTTTCCGGCTGGTTGTTGGATCGGCAGCGGGATGTTGGGCGCAGGAGCAGCGCTGTCGGAACTGCCTCTGCACAGCTTTGCAACCCTCCGTGTCCTCTGTGCCCGCTGCTTAACGCACCTCACTCCAACAGCGGGTACGTCCGGCCTCGGTGCTCTCACGCGCGGTGAAATCCACACAGGGACCTCGCTGAGCTCTGAACGGAGTCGGCGTCCTGCAAACAGACCGAGCCGCTCAAAGTTCTAAAACCAGCAGGTTTTCAGGGAGCAGTTCACTAATTCTGCAGAGTTTGGCTGACTCTGCCATTCACACAGATTGAAATTTCCTCGTATGTCTGGAAAACAAAAGTGACTTCCCGCTGATCCTTCTGCCTTACCCCAGGTACCCTAGAGAAACGTCAGCTCCAGTTTAGACCAAAACTGCACTACAGCAGGTTTAGTTTCCTGACCTAGATGAGTCTTCGCAGATTACAGTAAAGGGTGAGGTAGCCAAAGTCACGGGGAAATCTGGAATTAGGAGGGAAGAAACTCCAGAGGTGTACTGCAGCCGGCTGCTGCAAAGAGAGACGTTCCCTGCTGACGTACTAGAGACCGCGCTGTTGTCTGAGCTGCAAGGGGCAATGGAATCACAACTTATTCGTGCAAATTCTTCTGCTTGAAGGCGTTTCGGCAGTGCTGATATGACATGGAACAAGGAATCCTGAAAACACAGACAATGCACCTAAACAATTCCTGCTGTTAATGGAGTTAAAAATCCTGCTTCCTTTCTGTTTCATCCTTTGTAACGCACAGACAGATCGTTACGTTTCAAGTCCCTGGTGGTTTACGCTGATCAAATAAGCCACTTTCAGGATTAGAGACAACTGCAGCCAGCATCCGACTCACCAAAAATGCTCTTTCCATGATCACGCAAAAGAAGCGACCTCAGCTGTCTCAGCGGCAGAGGGCTGATGACATCTTCTGTCACACACCAAAGACGACCGAGCGTGAGCAAGAGCGCTGCGCATTTTTCCGGAGCTGGTGGGAAGGCTGAGCTTTGCGGTGTTCCCTGAAAGCCAGAAGAGCTTGGTTCATGAGAGAGCCCTGCCCGTCACAGCCTCATCGTATTCCTCATGCAAACAGGTATCTCCACCGACGTCACCGTGGTGATGGGACCAAGGCCTCTGGCAGGCAGCTTGCAAGGCTCGGGTGGTCAGGGTGTGCATGGACACAGGAGCCTGCAGCCTGCGAGGAGCTGCTGCGGAGGGATGGGGTGTCCGGGACCTGGCCCAGAGAGCCAGCGCCAACTGCTTTGGCAGCACCAGGAGACCTCTCGCCACCAGCACCACCCTCGCTTCTGAATCGTGGAAGTGATGCTGAGGCTGGGCCAGATTCACGGTCGGCAGAGCCGAGCCCCAGCCGCAGCCGCCTTTAGCACGTGCTTGTCTCCAAGGACACCAGCAGGCCCTTTGACTTTAACTTAACACCGGGCATGTCCTTAAGTAGCTTATGGAGCAAGGACCGTGTTGGGCTATGTGCCAAAAGCCAGAGAACCAAGAGAAAACCCCTCTTAGGTCTTGGATTAGGCTTTGGTCGCCTCACCAGCCCCTTCCAGCAGCGTTGTTGCCTGCTGTTGGGCAGTTCCTGCTCCTTGTCCTGCTGGTCTGTAGGATCTAAGACAAGTAGCCTTCTCCAGGCTCCTGCGGGTTACGTGGGGACAAAGCGGTAAGGAGCGGTCAGGTTGGGTTGGGTTGCTTTTCCTGTTTTGGAAAACACCGGTTTGCATGTGCTTTTATATCTGTGTAGAAGTTCTCATACACAGAATGTTGCCGATTAATGGCAAACTGAATTAAAACGTAAAGAAAAAGGACAGCTTTGCATGAGGGGACATGCTTGAACGTGCTCTTGTTTTATCTCCAGTGTATGTTAGAAGGCAGCGCGATAGATGGAATTAAGGGGTTTTTTTTCTGAGCCACCAGTGGGCTGGTCAGCTGCTGGTCTCAGCTCTGAACCAAAATAACTGTATTTATATACAAAACACATAGATGGCAACTATCAGCCACCAGTTAGATGCAAATGACTGTTTTTCTCCAGGTCTTCTAACGCAGGATCAACTTAAGTAAGTCAAAGAGGAAATGGAATAGTTGCCACGTGTCTTGTTCCCTTGCTGGTTTGGATCTTTGCCCTGTTTAACGGGTTGTCTGTACAACAGTAGGAAGTCTTCAGGGAAGGATAAAAAAATCAAAGTATGAAACATCATTTTCCTGCTGTTGGGACTTTAATCTTCTTGAGAAAAGTGTTTCCGGACCATCCTGGCTAACCGTCCTGGTGGATCCCCCTGCTTGGAGCTACCCCTGCTTTTTTGAGCTCACATTAGCTCTGGCCTCCGCAGTTGCCTGTGAGCTTAGTTGAGATCCATGTAGAAAAGAACTCGATGCTGTTCACGCTCGTTCTTAGGGACTCTGTTCGAGATACAAGGATGCAGCTCTTAGTGAGTTATCTTTGTGCAAGCTAATGTTTGCGAAAATTAATCTCTAGGAGCACAATTATTCACTGCCTCGTATCTTCCGTAGTTGTTTACCAGATACCAAACGTAAAGCAGAGCAGAAGATGGGAGAAGCCATCTCCAAGGCTGGGAGTAACGGGATGGCTTTGTCTCTTCCCTGCAGGTAGTGGCCATATCGGACCATCGGCCCCACCGGACAGAGAAGCTGCAGCCCCACCAGCGTGACCTCCTGCAGGTGCTCTACAGCGAGGACACGGTGCAAGGCTTGGGCCGCCCGCAGAGCGGGCAGCAGGGACCCTGCCCCAGCAAGGGTGAGTCCGCACAAGGGGCTTCACTCCCCTGAGGCTTCAGAACACTTCTAGCTATTGTGATTCCTCCAGTTCGCAGCGAAGCAGGCCCTTTGTCACGGACCTGAAGGACACTTCCATGCTTGAAATGTCCAGTGGAATTAATGAGGTAACCGTGGAACTGGTGAGATGGTCGTGGCATTGCAGAGCTCTCGCTCTATTCCGCCATAAACTCACTTCATTCAGTGCTCCCTTTCCCAAGGCTGACAACATTTTAGAGATGATAGATTGCTAATTACCGAGTTTGCCCGAGTCACCTTATTATGTAAGATCCCTGTTCAGTTGCGTAGAACATAATTATTTGGGATGAAGTGTCAGATTGTGGATGGTAGCCACAGACCTGATCTTGTTTTGTCAACAAAAACTTGTTCAGCATGTTTGTTAGAACCCAGGAAGGAGAAATAAGAGTTGGCCAATGAAATGTGTAACCAGCAGCAGCTCCTTCAGCGCCAGTGCGTGATGTGTGGAAGGAGAACGGGGGAGAAGGTGTAGGAATCTGAAAAGAAGAGCAGAAAAAGGGGGAACTGTTCTCACAGGGGGAGACTGCACTCAGAGCTGTGCTTTGCATCACAGGAGGAAGAGATTATTTTTTTAAATCGCACTTATTCTCCAGGAATTTTTCAGTTTTGTACCAAGATTTTGTACCAGTGCTCATCTCGGAAACACAGAGCAAGTCAGAATAACCGACGTGGAGCGACCCTTGTCACAGGCTCGGGTACCTCCCGGGAGCGGAATCCACAGGCAGCCCCCCTCTCCTGAGCAGCGCTCACAGACCTGAAACCACGAGGACTTCCTTTTGCTTTGCTATTTTGCTAAAAGTTGGACAGAACACGTTCTGTATGTAACAACAAGAGGGACAGGCTGAAGGGAAGAGTCCGACAATACAAGAGGAAAACAAAACCAGAAAAAAGCAGGGACGTGAGCTGAAGCACTGACGCCCGGAGCCGCTTGCGGAATACCGGTAGTACCTAATCTGCAAGATGAGAGGAGGGAACGGAATTAAACCTTGATGTGAGGGATCCAGCGAGGTACCTAATGGAATTAGTGGCGGCGGGGCGGGGAGCGGGAGGAGAGCCTGGTTACGGTATTTGTCATGGTGAAATATTGCCCCCAGAAGGAGAAGACAGTTCTGACTGCTAACTCGTGCTGGAGACACCACTAAAAGCAGCAGCTTGGCCCTTTCTGATGTTTTTACTGTCATTATTTGTATTCCATTGGTCACAGCAGTTGTGAGTCATATTCTGTCCTCTGCCTCAGTGAATCTTGGTGTTTCTGTGGATCTTGCTCTTCATTTACCTGCGTATCCTTTTCAAATGCAGCAGAGGACTGAAAATTGCCAGGAATAGAAAGAAACCAGAAAAAAAGAAAAGAGAGAGCGCTCCGCATTCCCTCAGCCAAATGGGAGGATTTGGCTCGGTGAAAAAAATCTGGCATCCCTCACTCACTTATTTCCTTGGAACAGCTAGCAGGAACGTCTGCCAGGACTGCTAGGAATTGATCGGCTGAGCGCTCACTTGTAAGGGAAGGAGAACCTCCAGGTCCAAGGACAGCAGAGGGAGGTGCCACCCAGCCACGGGCAGGCAGAAATCCCTCCCTGGAGCACAAAAGCTGCAGCAGACAGGACTGCTCTTTGTAGGGATGTACACCCAAAATAAGTGCTGGCAGAGGGGAGGGGCCCCCACTTAGCTTGATCTTCTAAGGACAGTTCATCATCTCATTTCAAAAGCCTAGGAGCAAGCAGCTGAGTTGCTTTCTAGAATGCCTTAAGCAATTCCAAAGTAATTTATTTTGACATCCCAGCAGATGATCGTAATAAAGAAACTTCGGCACTTCTGGCCGTAATCAAACCTGGTGGGACTAGAACCTGAACCTGGGCTCTGTTCATACCCAAGTTTAAATGCACGGAAGGAGGCCTTTGACCCGAGCTGTGCCAACGGGGTAATTACCAATAACACCGTGTTTCTTGTGCTTTGCAGTGGGAATCACTGAACGAGAGTCATTCAAATCCTGCAATCACCTTTTGGACGGAAAATCTTTGGTAAGTAAATACACGAGCAACTACCACTGTCTGACACCTCTTAACACCTAGGACCTGGCTGCACGTCCCACGCCAACAGCACGTCAGCCTCACGGGTGGCATTTCCTAACGCCGTGCTCTTCCCTCCCGCAGGCCCCCCCATCGCCCGTTGTGCGGAGCAGAGCGAAAGCAGTGGCGGGCGCGGATTCACCCGCAGGCAACAGCATTTCCACAGAAGAGTAAGTCCCTCCCTACCCCTCCAGCCAAGCCTGGGGTGCTGCTGTGCAGGGAAGGGGACGGGGCACCTCCGCCACCGGTCACCCTCTCCCCAGAGTCCCAAAGAAGTGCTGGGTTTCAGATCCCTGAATCAGAGCTGTAAAACCCCAGCGATTTACAGCAAAGCCGTGCTGCTGGCTTTGCAAAGGCACGGAGACATTGGCTGAAGGGCGTGCTGATTGTATCGTCAGCCATGGCCCTTTGTAAGTTTAGTTTAGCTTTTGTATTTGGAACCAGTACGGCCAGCAGGACTAGGACAGGTTCTTGGGTACCCAGCGAGGTGGTGGCTGCCCCATCCCCGGCACCATTGCAGGTGAGGTTGGCCGGGGCTCTGAGCAACCTGCTCTGGTTGCAGATGTCCCTGCTCAGGGCAGGGGGGCTGGAAGAGATGACCTTTAAAGGTCCCTTCCCACCCAAACCGTTCTGTGATTCCATAACTCTGTGACCTGTGCTTTATTTGCTAGCCACAGGCAGCGCTGGAGGAAGACATCAGAGTACGACCTGAGCCTGCCACCCGGAGCAGAAGCTTCCCTGCCGCTGACGGGAGGCAACCTGTGCGGGACACCCAGCCTCCTGAGGAAGATGTGGATGAAGCACAAGAAAAAGTCAGAGTACCTGGGGGCGACCAACAGTGCCTTTGAGGCAGACTGACAAGGCTCAGCATCACTTGGACAGACAGAAGGTCCTTTAGCCAGGACGAGGTGCTCTGGGATCAACGAGGGACCACACGCAGCACAGATCATCCAGGACAAGCAATATCCTTTTCATCACTCGATGCCATTGCCTTCGAGTGGTGGGTTCCCTTAGGCTAACTAAGGGAAAAAAGGTAAACACAATGCAGCTCACTGGCCTTTCTTTGTTGCAATACACTAAAATCCCAAGTATTCCATTAGATTTAGGGCTCGATGCTGGAACTACTGCTGGCCCATCCACCACGTTACATGTTCTGCCCAAATCGGCTCGGACTTGCAACAAGAAGAGCCCATCAGGAGGCTGGTGCGTTCCTGCGAGGTCTCAGGTCGACTACAGTGCCATTACACCCCAGGGGTCTGCCCGATGTGCACCACTGCTTGTCCCTCTCGCATCATGAGACCAAAACCACATCTTACAGTCTGCTTGGCTGAAGGACACGTGCTAAACACTTCTTTTTCTTCAGTTCTGATGTTTCAAGACAGGAGTAAAAGACGCAAACATTTTAAAAGAACGAGTGAGTCAGACCTGAGCAAGTCTGGAAACACATTTCCTGGGCTTTGCTACATGACGAGTGATGGGTGTCTCCAAGCGTCCTGCCAGATCAAACCATGAGCAACTGCATAACCCCAGGAGATATTTGCTTGCACGGAACCTGCGTATATCTTACCTGACAGTCAGCAACCCCAAACCGTTCAATGCAGCACAGGATATTTCACTAAGTGCACAAAATATTAAGAGGAAAGAAAATACATCAATGGTGCAACTAGGTGAATAAACGTGAGACATTTGCATATAGGAGGAGACCTGTGCTTACGAATACAGGGGTTTAAAGGAATTTGCTCAAAATGTTTTCTCAACTTTCTTTTCAATTTAGAAATTGCTGGTCATGACCCCTTGGGTCTTCCTCTAAAAAAGAAAAAAAGTTTTACAAAAATGGCTTCACCGGAGTTACAGACAATATCACCTGAGTCATGAACAGTGCTGGTCTCACGTGAGTGCTCCCCTGGTGAGCAGAAAATATTCTGGTTTGCCTAAACACAGAAGGAGGAAGCGTAACTCCTGCTGCTCATAGTAACGACAATCTCGTCTAACTGCCACTGCTCCAAAGCGTAAAGTAGAAGTTCTTACTTTAGGACAGAAGCGGGGGAAAGAACCTCCAGCCGGCACCTTGCTTCCCTGCAGCCAGCGTAGCAAAGCCTCGTGAGATGCCGTCATCCGCGGCGCCACGGTACCGAGGTGAGGAGGCTCCAGAGCCGTGAGCCCAGCGAGGGTCTGGGCCGTGCATCGGCAGCGTTAGCAGCGGGGACAGCTCCTTCCCCTCCTACCGCAGCCTCCGGGGCACCTGCTGCTGACTTCATCCGCTGCTGGCACTAAGGTCATCTTCAACCTGGACATAGAAAAAAGCATATTCTGGATTTCTCTTCGAGCGTGGCCTCAGCTTACAGCCCGCGAAGCAGCCCCGTGCTCTGGCTTTGGGGTGAGGGGTGCAGCAGCGCAGAGGAAAGGTTCACAGCTTGACACCCTGAGCAACCAAAGTCCACAGACAGGAGAGCAACTGGAGCAACCTGGTAGCTGCAGAGAGCAAATATCCCCAGTGGCTCCAACAAGGGCAGCAGGGGACACCCATGTGTAGGACAAGATGGTACAGGATTGTCCTAAGACAGGACAAGAGGAAACAACCTCAAGCTGCACCAGGGGAGGTTTAGGTTGGACATGAGGAAAAATGTCTTTCCTGAAAGGGTTGTGAATCTCTGGAACAGCCTGCCCAGGGCAGTGGTGGAGTCCCCAGCCCTGGAGGGGTTTGGAGATGTGGTGCTGAGGGACATGGCTTAGTGGTGCCCTGGCAGTGCTGGGGGAATGGTTGGACTCGATGATCTTAAAGATCTCTTCCAACCAAAATGATTCTATGTGGGGCTGGATGAGTTGAGAAGGCAGTAGAATGGGGAAGGAATGAAAAGAAGACATGACGGCTTTTCATACAGCCAGAGGCAACTCAGTACAGAGCCAAGGAGGGGAGAGACCCTCCATAAAATAGCCCTGTCAGCCCTCACGTTCAGCTCTCCATCACTGCTCCAGTCACAGACTTCTCCTTCCGAGGTGCTCAACAACTCACAGAGGACAGCCTTGCAGCTAGAAGTCACACAGATTCTCTCCTCCTCCTTACCAAAGGCACAAGTCCTTCTCTGGCCCAGCAGCCTGGCAGGGGGATGATTCGCTTTGCTGCTTTTCTTTCTGCCTCCCGAAAAAGGAGGCGAACACAGGTCCTCATCACCCCCACTCCGAAATGCCCCAGCTGCTGGCAAGGCAAGAAGAGATGACGGTGGCCCGGTATTGGCGTGCAAGGGCAATGTCAAAACCCACTGAAGGCTGCACGCCTGAACAGCACCAGTTTTCTCCCAGGGATCCACTCCACCTTCAAATTACACATTGCCCATGTAAAAGTCCGGACACCGTGACCCTGCCAACATCAGGTCCTCCATGACTGAACCAAGCTGGAGCCACGACTAAGATTTTCCTGAAACGTCTTTCACCTATCTCACCAACCACACTACATCCCCTCCTCCCCAGCCCACAGAAACCCTGCCAGGAGCCCTGGCCCGTGGGCACATGCTATTTTTACTCCTATCAGCAAACGTCGTAAATTCAGTGGGGCTCCTCTCTCGCACAGCAAAGCACACGCTCAAGGAGTAGGGAGAGCAGCCATCACCCGTTCCCATTTCAGCCTCATTCCCTAAGCAAGGCAAAACTAAAGATGGGCAGACACTGGGAAAAGCCCCTTTGCTGCATTTGGGACAGCGAGCATGTGTGGTACCGGCCCTGGTAGCTAACGTGACCCACGGAGCACCCAACACCCCGTCCACGGGTTTTGTCTGTTGAGAACGCTGGATTGTAGTGTTTCACTTGTTAATGAATAGCTTCAAGCAGTATGAAGATGGAGGTGAAGAGGACGTGAGCAATGTTTCTACCCAATAATTTCCGTATCTTGAAATACGTATTTATGGGCTTCTTATTTATTTAATTTATAACTTGGGTCTGCAAGGGAAGGAGATATTTACGAGAAGCATATTTAATTTCTTCATATTCCAGGAACTGCTGTTGAGATTTCTTGTATTGTAGTAGGTACTTATTTAATTAACTCAAATAAAATATGTCCTGTTCATAAAAAAAAATAATAATAAACAAGTAGCAGGTGGTAAGATGTGGCTCTTGGTGACTTAAAAGCTCTGGGGAAGCATTTAGTGGAAGCTAAAGGCAGGGTTTATGGTGCTGAAGAATGTGAACACCAGGCTGGGCAGGGCAGTGGTGGAGTCCCCATCCCTGGAGGGGTTTCCAAGCCGTGGAGATGTGGTGCTGAGGGACGTGGTTCAGTGGTGCCCTGGCAGGGCTGGGGGAATGAAAACTCCATGATCTGAAAGGTCTCTCCCAGCCAAAAGGATTCTGTGATTCCATGACCTGTCCCCCTGCCCGCTGCACTGCCCGTGCCCCAGGCAGCTCCAGTGAAAAGGTGCCACATTTGTGGCCCTGCCATTACAGACAGTGTCTATGTCTAAAAGGAGCAACCGGCGAGTGTCCTCCCGGGGAGCGGCCGCAGCACAGGACCTGGCACAGATATCTTCCAGGACATGGGGTAACAACCCAGCCTCTCCTCCTCGAATAGCCGACCTTTAGCCAGGCGTTAGAAATACTGGCAGGAGTATGGAAGGGGATGTGGATACGCAACCCATTTTCCAGATGAAACTGTACAGGAAGCACCATGGGGTTGACTCAGCGCAGTCAGAAAAATGTGAAACAGTGAATAAAAGAATGAGCGCACTGCAGTATGTTTCCACCAGAGACAGAACTGCTGTTAACAGCGCAGCTGAAAGCGTTGCCCCAGCGCTGCCTGACACACGCATCAGCACACTCTCCAACATCTGTGAGGAGATGCATTTTTCACACGTATTTTTGTACCTTTTTGTAAATTTGGGTTCCCCGGAACTGGAGACTAATTGTGGCCCCAGCCTGACTGAAATAGACTGCGTGACGACACTCCGTCACACTCCCTGTCATTTGTATTTCACTGCCAAAAAAAGGTTTCTCATTTCTTCTCCCCGTTTCAAAAACATCTTTGTGATAGAGCTACCCACTAAAATATCTACCACTACTTTGCATACCACTTATTTAAATAAACTGTAGTGAATTTAAAGCTAGGCTACCATATAAAATAATTCCTACTGAAGCATGAAAACAAAAAAAAATCTCAGATACGCTTTACCCACCCCCTTCCCCTTCTGCACTCGCTTTACAGCTCCTGTAGCAGACAGGTTTGCCAGAGAGCTGATCACGGACACACGGCTGCTTGGGGCCATACCACGCACCTTTTACAGCAAACGGTTTTACCTCACACCTCGGCGTTTGCCGAATGCCCACAGCTGAGAGTCACTCAGCCAGAAAAGTTGCAATACCAGGACTCGTGCACAGAAAGAAAAACGAAACAAGTCAGATTCCTCCGATGAAACCTGGACCTGAACTCTACAAACAATGCAGATGTCAGCTCGCCCTTAGTATTTTTTAAATGTCAGTATCAACGCCGTAGGTTATTCAGGAGTGAGCAGCTTGGCCCTAAGTCGTACTGAACACCCTTTAAGTGGCAGAAGTATTATTGAAATGAACGGGCACACAGAGCACTCAAATAAGAAGTGACGCATTTGGAAGGAAAAAGAGAGTTAAATATTTAATACAGTTAGATGGAGGCCCAGAAACACCAAGCAGCCGAGCTCAAAGCGGGACAAGGTGGGGTGAAACAGAACCACGTGTGAACGACGCCCCTTTCCTCGGCTACCAGGTTAGAGTCACTCCAAAAGAAAGCCATCATTTTTAACAAAGAACAAGCAGCAGAGCTGCCCGGAGATCAGCACCGGGGCTGGCCGGCAGGCCCCTGTCCCAGGCGGGTCGCACCTCCCGCCCTGCACGTTCACCTGCCCTCGCAGCTCATTTTAGACCAACATTTCCCTACCGCGCCGTCGGTTTGCGCGGCGGGGAAGTAGCGAGAGGCGAGACACCGTCTATCTGCTCGATGCTCCCTTTGCTGGGGCACGGGGCGTGTACCGGACCATAAAGCAGAAGAGACATGCAAAGGGCCCGCAGCCCGCGCGGCCCTTGCCCCCGCCCCGGCGCTCCGTCGGTGAAGCGAGCCCTTGGCGCAGCTGTGCCGGGAGCTGGCGGCGCGAAACCAACCGCCCTGCCAGGGCTGCTCCCGCCCTGAAAGCGTTCTGTGCCTTGTCACCACAGGCACAAAACCCCACCTCTCCCAAGGGATCTCTCAGAGGTCCCAAATTTACCAAAAAAAAAAGTCTAAGGGGAGAAGAGCGACCAGGGTCCAACAGCACGTGCTTTGGTCCAGCCACCACCTGGACTCCAAGGGTCTAGGCTGGGGACACCTCGGGTACAGAGAAACTCCCCCCGCTCTGTATTTATACCTGTGTTTACTACCCAGCCGCTGCCGAGGGAAGGAGTCGGATGCCAGCCGCCGTCACCGAGCTCCTGGGGAGCTCTGCAAGGGGGAGAAGGATCTGCTGCCAGCCAGCCCCGCGCCACAGCCAGCCCCGGCTCCTCTCCAGGGTCAGTACCAAGGGAGCCCACGCGCCCGCTCGGACCTTTGCCACCTCCAGCTGCGCCCCAGAAGTGTGACCTCGGGTGACCCAGGCCACACGAGCCATTTTTCCACAGCCGGCCAAACAAAAGCAAAGAAAGATGTAACAGGTTTTGCAATTTGCCCGACGCAATCAGCAGCAGGCTCTCTGCTGAGGGGCTGTATTGTCACACTCAGCTGGAGCTGGCTAAGCGGATTTGTCCGGCCTCACAGAACTCCTCTTTCACAGGCCAGTGGCTACGGTCAAAGGACAAACTGACGAGGTCCCATCCTGGCCCCAGCTGCCAGGAGGTCCAGCCCCTCCACCTGGCCCTGCGGGGAGGTGGGAAGCCTTGAAGGGCGCCGAGTTTCTTGCTCCCTTGGGGTGCATTAAGAAGAATGTGGCCCGCAGGACGAGGGAGGGTCTCCTCCCCCTCTGCCCTAGGGAGGCCACATCTGGAGGGTTGTGTCCTGTGCTCAGGACACAGAGGGACAAGGAGCTGCTGGAGAGAGTCCAGCGGAGGCTGCGGAGATGCTGAGGGGCCTGGAGCATCTCTGTGGCGAGGAAATGCTGAGAGCCCTGGGGCTGCTGAGCTGGAGAAGACTCAGAGGGAATCTGATCAATGCTGATCAAGAGCTAAAGGGTGGGGGGCAAGAGGATGGGGCCAGACTCTTCTCAGTGATGCCCAGTACCAGGACAAGGGGTAACAGGCACCAACTGGAACCCAGGAGGTTCTGTCTGAACAGGAGGAGAAACTTGTTTGGTGTGAGGGTGTCGGAGCCTGGCCCAGGCTGCCCAGAGAGGTTGTGGAGTCTCCTTCTCTGGAGAGATTCCAAAGGTGCCTGGACACGATCCTGGGCCCCCTGCTCTGGGTGAGCTGCTGGAGCAGGGGGCTTGGACAAGATGATCTCCGGGGGTCCCTTCCAATCCCCACCGCTCTGAGATTCCGTGACCAGGTCTGTGCCAGAGGAGTTTTCAGGCTCACTGGTTCTCCTGTCCTGGGCTGGAGGTCTCCTGCCCCAGCCGGGCTTGCCGAGTTGCTAAAACATCCACGCCAGCTCTGCAGGGGAGTATTTGCAAACTGCACGACATACAAACACGAGTGTAACCAACGGAAGGAAAAACACTTGCACTCTGGTAAGCACCAGCAAGGGCACAAAAGCAGCATAAACTCTGCAAACACAGGATGCTCCGTGCCCGGTCTCCACACGTTTGCTAAAGGAGAGGCTGGATTAACAACAACAAGAAAAAGAGGGGAGGGGGAGCAAAGACAAAGCTCCTCTTCCCGCCAAAAATTATGCGGCAGCAGGTCCACAGAGTGTCTGCCAGATGACCTGCTTGTCACACTCATAATTGCTTCCCATCTGCTGTCTGGAGCACACAAAGCCTGGCCGTTTGCCAGCGCAGGACGAGGCACAAACTGGCCTACTTCTGGGGACACAGGCCCTCCAGACACCGCTGCGCCGCTCCGCTGTTCCCGTATGGCCGAGGAGAACGTGCCATTCATTCGCAAATCACCGATCTATCCAGCTCTGCGGGCCCACCGCCCAGCCCAGCCCAAGTCCTCCCCGAGCCCCAGTGCCGGGGCACGTCCTCGCTGGCACTGGGCTGCCCCAGCCGCACGCTCGCCAGCGTGAGAAGTGGGCAAATCAGCGGCAGCGCACGCCACGTGCCCCGTCATCCCTACACAGACACGCAGGCACGTCCTCAGCCGCTCTGGTTTACACAGCTGACGGCTTTTCCTAACTTTCTCTTTCCATCTGATGGGTAAGCACAGCTCATCTTGTTCATGTAGTCCCTGCAAAGGCTGGAGGCACTTGGTATCACTGCTCATGAACAAGGTCGTCAAATAAGCGTCTTTTCTCGGGGTTTTGTCTGGTTTATGAGCTTGTTTCATTGATTTTTTTTCTCTTAAAAAATACTCTTATTTAACACCTACAGTTTTAAGAACACGATACCCTCAGAAAACTGAGCAAGTGTTTCAACAAGGAGTAACAGATGTGCTGCACTACTGCGATTTCTCCACCATCATCGCAGTAGAACACGGTGGGTGTGAGCATTCCGATTTTTACTCCGCACAAAAATGTAGGATTATGTATAGAAGTCCAAGGCTTACCTGCTCTTCCAACACATCATGCTGGCAGAACCACAAGGATCCTGTTGTCCCTTGAGCTGCAGGGCAGGAATCCAAGCCGCTCCAGGGCTAAGCTGGCTGTCTCCAGGGAAGCCACACAGACCAGTGTGCTGCAGCTTCAGGACGGACCAATCTTTTGGCTCAGCTGGCACAGAAACAGCAATTCACAGAAACAGCAATTCACAGCTTCCTCCTCAAAGTAAGCAGTTAAGCCTGTGAAGCTTCAGCTCATCCGAGGTCAAGGAAACTAACATAAAAAAAAATAAATTAAATGAGGTCTGGCATTAGAAGGCATCGGTGTACTTCCTGCCGAGGTCCTGAACCTTTGTTTGAATGTCTGTCACAAAACCACGCGCAAGAGTCAATTCCCGGTTCAGAATTTTTCTGGGCTGCGTCGTGCTGGGCCTTGGTCACGGGTGCGGTGTAACCATGGTCAGTGTCCAGTGTTCAAACCCTTCCTTCATGAAGCCTGACGCCCTTAACATTGCATCATTTCTAGTTTGGTGCGACTCTACTAGAGTTACTCCCGTGTAAAACCAGAATACGCACAGAATTATAGACTGGTTTGGGTGGGAAGGGACCTTCAAAGCTCATCTAGTTCCAACCCCCCTGCAGGGAGCAGGGACATCTGCAGCTAGAGCTGAGCAGCAGGAACCGAGCTCACTCTTACCGATCAGTTCCTTAAAGGCCACTTACTCCAGTAGCAGCCAGAACGCAGCAAAGCCCCAGGAACACTCACAGTTTGCCTCAACAGCTTAAAGATGGCTGGGTGACACAAATTACCGGGACGTATTCCTGAAGAACTGGCTTACGTTAGTCCCTCTTGTCCTTCTCCTTCCACAGATTATTCTTTGCCACTTACATTTTGTCACAAAGCTGGGAAAGGCAACAGATAACGTTAGTGCCCGTGTGCCTGGCAGAATGAGAGAGTCAAAGTCTAATGCTAATTCAGGTTAATACACGTTTCTGAGTGCTAGCTGGGGGGGGGCGGATAAAAACAAAAATATTAAATCACACTGCACAGCCTACACTTGCAGTTACCTCCCAAGAGCCAGGCACACATACTAAAACATCACGTCCACCACAGAAACGAAAGGAATGTAAAAAAGCTTTACACTAGCAACGTTCCTCATCCCTTAAATTGTCTCCTGTACACAAGTATGGGCGTTAAAGCTTTGAGACACAAATATAAACCGTTAAGAGAACACGAGCAGGCTCCATCTCGCCGTGTAACCCACCGATTCCCAGGGCTGCTCTTTGCCTCTGCCCAGACAGGGTGAGAAAAGGTGGGTTCCCTGCAGGTTCACACGCACACACGCTGCTTTAACGAGCACCAAGGGTTTAAATTCTCAAAGAAAAGGCACTTAGGGTAACCTGGTACATAAATGCTTTATTTCGGACATTAATATGGTCTGTATTGCATGTGAGATTCTCTTACATGAAAGAAATGTTTGCAGTACAACAAAAACTAAGATAAACAAGGCATTTGTTGCACATTATGTCAAACCTTAAAACAAAAATACGGAGTAATGTGTATCTAGGTGCCATGCAAGTTTGGCTGCTGCATGTACAAACTACGGATAAACTGAAAGAAATGCAAATGCAAACGCACACAACATTCCAAAAGTAATAGAAGATGCCTGACGTATGAAAGATAAAAACCTTCCTGCTAAAGCAACGAAGGAGGAGTTAACTAAACGATCCAACCAATACCAACACAAATTAACACTACTTACCACAAACCTAGGCTTAACGGTGCAGGCAGCTTTGGCGGTGCCACTTCTACTGAAATATATCGCCCAGATTCTAGATACTCGTTCTCTCTAAACGTCTTATTTCGATTTTTTTGTGACTTAAATGCCGCCTCCAGCATTAAATGTTGCTGTTAAATCCATTCTGGTAATGCACAGCTAAATCTCACCCTGCCAAGAATTCCAACTGCCGCCTCTGTTTCAGCAGGGGAGGCACAATCCTGGCACAACGGGTATTTTCTGATCCCTCGCTTACAGAGGATTCTTCACATTTTGATGTGAATTAAAAACGGCTAAAAATGTTTGTGCCCACTACTATCATAGCCAGGCAAATATTTAATATCAAAAAGCTCCTAAAAACAGGGACTGCATAAGCTTTGAGATGTTTAAAAAGGTTTAATAACCCATTACCTTCCTTGTGCCACTCGTCACGTTAAAATTCTCCATGAAAAAAATGATTCTCGACCATCTCTGATACGGAAGTGATGGGAACACTTTCCGCGCCCTGCACAGTACTGGTTGAGCTCATCAAGTTAACTAGAGAACCCGACAGCGGTTTGTTTTGCCATTTCACATACAGTGCATACGATGCTCGCTCTTCCCAGCTCTCCTAGCAGCAAGCCGCTTCTGCCGCCGTCCGCAGCAGCAACACCCGGGAGTGGAGAGGAAGAGTCTCAGTTACAAACAGCTAACGCTACAGTGTACAGCTCCACTGACCTGCCAGTATTTGTCGCTAGCGCACCAGAACTTGCTCAAAGTCAACTACATAAAAACCTCTACAACAAAAGCGAACCAAAACATTCCTTCAGAAACAAAAATAAGACATAAAATAAGTGCAAATACCTAAAATAGGCAACTAAAGCAACTGTTGTGACCTGTACACCTTTAAAGAAGGACAACGACTTCTCATAAATAAAAGGATGCTCTCTTTGCTCGTCAGACATTTAGTAAGTATATAACGGTCAAACTTAAGTGCAGATACAATTGTTTTGAGATCCAAGGTGCCAAGTTTCTTTTTTTTTTTTTTTTTTAAATAAAATTAAATAAAATAAAATGCAAGTTTTTAGTTCCTATGCAGGACAAAGTACTCCTGGGTCACATACAGGACCCCACCATTCCTTTCGAAACGTCTTTAAACAAGGTAGAGGAACGGCTGCTGTACAATACAGGTTTACCTTGTAATTATTTTGTAGACCAACATGATTTAAGGGTTATAGTGCAATCTTTACGTAGGTGTAACATACAGCATAGATTCGCAGACGTCCCCATTGTAATTCTCCTGCTCTTCCATACTTGAAACTTGTCCTTTTTTCATTTTAGCTGTTTTAACAGGAAACAACGTTGGCTTCTAGACAACCTGCATACGTATAAATATCTACATTTAAGCTTTAAAATGAAAATAAATTATAAAAACAGACTCCTTTCCGATTTACAAAAGTTTCCCTGTTCCTACGTACTGTACAATACATTCAACAATCATCTCGTGTTGAGATTTATGAAGAAAATACTGATGCTTTACACTAAAACCTAATCCACCCCCCTCTGCCTACTTCTAGTACCATTTGCAAATAAATATATTTAACACTGTAGTTAATTTCATTGTTTTGCAGCATACCAAAAAAATTAGTAGTGCAACTTTCTATCCTTCCTTTATGCTCCTTTCCGTTGTGTTTCTTTATACGCTAGAAAAATGCTACATAAGCAAAAGCACATTCAGTGATGGCTGTTGTTCTTTTGGAAACCAGTAACAACCTCTAAACCTACTCTATACTGAAAACGCACTAACAGAAAAAAAGCGATGCAAGTCAAGAGAATAAATATGAAAAATAGACCTAAAAACTCTGTGTTGTCAGCACTGCAATGTATTTCACCATTCTCTCTCATATTTTAGGGCATCATTTTTTTTATATTTAAAAAAAACCATTGCAGAACTGTTTGTACTATCCCTTCGTAGACAACGTGAGAGCTTCGTGTCTGCTCTTTGTCAGTTAAAGAGCAAAGGAAGCTTTAAGGTAGCTTTAAGGTTTCCCTTGGCAAACTGTCTCCAGGTAAAGACTGAATTCCCAAGCGTTGTGCTGGAATTGCCTCCAGCGCTGTCGGTTCCAACAGAAAGAGCTGGCGGGCAGCTGCAGCGACCATCACAGTATCAGAGCCCTCGACGTGCTGCTGGTAGCTGTGTACGTGCTCAGGTATCTCCTTGCTTGCTCAGTCATGATCAGCTGGTCTTCTGTTTTTCCATAAACAACTGCTTCCCATTCGCAACTGGACTGCATAAAATAAAACAGGGTTTAAAACGTTCTTTCAACTAACTGAAGTACTTGAGTAACTCTCATACAGCCTCTCAATGAAACAATAAATGGTCTGTATTTTCCCGAGGATTCCGTTCTCCCACCCAGCACCTAAGACCTGTGCAAAGCTGCCTCCGCACCCTCGGCGCAGCTCCCCAGCAGAGCAGGAGTTGCGCTTCCCGTTCTAACACACCGAGCGAACGACACGTGAAAAGAGCCTGGTTCAACAGCTGACACATAGAAGGGGAGTTCCCCAAGTCGTCTCCTCTTTGGATACCTTCCCCTTTAGATGCGCTAAGCTCAGCCAGCAGAAAAACACGTTACAGCTGTCTGGAGACACCCAGGAAGGCAAAACGGTGTGGCAGCTGAAAAAGAATATTGTGAAGGACTTCACGGCACCAAAGCGGCAGCTGGGGAAGAACAGTCAGATGTTTTGGGAACAGATCAGAAATGGCAAAGGAACCAGGAATAGAAATAACGAGCAGAGGAATAATGGAGCCACTGGTGCTGCTTCATCCACGAAGCAAACCCTGCACGTTTGCACGAGTTACTGAATCTCGAGCCGATCGGCAGCAGCTCTACGGGGGACCCGACACCAGCAGACTGCGGCAAAATGAAGAATGCAGGATTCTCCCTCCCACGTTGAGCTAGAAACCAATCCGAAGAGTCAGGTCCACTTAGAGATGCACAAGGAAAAGGAGCCATTTGGGTTTCTCTATGAATTTAGCAGGACTTGATTCACGGAAGGGACTCGTGGTAGAGGGGGCACCAAACCGAGAGGGAATTTTTCGCAGGGGAAAGAGCAACAAGAGACAGAGGGTCCAGGAAGAATGTCTGTGAGTACAGCATGACTAAGCTCCCCCTCTAAGCGTTCTGAAGAGCACGCCTCCGGGCCAGACTGGTGTGTTCACCTTCGCTGCAAGTCACAGCAGTGAAGTCTCTTTTTTGGAACAGCACAATTCAGTGAGGTTTGTTCTTTCTTCACAGAAGAAAGAATCAAAATTTAATACTGTTATCTCTGTACTTAAAAACATCATTAAAGCAATTAAGTGGGACATGGAAGATCACGTTCCAAGTGCCCTGTCTTTTTTTTTTTTTTAATTAATACAGAGCTGCAGACACAGAAACTTCACACATTAACTTCTTATGGTGCGAGCTGGGACAGGAACCGAGTCAGGTCAAAGAGAATCTCTCCCTAAACCTGGTGGTCAAAACTACGGAGGAAGAACGAGGTCCCAGTTTGAACAGCACGGAAAACACACGGACGGACAGGAACAGGCACGTTACAGGAGCACGTACCAAACAGAACCTGTGGATGAACTCTGCTTAACGGATCCCGCTGGGCTTATTCTGAAGTCAGCACCTGCCGACCTTGAGAAACTTGGGTGCTCTAAAGGTTTAGTTTGCACCAAGTAGAGATTTCTTGCTGCTAGACTTGGATACCCAAACCCGGCTTGTAGATTTACCCTAACCCGATTTTTTTTCCCCACATTTTTAAATCTCAGAGGCCACTCAGTGAATCATCAGGGTTGTACTTAAAGAACTTCCCCACGAGTCAACACTTTGTGAACAGGTGACAGCTTAGAAGAAATGAGGATCACAGAAACACTGGCTGCAACTAGATCACCCAACGGAACAGTTCTAGACACGAGTACAAGACGGAAGCAAGACAAAACAGAGATCTTTGTTAACCTGCTAACAAAACTAACAGAATTCTCTGCATCCAGACCTGAAGAGCTTTCTCCATTTTGACATTTTTTGAAGCACATGCATTCAGCTTCTTCTTCACTCCTGCATTTGCTTTGTTCACTGGATTTGTATCCTGGTTTTCTGATGTCAGGTTACATCTGTTGTCATGTATTTCCAACAACGGTTTCATTAATAAAGATGTGGTAGATGCATTTTCTGGCTATTGACAAAAAAAGAGGGTGGGGAATGGGAATAACAATTAGTATTTAATTAAAAAAAAAAAGTCTTCAGTTGCTGTGATCAGAGAAGCCTCAGTGTAAACAAGGCAAATACTATCAAACAGACTCTGGGCAAGAATCTGAAATAAAAAGTATTGAACAGCATATGAAGGACGAGCCTGGTCTATACAGGGATCCAGGGCCAGAACCGAGCACAGCAGAACAAGCAGCTGCTGGCATGACTGAGGCGTTACCACGTACAGTTTCTTCTGTATAAAGCCACACTACAGCTGATCACACTTTGTTAACAGCAGGACTTGATAAAGTGGGAACCACCGAACAGCTTTAAAGAAAAAAGCTTGTAATCCACTTCTGGTTACAGCCCTTGTGACAGCAAGCACAAGGAGACTGCAGTGAAAAACATTAACACACGTCAGTATCAGGGGGAGGAACTGCTTTAAGAACGGAAATAAGCACTGCAAGGATCATTCCAGAAGAGCTGTATATGCTGAAAATGTTTACGGAAATAAAAAGAAATTAATGTAGCTTCACTACAGCAAAGCAGGAGAAAGTTCTATGGCAACTTCAGAGGGTGAAATTAGATGAGAGCAGCAGTGGCAAGTGTACTGGTTCTCTTACAAAAACACGCCACTGAGTTGCACTGAACTACCTTTAGATACTTATTCTACCTCAGACCTTACTCCTAACTTACCGTCACACTCACACAATTTCAACTTAAGGCAGAATATTGGTACCTTTTCCATGTTTGAATCAGATATTACAGCTCTTGCCACGAGTGAGTGTTCCTGTGGCACCACATCCCCCATTCAAATGGAGGAAAAGCCATTTTTCTCTCCGTCCACTGCCTTTAACGTAGCACAACATCACAGCGTAGCTTGGTTCTCACTGAACACAACACACCACGTCATCACAAGGTACCACTAAGAGAAGATGGGGGCTTTACTTGTTTGGAATGGCTGCAGCAATGCTGCTCCTCCCAAGGCAGAGATGTTCTCGGGGAGCACCTAAGGCCCCGGGGACAGGAGCTGTGCCTGGGCAGGGCACTGCAGGCGCTTCAGAAGGGGATTCAGAAACCAGCTACAACCACCAGAAACGGGGGTGACTTAGGCACCTGTTCTAAGGACGTTGGCTCCTGCCTCTTGAATATAGCTTTATACCTGATCCAGAGTCACAGATATTGACTCTTCCAGAATTAAACACATACCTACATTAATTTATGGACTAGATTAGAATAAAGTTTTCCTAAAAATTACAAGACCATTCATTCAACTGGAAAAAACGTGGGGCTACTTTTTAAAAGAATGCGGGATAAAACCAGCCCCATCTCTGAACTCTTGTCTTGGTTGTTGAGGCAGCCAGGATCCAAATTCCTTCAGCCAGAGGGAGCCCACAGACCTCATCTTTTATGTGCCTGATATTTCTTGAAGTATATCCCTACTGTGCCAAGTGGGAAAAGGAAACGCGTGCTGCCTAAAACGTCATCAGGCATCCTCAGAGCACAGCTGCCAGGCCATCAAACGTGCAAAACACGGGGGCAAAAGCCACCTTCCTGGTGCACGACAGAGCTTCAGCGTGCCGTATATGCTGAAGCCCACAGGGAACCAGGCCTGAAAGGAAGAACTCATGCATGAATTCAAGCCAAATGTTCAACGACCACTTAGCTGCTTAAGGCAGTATTTCAAACCGAAGGCAATTTTCACTTCCTAGATGTATGGATCTAGCCCCAGTTCAAAGTCACTTTATTTATTTTAAGTATTTCATCAAGTATTTTAAAATTATTTTAGTTGCTAGAATGACAGAGATTCAGTTCTATGTTAAGAACGCTGCCAGCGACGCTCTTCAGCCGTTTCATACTCACCTGTACATCTAAACTATTCTCTTCTGTGAAGAGCTGGGCACCAACATCTTCTTTTTCCCATGGATCGAGGACCAGAGATTTTCTGACTTTTTTGGAAGAGTTGTGCTGCAATAAACATTTTGCAGAGAAAAAAAAAAAATGTCAAATGTTCTTTAAAAGCCGTTATTTCCTATTTGAAATGATTTTTGTAACGTTACCTCCTGCTTGCAGCTTTTATACAGAGCCTCATCTTCCTCCTTGAGAAATATATCTGTTCCAGTTTCCTCTTTCAAAACTTCCCTAATGTCTTCCTCCAAGAAGGCAAGTGGTTGTGACTAAGTTAATTAAAATCAGAGGAGAAAATACAGGAAGTCTATTAGCTGCTGGTTTTTACCACATTCTACTTGCAGCTAACGTAGGCCAGAAAAGAGATCTTGTAAAACACAGCAACAGACGAAAGGTTTTAAGCTATTGTAGTAAACAACTGCAAATCAGCGTTGCAAGGCTGTGCAGATTTTTAAATTTATTTTACTCCACATTATTTCTAGGCAGATTAAACATATATACGTGCACACAGGGCCCCAAAAAATGCAAAGGAGCATTGGAGAAAACGTGCAAACTACTTGTTTGCATTTATTAGCAACGGTTATCCACTGACAAAAGGGATAAAACTACTAAACGTATACACTAAACACATCTATGTACACGTGCAGGCACACAAACACACTAAAAAAGCGTGCCGTAAAAGTAGGACTGTTGTTGGGGAAGGAATTTACGTCGGTCTTAACACAAATCTTTGAATAAGACATCGATAGTCCTAAGCACAGCGCCGAATTTCACAGAAGCCATACAGATGGCTCCTTTATGTACCAACAGGAGAATTCCCCTAAGCC
This sequence comes from Eurystomus gularis, assembly GCA_013400335.1. NCBI lineage: Eukaryota > Metazoa > Chordata > Aves > Coraciiformes > Coraciidae > Eurystomus > Eurystomus gularis. The sequence continues at coordinate 229,358 of VZZY01012635.1, read as the reverse complement.
CTCGAAATGTGATTTTGAACAGGAGGTTAATAGTGGACAGAAAGAGGAATGCCAAACCACTCCATTTGCATAGCGAGAAGCTGCGAATCTATAGGGTAACACAGATGGTGCCAGGCCCTGCGGCAAAGTCTGAGCTACCTTCTGTGCTTGCAGAAAAGAGGTAGTCAATATAGATTGGCTGGAATTTTTTCAGAACTTGAAAAGCGTATGTCTACTGAATTCCAAAAGTTATTATGCATTAACATACCTTAGCTAGGCTAGGAGGAGAGAAAAAACCGAATTCATTTGGAACAAACAAAAAAGTAACATTAACCGCAGTCACCCCAAAAAAGTCTTCTGTGACAGCCGGAAGAATCGGAGGAATCACGAGTTGATATACTAAGATCTTGGGGTTTAGGATGAAGAAAATTGTAGACAACATTCAAGTAAGCCCCTAGGAAGAATAAAACTCTTCCAAACATCTTCCCATCAGACAAATTCTCGGAATTTTTTGCTGTGGTAAAGATCTAGTTCCAGTCCTAGCACAGTAGAAGAATCAAAACCAAAAGACAACTCGGCTCTTCACATAGTCCGAAGGATCCAAAGACAACGCAGGTTTCCAAGTCAAATGTGGAAGCTGCTCGAAATAACAGTCACATTCACGTGCACCAGTTCGCTCTGACTAGATCATCCCGTCGATGGATAACCCTTTCACCCTCTCACAGCTGTTCTTTAAAAGACCCAGAATGCTAAAGTATTCAAATTAAAACCTCAGACAGCGATGTCACCACCTCGTAAGAGGGACAGTGTGAGCCAGGCTACACAAATTTAAAACAACTCCCACGTGCGGAACCAATGAGTTTAAGAGGACTGTGATCAAATGACTTGATGTACCACACACCACTCAGAAGACAGCGTCTCCGCACTGCGCTGGAGGATACGAGTCTAGCTTACAACATCTGAAACGTTTCTGATTCACGTTCCAGCTGGTCTCTAGGAGACATGGAACGTCACCGAAACAGCGTTGTTAGAAAATGCTTGCTAAGATCACGCTGAGGCTCGCAGCGCCTCAAAAACAAGAGTGCGCTTAGACTTCTAGAAATGAGGAAATAAGCAGTGTTACCACATACCGTCAGTCTGAGGGGACCGTACTTCTTTTCCTGAGCAGCCAAAGCGTTTTTAAAAGGAGTTGGTGTCCTTGGTGTCGACCCCAAAAGAGATCTTCTAATTGTGGGAGTTCTAAAACTGGCCAAGCAGAGAAAAGTGTTCATACACGCATTTTAATATTTTACTTTGTAAACAGCAATGTAGTAACAAAATGAATCTAAGAAACATTTTTAAATACCTTATATTAAACAACCGGTATCACCGCCATCAATCTGAAGGTACTAAGATCACCAATAGCATTACCTCAGGTATATTAAACTTCAATACGATTTTGCTCAGTATTTTAAAAAAGGAAAAATGTTAACTGAGTACAAGTCGCTGTTAAGTTAAAAACAGCAAGTATTTAAGTGTTGGGAGGTTTAAAACTCATCCACAGCATGCACACAGGTAGATCTGTTTCTCAGTGTTTAGAAAACCGTGTTTTTATTTGAGCACCACCACCAGATGTGTAATATAATAATCCTACCCCACGTTTTCCTTTTGCTCTTTTGGTGCCATTTCCTTGTGTAGAGGAGTTGTAATAAGAACTTTCTGCCCACAGATTGGAGTTGAAGTAAATGCAGGATTTTCAAGGTTAAGCTGTTCATTTCCAGAGCAAGTGTTGAAAAACTGAGGGCAAGAGAGAATAAAAAAAAATAAGCAAACTTCAAGGACATAACTTCGAAAAAGTTATATGTGTGTACCAGAAGGGCTTTTGCTGACAAACCTCAATAAACTGTTCTTGACTTATACTCCCAAAACCTCCTTAAAATCCTGACGGCTTAATTAGGTCACAAGAGACAATAGGTCTCTATCAACAATTATTTCCATGAGAATAGTCGTCAAAACAGAGGAAAGAGGTTATTTAACAATTCCTTTTTACTGTATCTGCCCTTACGCACAGGCTTTGAGAAGTTTTTGGACATGTCTGTTTAGGCTACGAAGTATGACTAGGGAAGAAAGTAGTTGTAATTTATAATCCACCCACTGCAGTCTTCACACGTACTCCCACTTAAAAACACCCTCACCTGCGATGGAGAAAAGGGTAGTGTTTTCACGGGGGTGTGCTTTAGTGCAACGCTGACAGCATCATTACACAAGCCGTCGCTCAGCTCGCCCGCTGCTGGCTGCCCAAGGCGCAATCTCTTTTTCTTTCTTAGGATAGTAGGTGGCGTGCTGAATTTCGTGAAGTTTGGGGTTGCCGGGAAAACTGCTTCTTCCTCGCCGCCGCCGCTACTGTGTTTTTTGCCATCCAGCACAATGCTGACGTTGTGCTGGCACTCGGCAGCCCCTTCGTTGTGTTGAATCCGCATCAGTTTCACTGGAGCTGGCTTGACAGGAGATGCAGCCGCCTCCAAGAGCTCAAAGCCGGTGACATCGCCCCACGCTACAGGATCCTGTGAGGCAAGATGCAAAGCACTCAAACGCCAGCAGGCTTCTCCGAGACTGCTTCACAACGCCCGAGCCGATCTAACAGCTCTCTACCTCCAGAGGCCGTATACTGAATTATTCTCCCAGTATCTTTCACGTAATCCTAAAAGGCTGAGCATTTGAAAACACAGTTCTTTTAAAACCGGCGAGAAATCCCTCAGTAAGGGTGAAAGTACACAAGTACAGTGTAAGGTAATTTCGAGAGTGTTTTGTACGTTCCGTGTAAACCGACGTTCCTAAAGAAATCTCTTTTTTTTAGAATAAATACAGACTTACTGATTCGATAAGCTCTAGCGTCTCTGCAAAATCTGGAATGGTTTGTAGAGATGACAACATTGTATTTGCTTCCACAGTCAGGTACTTCGGGGGGGAATTCTGCTGAGCAGACGTGCCGTGGGTCTCACCCATGCTGCAGAACTCACTCGTCTGCTCCCCAAAGCTGTGTAGTGCATCAGACACACAATCTTCCATGACAAAACTTCCAGACCAACAAGGTAGGTTTCCAGCTTGCTAAAAAGGATAAAAAACCAGGTTAATCTTATTCAACTTAGGAGCTGAAAAGAGTCAATGACGTGACCGCGGGGAGGGAAAAAAAAGTAGTATGTGGGAAGACTGAGCATAACGATTAATGGCTGCTTTTTCAAACACTAGTTATCCGTTGCATTCATGCGGCTAGTCTCCCTACGTTAACATACTCAACATTCTCAAATCGTGTAAGATTTTTATCTTACCTCTCATTCATATCTTATACATGCTTATAACTTAGATAATTATGGGTTGTATCGGAAGCCATCTCTGATGCAAGCATCCTGTGTTCCTGAACATCAGTATATTGCAAAGTCATCTTCGCTACAGAACACAGGTACACTGTAAGATTAGAAACTGTTTCTACAATATGAAATACTTCTTGTTTGATCTGACTTTTTTTTTAACACAGATTCTCCATCGATAGCTTACTTCTAAATGGTAACCCCGCTTCAGTACACCACTTAGTGCTCCAGAAACATTTTCATTTTCACTGGAAATCTAGAAGCAGAGCAGATCCCACTAGAGAAGCAGAACGTTGTGCTGCTTCTGGAGAGCGCCAGGAATAGCTCCACCACGCAGAACCAGAAGTTCACCTGTAATCTAAACCAGCCCTCAACAGGGCTGGGTTGGGAAGGTGTCAGCTGGGCTCACAGCTCCCTGCTCCTGAGGAAGCGAGTGGCCATCAGCTGCAAGTTTTCCCCAAAAAGTACTTGTCTGTTTTGTACAGTGCAAATTTATATACTGTTTATCATGTCCAGATGTGGAAATTAAGTATTGAAAGCACTCATACAGAAGTTTGATTAAAATATAAGGTACAGGATGTTTTGGAGCCAAGTAGGGCAAAACTTTTGCATTTTTCACCTTCCTCTGCTGAAGAGACGATTGACGTTGCTGATTTATAGAACTGAACGGCCGGGACACCAACAAACCTGCTGCATCTTGAAGAGGATTAAACTCCTGGGTCTCTGGAGCAACCACCAAACTGCAGGTCATATTTCTGCTGTTTTCACAGTTTAGAAAACAAGACTAAAAATAATTTGCCTCAATTCTAACACACAGGTTTTGTTTTACTACCCAACAGCCATAGACTTTTTGCTCTTTGATTTCAGAAGGTCGGGTGAAAACACACCACAACAACCCAAACAGCCATTACTACATTGTTGAGGGTTCATCTCAGTAAAGTGTATTTAAATATCCACAGAAATGTACAGTCCTTACAGAAGACACTCGTTTTCTTCTGATTTCATTCTCTGCTGACATAAGTAGCAATTCAAGTTCCTTTATTTTCTTTTCTTTGTCGGGATCATCATCAACAAATGACTGCTGAAAAATTTGAGAAAGAAGCCATTACTACTTTCCACCTCCGCCACAGTCAAGATTCCACATCATAACACAGCTACACTTCTCACAGGAATCACACACAGCGGGAGCAGAGCTGTCCAAGGGGTGTCGTGTTTTATAATACAGTAGTCCTGGCAAGCAAAACGACTCCAGCAACCACCAGGAGATGGATCTGCTGCTGAAGTGGCATCCAAGCCGAAGCTTTAACGGATTTCTAGTACGGCCTGTAAATACTCAGTACGCTATAGAACTTACTAACCAGAAGTCACGCAGTTCTGCCTGTACTAGAAGCAACAGTGCTGGTGCCTGGGTGGCTGTGCTTGTGTTTTCCTAAGCTTTCTAGTATTTTCAGTTATTTATCCTTATGAAGTGTGCAAGGAAGGATTTCAAACCAGCATCTGCTGGCAGCGTCTGCACGAACAATCCTACCGCTACTATCCCAAAACTAACTGGTTTCACTGGAGTGGTTTGGTTTGAACCTCCGTAAAACTTTCTATTAGTGCTACAAATGAAGGTAAAGCGAGGGTATACGCCGTGACTTTCAGAACTAGTTACACTCCCCAGTGTAGGGAGGACTTCAGGTATCTTCTACTTTTCTGTACAGGGCAACCCAGAGTATCAAAAGCCACATGAGGCTTTGTTATGATTCATAATTTTATGTTGAGATGCAGGAAGAAAATGCACAGGGAAACCGCAGGTTAGATAAAGAGTTCTGCAGAATGCTCTCACAGCTAGGACAAAGAATGTTACGATTCCCTGTATCAAAATAATTTTTTTCACTAATTTCAAGGCAATAAATATGTCCATTTTTCTTTGTTTGTTTTAAAGTTTTTCAATACTTCAGCATTTAGAACGCTGCAAAAGAGCATCTTCAACTGATTGACAGAAGTTTACTGGTCGGAAAAAATGAAAGCTGATTGAGAACAAATGAAAAAGCTCAGCCCGAAGTGTAAGTCACAGTTAAGGTATCTGAACTGAGTCTTTCAGATAGGGTTCTGTTTATTACATATATAAAGTAGCAAAATCTTGTTTCGAAATCTCTCAGAAGCTAGGTCATACAAACAGGCCAGAATTTTAATGTCAATATTTAACCAGTAGACTATATTTTAAAGCCATACTTGTGTGAGAAGTAAGCACAACCACTGTGTTTCTGAGACGTACAAAGACAGCTCCTTTTTGCCTGCCTCCACTGACTGCCTGAGAACGCACTGTTAACACGCCCATTAGTTTACCTGCACTAAGTTGGAAGAAGCTGAAGCATGCTCTAGACAGCTGCCTTCTGCTGAGGCATACTGGTATGCTGGAATCTAAAAAGACATAAATCATTTTTACAAACCCTAAAGAAAAGGAGGCTGTAAAATTAGCTCTGGTTTATCGTACATGAACCATTTACGATGGTTTGCAAACCCAAAGCTACCACAATACCACAAAAGTTCTCAACAGATCTTCATTCGTTCATGTTTGTTTCTCGTTCCAAACTCAAGCAATTACTTGAAACTGGGCAATACCAATTAATCCGGAATTTGAACTTACGTGTGTCTGAACGGGGATGTAAAATTGGCTCTGAGTGTGCAAGTCCTCCACGGTCAGACAAGGCTGGGGCTGCAGCGTGGCTGAACTAGAGCTTTCGGACCTCACAGCATCTTGCAAATATCCCTCCTGCTCCACCTTTCTTCGCATTGTTGAATTCCAGTGATTTTTAATCGAATTATCAGTCCTAAAATGAAAGTGCACAACAGTGACTGGTTTCCAGAGCTCAAAGTTTAATACATGGCATAATTTACAGGGTGTGTACGGTAGGTTAATTCAACGCCACAAATCCAGAAAGCTCCAGCAGCTTGGACTGAAAGTTCTATTGTCAGCGGGGTTTTGGCATAATCTACTAGAAAGTTACACTCTTCAAAACCGCCTTCTACTAAGCTTCAAGTCTGCAGGAATTTAAAAATAGCAAAAGAGAAAGCCTTGGTTCTGGCTATGAGCACGGTTGAGAGCCTTGTAAGGACAAAATGCCTCTGTCCTCACAAACTCCTCTTCCCTCTCTGAAATCCTACGGAGATGCAATCCATTCCCTTCCCATTCCCCTAAAGGGTTTCCTGTGATCCAGGGATTGTGTACTTCATCAAAATGTCAGATTTTTAAGCACAGATCTCTCAGGAATCAAGCGCTGACGCTCCTTAGGCACAGCCGTACAGTCACCTGAATCAGAGAGGGACAGCTTAACATCAAACTTCAATTAACAATAAAAGGCAAAAAAAAATTATTAAACTCCTCATACACTAAAATTCTGTTTTCCACAAGCACATAAATTGGCAGTCATACTTGCAGCAAAGATAAGGAGAACACATATTATTCATCCTTAACTTGGAGACTAAGCAGCTTTGCAAAGCATGACTCCTAAGCCCGGACTTTGAAGGTTACTAAGACTTTGAGTGTCATGGTTAACAAGAAACGTTCCCCAAAATAAATAAATAAAAGAATTCCTCATCTTAAACCAAAAAGAAGGTCACCCCCAAATGCATTTATTAATGCAGGCACTCTGAGATCGAGTTACAGGATGTTAAGCTGTTCTGCCACTATTACTTGCAGTTACTCTCTTCAGCTCTACTACAGTTTTTTTCCCAAGTTATCAGGAGGATTTTGGAAGGAACCTGCAGAATGTTAGAGGTCTTTTTATTGGTTTCAAGGCTTTTTAAGAACATATAATCAAATGCAAAAGATCTTTAAAAACTTCAGTAGCTACCAAGACAAAGACGTTGTGACTTAAGTTTCAAGAGATGCTTCCTGACTAACAAATTACACTGGAGAGAGTAGCACGATGCTTCCTACATTCCAACATGTAACACAAACAGGAGTGGAAAAGCACCTTCCAGGAAGAAGTTTTGCTATTTCAGCCCATCGGTTCCCCAAACGCTTGTGAGCTTCGTAGATTATTCTGTCCTCCTCTTCTGTCCACGAAGACTTTTTCACCTCAGGATTGAGGTGGTTGTGCCACCTCTCTCTGCACTGCTTGCCTATTCTTCCCTTCAGGTGTTTTGCGATCAGAGACCAGCGCTTTGGACCATACTTCTGAACTAATTCGATAACCTGGAGCACAGATGAAAGCGTGTTGTAATTACAAAACCTAGTTTTCCTAATCAAAGATTGACAACGGTGATAAACGGACATTTTAGAATAGGATCATAATAATCAACTTGGTAAGATACTGGGCCTACGGAGGCAGGTAGCAACTTGGGGTTTCAAAAACTGGTTTTCAAGACATGAAAAAAATTGCTCGTGAACTCCAAATTCCCCGTGTTTACAATATAAGCATACACCGATGAAAACACTCCTCTGGAAGTTTCCTTTGTCACCCACTGCATAAGCTGACATTAGGAAAGAGGAAAAAAAGAAGCTGGTAAAGATGTTTGGTTTGACTTTTTATAACAACAGACGTTTGGCAAAAACCCCACACCACTGCTCCCAACCTCCATCCCATCTCGACATGTTTTTATACGTTAGAAGCTTTTTCTTAGAAGACTGATGAAAACTGAAAAAATAGAGATTAGGGAGACAAAACTTGTAAATTGATAGGTACAAGTTCTCAACAGCTGAAAACTGTTTTAAACAGTGGGGATAAGCAGCCAATTAGAAATACCACATATGAAATCTCTGCACGCATCTCCCTGCAGGGCAGTCCAGGTTTTGCAGGCAAGCAGCTGCGGTGGGGGTTCACAGGGCTGAGGAAAAGGAGTCGAACACACCACTGCTTGTTTCTTTCACCGTAGGGAATGAAAAAACTTCCCTTATTCCCAACCCCTTTAGGCCTGGTGGGTTTGAGGAACAACAGACGGGAATGAGACCTGTAAAGAGACCTCCTCTGCTTGGTAAGCTGCAGTAGTTCAGCTCACAACCTGAGCAAAGGGAAACAAAATGTTTGAGCAGACCAGACATTCCACCGACTCAAAACCAGCTGCATTTTTTTTCCTTCTCACGCAGAATAATGTAATGTAATTATCTGTGTCACAAGATGCACCAGGCATCTGTCAACATCTGTGTGGGGATGAAACCCGAGAAAAAGTACACGTTCTTAGCAGTCACTGGCTAATTTTATTGCAGTAAAAAAGAGTACAGTATCAATTAGATTTTATTACCCTCTGATCCTCTTCTTTAGTCCAGGGACCTTTAATCAGTTCTGGGTTTAGTACCTTCTGCCATCGATGCTGGCACTGAAAATCTGAGCGATTCTGAAATAGTTTTAGAAGACCAGTGTAGCTGTTAAACTCTTGAATACAAAACGGTAAATATTAGCTAGACAGAATTATTAAGTCATTTCAAATTAAGAGTTATTCAGACCTTTGTTATACGGATAATAGTGAAATTCTCCCTTATTATTTCTTTTTCCATTTGCTTACGAAAACTCTTCTCCAGAAGAAACAGCCTTGCACAAAGCTCTAACCTAATTGCTTCAATGTTCTTACTCAATAATCAAATTCAGAACTTGCTCTTCTTTGAAGAAAACCTTAGAATTATTTTTGTCCTCATTACTCCACATCTTCTCTGAACTTTATGTGACTGACATGCTTTGGACACTATCGATATCCTATACAAGGAAGGAAATTTTTTAAGGATACCCCTTTTCCTTCAAACAAATTAACTCTTTTCTAAGTCTCAAATGAATATAGTCTCAGCTCTTTACTAGAGCATTAAGGAAAACAGATTTATATCAAGTTTAACTAACAAATACTAATTAAACAACACTGCTTTCTCTGCTCAGGACAGATGGCGCTTTTCTGTAGCTTCACTAAGGATCTTTTGAAATACTGTTCCCAGTTATGAAAGAGAAGCAAGCGTTCACTTTAGCCTCCTAAAAACTGTCGATGAGAAAGGCTGGGACTCGCAGGGTAGCTGGTCCAATCCTCAGCAACACGCCTGAGCCGCAGCCCGAGCTGCTAGGGTTCTCCAAGGTCTGGGCTACATCTCAAGGCCAATTTATAAGCATCCTTTAAAATATTTTTTATCACTACATGTCTCTGATTTCTAGTTCACCTCATTGCCAAACTAGACAGATGACCAAAGTAACTAAACACTAAAAGGGAACTGGACTGAGACAGAGATTCAACTTACTTGTAGATGACTCGCAATGAAAGCCCAATCATCTGTACCATTCTGTTCCACCAGCTTCTTTAGCCTTTCATCCTGTTAAGACATAACCTCAGCCAATAAACGCTACCCCCAAAAAACTAAATAATAACACAATTCATGTGCCACTAATATCACTTAGGAATGAAACCGAAGGCGAAAACAACGATTACCTCCTCACGTGTCCATTTCACCCTGTGACATATCTTCTTGAGACCTTTTTGCTGTGGTACTTCATAGTCATGATCCATACATTGAAAGTCATCATCCTCCTCGCTGCAGAGTACGCACAACAGCAGAGCAAAGAAGACAGAAACAGCGTTTAAAATAACTCTTAGTTACTTTTTTTTTCTAACTACTTGGAGCTTATTTCCAACCTGTACATATTATTCTAAAATTACTCACGGAACTTGCATGAACACAGGATCTGCCTCCAGCCCTGTACTCACCATGTCAAAGGACCAGAACTAAATTTCAAGGCCACGCACTGGGATACGGACAGATAACCCATTCCAAGTCAAGACCTACATTTGAAGCCAAAGCTATTGTTTAAGGTCCTGTTTTGCAAGACAACTATGAATCTTTACTTTACACAAACGAGCTTACAAGATAAAGTGATTTGCTGGCCTGCAAAATACATTCATGTTCCACCTCAGTAACTCCACAAAGATAACAGGGGCGCCAAATAATTTAGCGTTGACCTGAGATTTTAAGTGGGCTCATGCCTTGAATAAAAGCATTGCCCCAGTGCTACGGGAATTAGATACAAATCCTTGAAGACAGAGATATTCCAGCAAGAAACAACCGCCAGAGCAGCGCTGTCTGGGCCAGGTGACCTCTGTGACTCCACGCAGATCCCGCTCCATCTACTGGAGAAACCCACGCTTGACAGCCCGGAGAAACAAAGCCTTGCCAGCGGGCAGCCCTGGGACGTGTCTCATGGAAATACCGCTTGACTTACACGTCAGTGACTCGTGTTAGAGTGAATCCAAACGCGTGGGGAAGCCTAGGCCTAAGAACAAGATGAGCAGATGTACAGCTTGAATGAAAAGCAGTTTCACGCTGCAATCTTAATTTTTCTCCGTGTTATTATCAGCATGAAGCAGGATATAAATACAAATTCGTGCTCAAAAACCCCCAAATGTATTAATTCTGCTCAGCCTTGAAAGCTGCTTCCATTAAAGGTCAAAACCAAACCCTTCCCGGTCCCAGAAGGGACCTGTGCTGGTGTCCCCAGCACTGACTAGAGGGCAGGTCTCTGGAGTGTTTCCCAGAACACGCAGCTCGCCCACACTGCAGCGGAGCAGCCGTTTACGGGTATTTGTTCTTTCCCGTGGAGCGAGCGTGTTCTCCGTGGCTAACGCCAGACCATGGCCCTTCACGAGCAGCACTGGAAAGCGTCACCACAGGGCAGCGTGTGCCCAGCTCCTGCAGACTCGGGGCATTTATCAGTGCTTCTGCAACCCGCAGCACACCTGGCTTTGCCCTGCTCAGCTTCTGACGCGGTCGGGAACTCGGCAACGTGTCAGAGCTTTGCCGAGCCAGTGAAACACAAAGCGGTGAGCTTGTCTCGAGGCCAGCAGCAAGTTCTTCACAGCACTTATAAAAAAACCAAAAAGCTGCAAACACGATTATGAGAGTTTTGCATTCAATGGCTTAGGACTTCGGAAATGAGGGTTTAAACCCACAGGTAACTAAGTGTTTTCCCTTCCCCCTCCCACCTCCTTTCTCTGGTCTCTTATCCACTGGCCTTTGACAAACTTCAGGAGTGTATCTGGGTATTACACAGAACACACCTCTGCTGTTATAATCTTATTTCACACCAAACAAGCCATACAGTTGACTTATAACTAAAACTTGCCCTTGGGTTAGGCCCTTTGTCAACACTGTCTCCTCGTCCCCAGCAAATGCCTTCAAGAGCAGAGTCTGCAGTTGTGTGAGGAGTCGCGGGGATTCTCAAGAAGGGCACTAACCTCTCTCGCACCCCGGCTGCACACGAAGACCCAGCTAGTCTTCGGTCTTGTTCAGGCTAGTACGCCAGTAGATTATAAATTACATATACATGGATGGCTGGAACCACTAACTCAAGTTTTCAATTAAAAGGAAAAGATTTTCCAAACAGGTGGGGTTATTATAGTTCATTTGAAAATTCTTTTGCAGTTAATGAAACCACGTTAAAATACTCTGTGAGAGTGGAACACGGCACCAAATAAGTCTGGAACAGTCAAGTAAGTATTTCCTGGGTTCTGTGCTAGCTGTCTTTGCAGTACTGACTTGAGAATCATTACAGGAAAAAATTAAGCTTCCAAACGCAAAAACCGAGAGCAGTTTAACAAAATCAAACGTAATTCCATTTGATGCAAAACAATTACACTTCCTCCTTTCTCCACACCTAAAATCACCTTCGTGTAAGCTGGCAATGCCAACGATTTGGTTTGGGAGACATCATCACCACACACTGCACAGTACTCCTCTCGGGCCACCGATCTCTCCCCCAACGTTCCTCCGCTATCCACGACCAGTTATAGTTTCAATCATGACATCAAAGCACTCCACAGCCACCGGCGGCAATACAAGCTAAAGCTCTGCAAAGATGAAAGTAGCGTTTGCAGTACCACAGAGGAAAGTCTCAAACTACAAAACACAGACCAGGAGCAGCGAGTAACACGCTCTGAGCTGATTCTTGCAGAGAGCAAAGTACAGACAGCTCCAGCAGCCGGGCCCTGCAAGCAAAGCCCCTGACTGTACCTTTGTTCCTTACACAACTAGCAACCCAAAGCACTGCTTTCTTGGCTTAGCTGCAGTTTTGCAAGAAAAAAAAAAACAAACAACCAAATTTATGAACGATTTTAATATCTGCAACTTTGAACCCACCCCCAGTTCCCTGAAAAGTAAGCCATAGGTAACTCGCACATTATTATCACTCACGGAGTATCCTTCCCTTTCTCAATCCTAATCCTTCTTTCACGTTTATCACTTTTCAGAAACTGATTTTCTATTGAAGACAAGAATCACTACAGTAATGGAACAGTTCCTCAAGACCCACCTTCTGCGTACAAAGCAAAGACACACCCATCTTCATACCACTAAAACAAAAGATGTGTCCAAAGCATCTGAGGCTGCTGCTGGAGCTCTTGAGGAAAACATTCTCTCTCGGGAATGTTTCAGGCTAGATCATGACATCCTCAGCCAAAGAATGTGCCGGATCGGAGAAAGTAGGTGCGCTTCGGATACTGGGAGAATCAGCAGGGCTGACTATTGACTGAACATCCCCAAACCTCTCAGCAAGGCTGTGCCGAAGCCACTCGGGGAGGTGGAAAGCAAGCAGCATTACTGCACAGAAGGAAAGCAGCCCGCTGGGAAAGCTGCATAGTCCGTACCGACAGGCTCGGTGACCACAGAGAAGGAAAGCTGAGGAAGAGCTGCCTCGGTAAGCGACAGAGATGGACTGGGCGAAAGCACCGAAGCGAGAGCAGCGAGAGCCGAGGCTGATACCCGAGAGGCGGTGCTCGTAAGGCCGAGGGAAGGCAGACGGATACCTGTGCGGGAGCGGGCGAGGGAGGAACCCGCGGGCAGAGGGAGGGAGGGAGGGA
>VZZY01012635.1:196246-215135 GCA_013400335.1 Eurystomus gularis | reverse complement strand
CCCCGGGCCCGGGCTCCCCGCCGAGCACCGCCCGAAAAACCCGCTTCAGACGGGATCTGCGATGGCCGCCGGCCCGAGCCCGACAGGGTGAGGGTTCCCGCAGCCAGGGCCTGCTGCCGGCGGGTCGGGTAACGCAGCGGGAACGGGGCCCTCAGGCCCCCGCGCTGCCTCGGGGTGCGAAGACGGCCCGTCCCTCTTCCCGCCCTTTCTCTCCTCCAAAACGCTGATTCCCTGCGGTGCCACGCGTGTGTGGGTCTCCTCGCACCCCACCATCCCGCTTACGGGGTGCCTGCTCCACCTGCTACCCCGTTAGGTGGAACAAAGGCACCCCAAACACGCTCTGCTGGGCCCCCGAGGGGCAAAAGGCTGCGAGCACCTGCTCTACAGAGGAGGGTTGGCAGTTAGAGCCCCCCAAAAAAGTAAAAACAAACATAAGAGAAAAGGGCAGGGACATCTTCCCTCAGCCCTGAGAAAAGCCGCCCCTGGGGTCAGCGTTTCAGGTATTCCCTCAGCGCTCGCCCCGTTCGTGGGTGCTCAAGCCCATCACGGGGCCCAAGCATCAGCTCTTCCCTTTATTAATGTGATTTTTTAACGGCCAAACCCGAATACTCCAACCAGCACACGGCTTCTTACTCCGAACGCATTTCCAAATGGTGTTCTCAATCGCTAACCACCACCGCAAAGAACCTCCTCAAGCTATCCCCACCACGGGGTACGAACGACACCCGAGCACAACTTCTGTATCTTCCACGTATTCCCCGACACCACGGCTTAAGCCGGGCGCGGTGTGTAGAGTGGAGCCCTGTACAGGAGAACTCTGCCCACGCAGATCTCCCCGTGGGTCGGCGGCTGCGCAGCCCGAGGGCGGGAAGCCGGGCCCAGAGCGCCCTCTGCGCGGGCCCGCGGGAACCTCAGGCCCTGCCGGCCTCAGCAGGGGAAAAAACCACCAAAAAACCCACCATTTACCCGCCTTATGGGGTTTTTTTTTATTTATTTACCGGTAGTCTGTGCCTGCTGCTTCCTAATGGGTGCGGAGCGCCAGCCTGCCCTCTGCGGGATTCGCTTTCGTCTCCAGAGCGGGACCGCCGCGATTCCCCACGCCAGGGCTCTGGGAGCAGGCTCTGAGTAACCGAGAAGTACGTGGAATAAAAACCACCCTGAGACGGGATTTGTGTCGTCAGCCTCGGATGGTGTGAAGTGTCATCTTTTAGCATTCGTTTAGATTTAAATCAAAGCGAAGGGAGCCTGAAATCTTAAGAAGTGTTTAAACAAGCACCTTATCCTGTATTCCCATAGTAATACGTGTATTTTTAGTTTGTGGGAGATAGACACTGAAAGCGTCAGCTGAGCCAAAATACTAAATTAATAAGTACTGATCATCCCGTTGTTACAAAAAATGACCTAAAGATGCAGTTTGTTACGACATCCAGTAAACAATCTCTTCGGAGTACATCGGTAAGCACATACCTCACCTTTTCGTTGCTGTTTCTAATCCCGTGTGTATCCCTGTCCTATCAGGTCTAATGTTCATGATAAAAAAGGATGGAGCTGCACCCCACCTCCATCTCCTCTCAATTTCCAGTCACTTCCAGCTCCTCTGTGGGGCTTGAGCTTCCTCCCGATGTTTGGAGAAATTCCTGATGAAGAGCATGAGGATACTCAGCAGATTCAGTTTTAAATTAAAAGAGTTCTCCATTTGGGCTGCACATCTGACCTGCATCTGCTCCCTGTCTCAGCACTGACGGTCCCAGCTTGTCATTCGTGCCTGAGCCGTGTCACAGGCAGTCGGGCGAAGCTGCAGTTCAGAGCAATGTCAACTTGCTCTCTGCCTTCACACTCATACTTAGTCATTTTTTTTTCCTCTTTTTTTTCTTAAGCTTCTTCGTATCTAAGTTTCTGAAGGGCAGTATTCTATTCACAGCTGCTGAAAATGTTCTGCTTTTGCTGGAATTCTCTCTAAACACTCTTTACAGCTTTTTCCTGAGGCGGAATCTTTTGACATTCCTTTCTGTGCCATCCACGAGAATCTTGGAGGAAGTCAGACAAGGTTTTCATTTCTATCAGTCTCATTTGTGTGAAATTGGATCATTTACCTCTTGCCTCTTACTGTCTCTAAGAGCAGCAGTATAAACAGAAGACAATAAGCTTCGTTTTAAAGAAAACCTTTTATAGCTGACAAAATAGCCTATAAAATGAAGTTTTCTTACTCTGAATGAAGTTGCGTGAACCGCGCCTTACAGGTTCGTGAGAAATGACACTTTGCACAGCCCAGCTCCGCAAGACCACTGGCTAATAAGAACCATAGCACCTTCTGAACCTTCTTCCGATTTCTGGTAACTTCCTCCCACTTGCCCTCTTTCTTTTAATTCTTTACCTACTGAATACAAGTTTCCAAACAGCACAGAGCCAGTCCAGATCTACAGGATCCCTTAGGAAGTAGAATTAGATTTGCTACTAGCAAGACAAGCCACTATAGTATTATTTCCAGCAGAAAACAGAGTTAGGCAGTCATTTAAAAACCCAGAGGTGGATGAAGTCCAAGTGCAGGCCTGTGCACTATCTCAGAATCATCAAGTCAGCGCCTTTCATCAACAGAATCGAGAATAAGTCTTTTCTGAAGCCTCTTAAAGTCAGTGCCCCAGAGGTCGTGCTCACACAGAAGCCCGGTGCCTTTGACGGTATCGATAAATGTTCAGATCACCCAGCGTACGCCAGGCCAAGCGCTTCCAGTCAGAATAACCCGTTCCAAATCCGCTGTGGCAGATGGTTTCCGTAACGCCAGCTCAGCCGTCAGGTCCGCTGCGGATCCAAACGCTGCTACCTGTCTTTATCCTTGAGTAGCAAACACTCAAAACATCACAGATCTGTAGAAGCCAACATCTGTCAAAGCCTCGGTGAAATGAACTCCACACCCAGCAAAGCGCCACGGTTCCCGTTAACTTTTGCAGTCAGTGTAAGTCTTTGAATTGACTTTCGTAGCACCAAAAGCTCCTCCCACTGCTCACCACGCCCAGAGACCACCCAAGGCTCACCGCGCCCTGACCCTCGCAAGAACCTTCTGCAGCGCGGGGTTTTGTTCTGGCAGGATGGAACAGATTGGCTGTGGGCATCCCCAAGAGAAAAACAAAACCAAAACCAACCCAAACCAAACAACTCCAGTCTAAAATCAAAGAAATTAGACAGATATTAAGGCCGTCCAAATAACAGCAGAAGAAAAATGACGGCGCTTTGAAAGCACTTTTAACTTGCTGATTTCATACGTTCACTACTGGTTTGGGCTCAGGTTATAAATGCTCCGCTAATAAAGATGAGTAAATTTCTAGCTTAGCATTAAGCATTTGAGCCTTTGAACTACAAATCTTCCAAAGGATAATTTGGAATTCTCCATGACACGACGTGCAATCAAAATTAATGCCGAATATTTACACCCATCGTTTTAAAGGCTGCTTTAATGCTCTGAATTATAATTAAAGCCTTTCAATAAAGACAGGAAGGAGTAACACAGAGTTTTGCAGATGGGCTTTATGACTTTTTAGGCTCAAAAAAGTTATGATTACAGCCAGTTTTGGAAACAAAGTACCACGTGTAGCTGGTGAAAAAAGCACAGAGATAATTTGAGTAGTTGTCAGTACGCTCATCTCTGAGCACGGCCAAGTTTCCAGCCGCCCAGCTCCTCCCAGCAATCCTACTCCCTTGCGTATCACACGCCTGCGCTGCAACGCGGCCTGGCCACACGTTTTGCTCAAGGTTTGAAGTCAGACTGCAGGGTTCCTCAGATGTCACGGCTGACTCGGTCAGCCTTGTTCTCCACCTCCTTCTTGGTGACAACCTGGAGAAGAGATCTCCGATTTTGGGCTCAAATACATATAAAACTGTTTTTTAAATCTCTCAAATTCAAAGCTCCTGTGTGTTCAATGACTATTCAGAACAGGTATGAGGTAAAAAAAAACCCCAACTTTTCTGTAAAGGGTTTTTCTTTCAAAAGAGTTTCTTTTAAGCAGAAACACAACTAGAGCAACACGGACGACATCAGACTTGACTTTTCTGAGACTCATACTGGTTTTCAACTTCTGTGCTAGCACTCATGCGTGCAAGTATAATGCAGGTTGTGTGTAGCAAGCAGAAGTTAACAGAATTACAACTCGCTCATTTTGCAGCCAGATCAGTGTTAATTAACCAGGCTAACGTGTGAAAGGCTAGATAAAAGTTGCACCTTATAAAACCAAAGCAGATGTTTCAACTTATAGTTTTAATATAGCAATCAAAGAAAATTCCAAATACTGTACAGTGAAGTGTAGTATAGTACACTATATACTGTTATAATACACTATTGTTACATTACAGATAAAAAAATCAAATATAATTAGTACAGCAACCACAAATAAAACCAAACTGTGCTGGGGAACTGCCAGTACTGTGAAGGTGGTATAGTTTCTATGCTAATGTATTTTTGATTCAACATGTAAAGCACTCGCTGTTTAAAAAGATTCGTTTCCTAAATATATACACTATTTTAATTCTTATTTATACATTTTAAATAGCATCCCCTTCTCAAAGTGCACTCTTTCATTTCTCGGCAATAATCCTCGTTAAACACAAAATTATTCTGCAAATACCACTCTTGCTTCAACCTTTTATTGCTCAACCGCAGGCGCGAGGGCTCAGAGGGAATCCTGCCTTCTAAAATCCTCAGCAACACCTTCAGTTTTAAGAAACTAAACTGATAAGCACCAGCAAAACAAAACAACCACTTTCTGTTGTGGTTTTCTAACAGAAGGATCAACTTCATATTATTATTCTTTCACAAAAGCGTGTAGATTCTACCTGAAAACGGGAGGCGAACGAGCGTAGAGAGCTGTGCCATCTTCTCACACCGTTCCCCCTCCTACGCTTCAGGCGGAGCGTCCTCTCCCAGTTGTAAGCCTACTACGGAATTTATCACCTGGTGTTCCCAGCGCACTGAAAAAGCAGCAAGCAACGCCGTGGGCCTCGGGACAGCGCCAACAGACTCTGCTCTCTGAAAGACGGTCAGGGAAGCATTCCGGCCTCGGCAGCGCCCCGGGCCTAGCGAGCGTCCTGCCAGGGGCCGCGTCTCGCTCACGTTCTTCACCTCTCAGAAGGCTCAAGCTACCCGGGACTCACCACTCGTTGCCGGTTGGTGACTGCAACCCTGAAGACAGCCCAAAGATATCTCTTCATTTGAAAAAGTGCTATTTATTTTCCCCTCACCGAAACGCAAGCAATTCACAGGTAAGCAGCCATACCAAGAAGCCACCCTGACTGTGCAGCCTGCCCTCTGAAGTAGGAAAACTCTTGGCTATGCCTGGAAAGGATCTGTCCTCCTGAGGTTTCCCATACGCTCAGGAGCAATCTCGTTCATTCTCCTGTTGTTTGGGTTTTTGTACCGGGCCTGCATCTTCAGTAATCACCTTTGATTTAGGTTACACATTCTAAGCCGTAGTACAGTTCGGGATTTTCAAACAGTTCAAGTCGTCTTCGCCGTGAGACACTGTGTAGAAGGTGGTTGGCCCCTAGACAGAAAGTAATCAAGGCAGGCACTCAAAAATGCTTCAGAGCCTCTGTCCACAGGCAGTTCAGCAGCAAGAAGTCTGGGGTGTTTTTGAGAAAGGGACACTCTTCACGCCCTTTGAGAAGTCCTAGTGACCCAGCTCCACATCCACGACGAGTCAACGCTTCCTGCCCTGGCTCCCCACCACCGCTCTCCTGGGTCTAACAGGGAAACCTGCCAAGCACACGGGTGCTCCCGAGCCAGGCGCGCGGATCTGCCTAACTCACATCTGCACCCGCTGGCAGCGATCAAATGAAACGTCTGTTCAAACTCACACTTCAGTGTTCTTTATTTCACTTCTCCTGTACAGTTACACATCTCACCGGCACGTAGATGAAGTGCAGCCTCGCTTGATAGGATCAAAAGCCATCTTTCTCAAAAACACTGGTATTTAAATGCATGAGAAAGCTACGTGAAATAAGAACACTGCAAAGAAATAAGCACAATCCTGCTTTACACCAGAGGAATTCATATCAGCGGCTCCTGTGGTCTTGACGCCAGTTCACCATTCCTTTTTGAGACCCATTTGCTTTAGCAACCGGAGAGTTCTGGTCTACGCGACTCGAGTGGACCCGAGATGACACCACGGTCGAGTCAAACAGAGCTATTATCTGTGTCTGTTTCTCTTTAGATAAGAAGGAAAAGGTCAAATTACTGCTGAAATGGGAAGCGTGTCAGAGTTAAACCAAGCCTTCCTCTCTGCGCACCAAAAGGCACGCAAACTTCTGCAGCCTTACCAGGAAGGCGAGAAAGAAGGAAGCATCCTCCCTTCAAACAGGGATGATGTGCAATGAACATTTCCATTTATTTCAAACTCCAGACTCTCTCATACACGCTGCCCGTATGTTTTTCCAGCCGAGGAAGACTTCTTTTTCTAACAAAAAGGATGAAAATGTCTAAGTGATAGTTACCTTGTCTAAACTGCAGGAGATCCCCCTCCCTCAGCCTCTCCTGACCAGTCCCTCCCCGGAGCACACCACCGCTACATCCCCTCAGCCTCGCGCCGTGACACAGCACGAGCCTCCACTCCACGGCTGCTCTGCAGAAGTCGCCTTCAGACAGCGAGATGGATTCACGGGAGACAAAACGTTTTCCGAAGTCACGGCACGCTTCCAGCAGCTGCGTGTGCATCCTGCTTCCCGCTGAGCGAGCCCTGCCCGTTAATCGGTGCCTCGGCAAGCCCAGCTCTGCTGCGCCAAAGGACTTTGTACATTCCAAGCTCCCAGACTGCTAACTCGGGTTAGCAGCTTGGGATCTTAAAATTTCTCATTTATTTGTGAAAAGGTGACTCCTATTTTTTTACCTGTAAGTAGTGTACTAAATCAGAAAATATTTATCCCCTCTACAGAAAAATCTAACCAACAGAGGCCTTCTAATTTCCTTTAACAAAACGGGGGCTATTCTCTAAGTGACTTGCTTCGGTTAATTTTTACATACAAAAATAAATCCTCCCTCGTGGGACGTTTTACACACTAACGCTTAGAACTGCTGAAGTGATTAGAAATGTAAAAAGTGAGTAGCCTTTTCTGAGTACAAACACACCATACAAACAGCATTTGTGAACTGGTTAAAAACCCACGCGTGCACAAACACGGACTTCAGCGTTTGGATGCTCGGAGTCGCTGTGACGCCGCGTTCACATCTCTCATCCATTCAACGTTACTTTGCCGTCAGAGGAAGCAACGACAGCGCACTGAAATACGAACGTGAAGAGAGGAAGCCAAGTGCAGCATCGGGTGCACGTTCCACCCGCGGGGAGCAAGCACAAGGGCTGCTTAAAGACCAGCGCTGCGGGGCTGCTGAGCACGCTACGGAGGCGGATCCGGCTCAGCTATGGCTGATGCAGGGAGACCTGCACCACGAGCTGAGGCGAGGCTGAGAGGTGGGCAGTCTTTACAGAAGCAGCACGCATTCCGCGTTTCCAAGGAGTAAACAGCGAGCTTCCAAAAGCTCAGTTAGCACTGAACGCTTCAGGGTAATGTATGCTGGAGTCATTTCCTTCCGATAAATCGTCCATTTGCTCTCCAGAGGACAGCTGTCAGGTAGTTCCGGCCGTGCCTAACCCATGCTAGCCACCAAAGTCCTTTAAAAGAAATGGATTTGTCACTGAACATCTGACGTTTCTTGCGATTGCCAACTTCTCTCCTGTAGCTGTGTTAAAAGCTGCACAACATCCCATCAGCTCGGCGTTTGGGAGGAAATCAAACCATGCTGCCGCTCACTGACAGCACCAGAGTGGTTGTGTTGGCTCAGCCGGCCAGGCGTAACCACGCCGCCCTGCCTCACCTTCATCACGCGCTGCGTAGCCCTTCTCCTAACTTGCTTAAACTGACCATAGGCAGAAATTAGAGTTTACTAAGGTTACACTTACTCCTGACAATTTCTGACAAGCGCTTACAGCTGTGTGAATGAGAAAGTGTTTAAATCGGAGGAAGTGCCAGCACAAGGTAACTGAGGCTCTGCATATGCTGCATTACCAAACTTAGCAGAAGTTTAGTCTCAGTTGCTTTTTGAAATTTCTGTATAATCCAAGTTTATGGTGTATTTTTGCGTGGAATTAAGTACCCGGGACAGGATTAACTTTGTCACGTTTCTAGTTTTGCCTGTTCTAGCCTTTCCGGTAACCTTAAACTAGCATGGCAAGAACTTTGCACGGGCTTAAATTTTAAGACTTTTAAGGAATTAAAAATTACGAAGGATTTCCAAGAACCCACATTTACAGCAGATATTCGTCTCAGTGCATTTCCTAAGAACTAATTTACAGGTCACAGAGCCAGCCTGGGCAGCAGTATGGTAATATTGAAAGCTATTGCCAATCACACGCTTATCATGCACTGAATAAGATGATATAATCTTTGACGTACATACAAGGTTTAATAACTAATCACTTTGTGTGGCCCAGCCAATAAACATTACATTGGAACTGTAATTTCTTCTACCTACCCTTATTCGGTTTTAATCTATCAAGAGTGATCCATTGGCTCAGTTGCATTTGCGATTCCTGCATCTTGACTATCCATCTCCTCAAGCTCCTCAACAGAATTTCCCTTTTGTGCTTTAGACCTCGCACGGAATGTTGTTCCCACAGAATTCACCGCGTTACCATCCGCCGGTTGGATGTCCAAGTGTTCAGTGCCGCCCGGCGTGGAAAACGGCTCGGGACCGGCAGCCTGGAGGCTCCCGGCTCTAGCAGCTGAACCCACTGCCTCGCCTTTTCTCTGAGAGAGATCGACCGCCGCTGGCTGCTCCGTGTTCTGATCCCGCAAATGTCTGTCCATTGAAGCCTGAATAGAGGAGACCATTTCCTGCAACTTTTTTCTCTGTGCCTCGATCAGAGTGGGGTCAAGCTGCCTGCTGTCCCTCATCGTCACCACTCCCGGCGCAACGCGGATGAGCTCACTGTTACCAGAAGCAGCTGTGAATACAGAAGGCTCAACTTTAGCAGAAGGACTGAAGTCCGTTTCTGTGCTGTGCTTTCTTAGAAGTGGTGTTTCCCTGGCTCTTTGATCGTGCTGTTGACTACCGGACGCAGTTCCCAGGGAATGGCCCTTTCCCTGGAAGGCAGTTATGTTATGGAGCTGTTCAGATTTCTTCTTCACTACTCCGCCACTACCCAGCTTCAGCATTCCGTGCGAAGGGCTCGCTTCCCTGCTCCTCGAAGCAGCTTCTGCTCGCGCTTGGCTTAAGGCCTCTTTAACCAGCTCTTCCACATCAGGACCGATGGGGAAGTGCCCGGCAGCGTCCACGCACAGCTCCAGCCGGTCCTCCGCCGCGTTGTACACAAAGCTTTTACCAGGCAGGTGTGGGAAGGTGCAGTGCTTGCCATCGGCCAAGCCTGTAAAGACAGAAAAAGTTATTCTTCAAAGTGCTAATGGATTTTAAGGCATGCTCTGAACACACAGAACTTATCGTATTGAAAACGGTCCCACCGAGGATGGAAAAACAAACACGCTGAAACTCACTGCTGTGGGGGAGGAACAGCTCAGGCTTGTGTGCCCGGGGCAGCAACCCCGGCACACCCTGAGGAGCTGCTGCCGGCCGCGGGGATTCTACCAAGGGGACAGGACTGTGGCACTGTTAAATAAACCAGCCACCCTGCCTGGACTTGCAGTTCTAATACCACAAAAGTTAAAAAAATGGTATAGGCTCGCAGTAATGCAAAGCAAGCGTCACCACCACCTCCTGCCCCCAAACCACACAAAACACCCAGATCGACACAGAAACCCCCCAAAACCAAAGGGCACGTTTCAGAGCACTGTCTGCAGCAGTACGATTTCGGACCCCTTCCATACTAGTTAGAGCTGCAGCGCGACTTCAGGGTGTGTAACTGCTGCCGAGCCTGCGGAATTTCAAATCTGCTGCTTGTTTCCTTCTCAGAGAGGAAGCGTTGCTAGATAAACAACAGCATTTCGAGCTAACTGTGGTCAGCAGTCCTGGAGATTCTAACTATTAACCTTTACAAAACAAACACGAGGCATCATATTTTCAATCTGCTGTTTGTTTCATTGTCCCACTTACAATTTGACTCATCTGCTAAAGTTAAGAGTTCACTAGACATACGTAAGTTCTGAAGCTGCTCTGTGTCAAAAATGGGCAACATTTGGTTTTCCAGTTTACCATCGCAAAATGCAAAATAACTCTCTGAACTCTGTGCCATACAGGCTGTGGTAAAACTGCGAGGTACGGTCAGTGACAACGGCTCTCCGCCACTGAGCAGCTACCTGCAGGCAAAAATTTGGCTGGGACAACTCTCCTCACTTCAGTTCTATCAGCTGCGAAAGGAGAGATACAATTAAAGCTCCAGTTTTTAAAAGGTGCCACGAACAGGCAAATTAGAGATTTTTCCTCATACTCTCTTACAGCTCTCAAAGAAAAGCATCATAAATAGTGCAGGAGGGAAGAAGCACAACAAGCAGACCTATTTCTGTGTTACCAGATACAACGCGATCACAACAAGTGTTCTGAGCATCAGTGAAAAAGGGCACTCCATTTGAAACGTTACGAAACTGGTTTTATACTGATGAACCAACTGACCAACCTCTCTCACCCTGCACAGCTCCTTATTCGCACTCTTTTACAGCTGCGGAGAACCTACAGACGAGATCTGATTTGGAGAGCCTCAGGCACGCAGCTCCCTTCTTTACGCACCCAGGGGAACCAACAACCAACCGGCCCGAACACACCACACCGAAGGAGATCCAACCCCAGGCACCCACCCAGCCCAGCCCGAGGAGCGCATTTTAACTGCCTAATTTACCAGCTCAGCCTTCGTTTGCAGGAGGGAGCTGCACGGCTCCTGTGACAGACCAAAACTGCCTCTGAAATCGTAACCCTGAAATCTCACCATCTGAAACACGATCTAGGAAATCAAATTGCAACCGATTAACGGTACCTGCACCTGACAGTTTGTTCCAAATGCCCAGCAGGACGGCGGCATTGCTACTTTAGCTCAAACATTACTCATGGGTAAGGAGGTTAAGTGAAAAAAAGGAGTTAGGTTGTTGCACACTGATTATTTCATGGGGAAATTTAGTGGTTCATAAAATGTTATAAATCCTACGAGCATGTTAATGCTGAAATAGTAATTCTGCCTACCAAGGTAGTGTAAGATCCCTGCACACACAGAAGTGCAGTGATGGCCAAACACAGAATATCATCTCCCACAGCCTTAGTTGTGACACTGTCAGCTGGCAAACCTGGCTGGGGCCGGGCATTCGCTGGGAGTTACTGGGTT
Organism: Eurystomus gularis; assembly: GCA_013400335.1. Taxonomy (NCBI): domain Eukaryota; kingdom Metazoa; phylum Chordata; class Aves; order Coraciiformes; family Coraciidae; genus Eurystomus; species Eurystomus gularis. The sequence goes on along the minus strand of VZZY01012635.1, from coordinate 203,832 downwards.
AAAATCCCTTGGATTCCTTTCAGGTTCTCAACTCGGCACTGTTTAAGGTAATTCACTTGCCACAAACACTACAGCAGCCTTTGCTGTACAGGGAGAGCAGAAGAAAGAAAACTAGAAGGAAACAGATCCCTTGTAAGACACCTGCAGGTTAATTCTGTTGCCCAGGCTAATGATTCCTCAGCGCCTCTGTATCTGCTAAGCAGCACACCAGAAAGATGAATTGCTCATCCAGGAAGTGTGACAGGAATAGGTCCCGTGATCTCTTCTCCGCTCGATCTTTCCAGGGAAAAAAAAATTTAAAAACAAAATAAAAAAACCCAAACAGTTGATATATTGAAGTTGTTTGTACAACTCAGGAAGCTTCAATGGAGGTGTGTGGTTGTAGTGACGATTTCAGAAGAGAAGGGATTGAAGTTGAATGAACTATTCTCAGATTCCCTGGTCGCGGGCTCAGTGAGGGAGCATAAGCAGTTCTACAACACTATGAAAATGTACCACGGTAATACAATAAAAATATATTTACGCTTACAAGTGACTCATTACCGATTTACCATTTTAAAGATGTGAAAACAGAGGAAGGAAGGGATAAAAGCGAAACCAAAATATACCTGTGGTTTTCTTCATGATGCTGTAGAATACTCCACCCTGCTGAAACAACTGAGGAAGCCCCTTTGCGTAAGACCAAACATCTTCCCCTGTAAAAATCAAACACAATCATTAAACAGTCGTATTTTAACGTTCTGGACAATGGCTGAACATGTCACTCCTTGAACGAAAAGCCGAATCCTCCGTCTCTTCTATGCAATTAAGAATTCGAAGTTTCATTGCAAGTTTAGAGAACAGCAGCCCCATTGAGAAACCCTCAGGAAACACGCCACCACCCACAGCCAAGCACCCTCCACGTTCTAGCCCAAAGGTTCCCAAATTCGACCGGATCCAAGCCTCAGCTCCTGGTTCCGTGCCAGGCCCCGTGCACCAGGCTCCCTTCCCCTCCTCGCCGTGCCTTCAGCGTGGCACTAGGAAACGACCGACACGCTTCCGAAATTCAAGCGGGCACCCTTGCACGCTAAAACCTCAGTCCTCTATCCCTCCACCTTCTCACCACTCCCAGCTCAGTTTCAGAGCTGCCACCAGCAGACTTTAGGCCGTGGCTGTGACAACGGCCACACAGAAGCCGCGGCTGCCCCTTGCTGCTCTTGAGAGTTAGGAACCAAGTAGCAGCGGGGAGGGCCCCGCAGCCCTGGGGAACCGGCAGCTTCCACAGACGCCAAAACCGGCACTGAAACGTGACAGCTTTAAATGCTGCTGAGAGGGAAAAAAAACCACCTTAGACTACGTAAGGAAAGGCACATAAAGAGCAGAAAAATTGGGTTGCGATGGCAGAATATCAGTGACCTGCTAAGTGAGTTCTGCACTTTTACCCAGGCCCTGTCCTCATGTTGCCAACCACAGAGGTGTGACGGGCCGTGGGGCTGCCAAAGCAGCGCGAGCAAAAAGTACCGATCAACGCCCCTCTTCCGAAGCAGAAACCACTGCGTGTGCTCTGTGAAACAAACTGCGCTTCCCACTGCACACCAAACCTGGGGCCCTGGCAGTGCTGGGGAACAGCTGGACTCCATGATCTTAAGGGTCTCTTCCAACCAAAACGACTCTAAGGTCGTGTGATTTTACAAATCTCTTTTCCTCTCTATTGCCACCACGTTCCCTCTTCAAAGAGCTCACGGAAGGAGGACGATCACTACTGATAAGACTCTCTCAGCAATCCATTCTCATCCGAAGGGCTCCCGGTTTAGTGGCCTTCTCCAAGGAAAGATTCCCTGTTTGCTCTGGACATGAATTTTCAAGCCTTGCACCAGAGAAGCATCACTCTTTAGATCGCCTTTAATGCGGCACGACCAGGACTACAGGCAGAAAGCGTGGAGAGCAGGGCTCCCAAAACAAAAGCATCGGCCACCGAAAGAAACACAAACGAACATTCCTGTTTTGATAAGAGATCTCTGACTGGAACGCCAAAACCCCCCCACTGTCACCGCTGGGCTTTCCCAGACCAGAGGAACCGGGGTGTGTGATCCAACGACACGTGAAGCGTGCACATTTTTGTTGCTAGTTGGGTTTGACTGTTTTGGTTGCGTTTACCACGGCAGCAGGACGTTTATAGGTCACAGGTTGCTTTGTGTGATCACGTAGTTAGATTAAAAACTCCCCCAAGACACTACATTTACCAAAGAGGTGATGTTCACACTGTTCCCACGCCCTCAGAGCCGACCTCAGCCCCGCAACGTGAAGGGGTGGCAGCGAAGGGGACGTATCCTGCCCGCAAGCCTGCCTCGTGCACACGAGGGAGCAGGCGGAGGCAAACCTGCGCCCGTGGACGCCCAGGACCATCACTTCGTGCAGCAGAGAGGACACACAGACGTGCCAAACCAACCAAAAGCTCAGCTGGCAAACACAGGTGACCGTGAACCGGAGCTGCCTTTGAAACAAGCTGTTTAATTGCAAGCAAATCCTGGTATCGATTAATAACATCTAATTTGAACCTGCCTATTTTGATTTCTTGTGCACTGACGAATTCATCAAGGCAAAACAAACTCTTCAGAACGGACTAATAGTTGGCTTGCACGTATCCAGAGCGCTTCTGTATGGGTGTAATTAAACCTGTTTAAAATTACAATGTTTTAACTACGTCAACATACAATTACAACCCCTTTAGTCATTTCCATAGAGAATTTTGTGTGCTAAGCTAAACAAAAAAAAAAAAAAAAAGAAAAGAAAAAGGAGAAAACAGAAAACTACAAAAAATGATGCATCATATGTTAAATGGTCCAGAAATTATCTAAATTCCCAGGGCTTATTTTTAAATAATATACAGAAATATTAAAGAACATGGTCTAAAATTTTAATAACTAGCTGAGAGGAGACAAATTCTAGTGACTGAAACACGAAGGAAGCATCAAGTCAGGCTATAGGAGACCCTGTAGAAGAAAAGCTTTTCAAGCATCCCGAATGAACAGTTATAGACGTTTGAAATGCACTTTCACTGTGGGCTTTGGGGGAAAAAATAGCAAATTGTATCTGGCCCAGTGAGCTACTTCACCAGCATCTCCCCTCCGCACCATCCAACCTGCCTGTATCAGATGGACCCTTTTAGCAGAAGAAAGTTTCAGCAGGAGCGTGCAGGATAAAGTGACTCTCAGAACTTCGCCACGCTTGTTTTTAGCGGTACAGACACATCGCTGAGACACCGAGGCTCCTCCCCCCAGAAAGGCCGAAGATACCACCTGGAGGAGCCGCCACCCCGGCACTCCAAAGAGTGCGCAAGGACTTGGGAAGTTTCTTGGAGTTTGTTTCCCTGTTGAAAAATCCCATTGGTAAATAACCCCAGACTTTTTCCTCAAGTGTCTTTAAAGGAAAACAAAGCCCTGATGAGGAAAGTGATTATACAAAAATAGCGTCTTATTCGGTAGCTGCCTAAGTTGTTACAACTGGCTGGTTTATCATTTGCTCCTGCTTTTACGTCTATTAGTAATGCAGAGTAATAGTCAGAGAAGGGTGACGTAAATCCCGCTCCAACCTGGGCTTTGAGAACAGAACCTAAAAGCAGTGACAGCCAGAGACAAGAACTGGCTCTGGCACACAAGATCAGCTCACCGGTTGTGGATAATCACCTGCACAAAAGAAATCACACGCTTTAAAGCTGAACTAAGAAACAACAAACTCTGACACGCTCTGAAAGCACGCTTTCAGCAGTATTTCCTGAAAACACCCTTCCAAGCTTCGCCTCCAAATTAAGACAGCTTTTAACCCTGCTTTGGGAGCGTGGTGTCAGCGCCCGTGTGCCGGGGCGGCTGGGGATCCAGCACGCTGCCGCGCCGGAGACGCGGGAGTTAAACCATCGGGCCTGGAAAAGAATCAAAAGTTCTGCTCGCTGAACTTGTGACACGTCACCCTGATTACGTAATTGTTTCGTTTCTAAAACATCACATGATCCAGCCACGCCAAATCCCTCCAGCAAAAGAGAAGGCTCCCAGAACAAACCCTGTGAACATTACTATTCAACGGGAAAATGGAGCTAAACGTAGGATAGATAATTACTGCTCTGCTTCCTGCCACCACGCAGCAGGAACTGGGAAACCCGACGAAGAAAGTACACAAACAAAGGTCCAAGTCTCCCGAGTCCAAATATGAAAATGAAAACCACAGGCACCTGAGAAAAGCCCTTTCGTCTTGAATGACTTGGGCAGATTCACACGACGCACAATTTACAGGCACAGCTTTGCAACCCTACGTCCACCTTCGGGATTCAGATCTGCATTGAGACTCTTCCTGTTTCTCCTCAGCTGACGTTCCGAAATCACACTTTTCACCACTCTTTAAAAGGATAGATCCTTGCTTAAAATTAGCAGATTAGCCAAGGAGACAAACGTCGCCTTGATTTGCTTAAACGAACACAGCTCCCTGCGGGGGGAAACGCCGGGACTGCATCCTGCTGCGAAGGTGAGAGCCCGGTCCTCAGGCTGAGAGACCTGTCACCCAGTGTCCCCTTCCCTCCGCCCTGAATTTACTGCCTGAAACTGGAGGGAGAGGTGGGAAAGAAGAAAGCATGTAGCTCACACACAGACATCAGATGTGTGCCTAGTGAGAGGCAGGAAAAGACAAAACAGCAGAGGAAACAACAACTTCTAAGCAGCGATTTTTAACAGAGATTTTATGGCACAGAAAGAACGCGTACCTCCCATAGGTGTTTTTAAAAGTCCCAACACTCAACAACTCACTGGCAGCACGTTAAATGTAAATCTAATAAAGGCACAAGGGACCTAACCTTCGCCATGGTTACAGAAAAGACAAACAAATTGGAACTGGCGTCTGTCAAATGTTCTCTTCTGCTTAAAAATACAATTTTCAAGCGTAACTCGAAGTCAGCCTTACCCATTAGCGTCGCGAGAAGACAGAGAGAATACATCTCCTTGTCGACTTGCTCCTGCAGCTCCTTGGATGAGATTTTACTCGTCACAGCGACGTCTTCGTGCCTCACGGCATGGGCCGAGTGTGCCGCAGCAGGCTGCCGGCCTTCCTCCTTCCCTCTCAGGATCTCGATGGCGATCCTGTCGCCGTGCTGCAAAGGCACGGGCTCGTTCTCCATGCCTTCTTTGGGAGGCAGAAGCTCTTTAGGAGGGAAGCCGTAGCGAATACACTGCAAATATGGAGGAATATTGAATTCTCTCGCTATGCTCTCCTGGAGCTCCAGGAAGGTGGTAGTGCACTTCAGGGTAAGCATGGACTGCCTCCCGTCATTCGTGGTTATTCGGATTTTCTTTTCCTTCGCAGACGTTGGAGAGTACGGGGTCTTTGTCGGTGTCGCGGGCGCGGACGACGGCCCCTCGCGCACGGCCCCAGGAGAAGCAGTCCGAGGTTGCCCTTTATGCTCTTGTTTCAGTTTTTCACTTTTTCGCTTCTGCATTACAGAAGCCTGGTCCGCAATGTTCTGCTGAATAGTTCTTTCAGCTTTGCTCATGTTCAGCTCCTCCTTGTGCAAAGTTTTTGTCTTCTGTCCGGTCAAAATGATTTTGGTTGGAAGCTGCGACTCTAGCTCTTGTCCTTGCTGTACATCAGCAGCTCTTTGGGCGTGAGCACCATCAATATTTACAGGGGTATAGTCATCAGGGTTCTTTTTGGCAGTTTGATGCAATATTGTGTTGACAACTTTCTGAACAAGAATCTCGCTACCGAATTCACCGGGGAAGTGCTTGGTAACCAGCTTCATGGCGACGTCGTACACGTTGCTGTTCAGAGATGCGTCACTTTCATACTGGAACCAGTAGACCGTCTCTCTCACCACTCTTCCACCCCACTCTAGAGTGATAGGAAAAGCTTCCGGGAGATTATCATACTCTTTACCTTCCCAGTAGTGCTTGAATCCACAGCCGCACTTGCCCCCGGTAGACCTGGTGTTAGTTCTGTCCCCATCCAAATAGGAAACAGATCCATCTTCTCTGACACGACGCACCAGGTTACCATGACACCAGTTACAAGCGGTCAAGCTACTCAGGCTGTAGTCTGGCACCAGCACGTCCTTCGCGGGGTTGTAGGAACACACCAAACTGTTCAGGGGGAAGCTGTAGTTTTTGTCAGGCCTCAGCTGGCCGTGGGTACTTTTTGCCAGGTTGTAGAGCTTCCCCCCAGGAGCCAGCCACTCCGGAGGGACGTGGTGCTCGGAGAGGGCCCCGCAGATGAGGCACCTGTGAAGGCGGTTGTCCATCACTGCCTTTTTGGCCGCTGCAGTGACTTCTTCAGGCTGGACCCCTATGACACCAGTCCTTCTGTAGAAATACTGGTGCACGTCAGCCACGAGACTGGGATGGATACCATGTTTACTCATGAAAACCTCCTCCATTGCAGCAACGAGCCTCATCAAGTACTTATCTTGCAAACTTCTGTCTCCTCCAATAACACAACCACCGTCCTCCTCTAACTTGATGTACTTTTTGATGAGGTCTTGAGGAACTCCCCAGGCTTTAGGAAGTAGCTTCCTAGGCAGCTTAGGTAAAGCAGCACCTTTTATTCCAACCAGAGGAATATAATGGTTACGTCCTGAGCTACTCCATGCGATGCAGATGGGCTTGTTCAACATGCCATCTTTCCCCATGCATTTTTCTAGGGGGATCAGACCAGGGAGGAACGTCGCTGAGTAATCTCCCGAGCTTCGCATTCCGCTCAAGGAGTCTAACAGGATGATAGGCCGGTGAAGCACGTTGGCCAGACCAAAGATGTGAATATTCCTAAGGCCCATCGGCACACCTTCCGGAGGAACGAACAAAGGGTCACACTCGTTGATAATGTCCTCCCACTCGGCCGCGTCAATAAAGTCATGGAAAAGCGCCTTGTAGTGACTCAGATTCTCCTCAAAATGCTTCTTCAGGTTCTCTCGCAGAGCATGCCAGAACAGCTCCCTGCCAACAAGCGCCCGCGAGACCGCGTGGACGAGGCAGTGGCCGTCTCCATCCACGTGCACAGGAATGAGGCACTCCTGACTGTTGTTGGCCTTCTTGATGTCTTCCAGGGTGTCGTGCAGGTAGAGGAGGCTGCCGGAGCGGTCCTTTCCGTAACCCATGGTTTCGACGTGCTCCGGCTCGATGAGGAAGGCACGGTCCCCCAAGAGGGAGCAGTCAAAGATGTCTCCCTGGTTCATCTCCGTGAGGAGCTTGGCTTTCCCGGTCTGCTTGTCCATCCCGTAGCGGGCCAGGATGGGGGCCAGGAGCTTGCAGTGGTAGTTGGAGAGGCCCATGACTTTGACGAGCTCGGTGTTGCGGCGGGGCGGGCTGACGCCCAGCAGCGCGTTCCGCAGCAGGTTGTGCAGCACCAGGTCCGGGTCCGTCACCTCCTCCACGGCCAGCAGCTGCCGCTGCTCGTGGCGCTGCCCGCAGTCCGTGCACTCGATGCTGCCGCTGCCCTGCGGCCCGTGGGCCGGGAAGAAGAGCCGCGCCTGGCATTTGGGGTCGGGGCAGGTGCCCGAGAAGATGCGCCGGTCCCGCTTCTTGGAGGCGGCCGGAGGCGGCGGCTGCGGCTGCTGCTGAGGAGACGGCGGCGGC
>VZZY01012635.1:185275-195448 GCA_013400335.1 Eurystomus gularis | reverse complement strand
TTCCCTCTCCTTGAACCCCCTGGTCTTTCTGGAGCTCCACGTTCCCTCTCCTTGAACCCCTTCGTCTTTCTGGAGCTCCATATTCCCTCTCCTTGAACCCCCTGGTCTTTCTGGAGCTCCACGTTCCCTCTCCTTGAACCCCTTGGTCCTTCTGGAGCTCCATATTCCCTCTCCTTGAACCCCTTCATCTTTCTGGAGCTCCATGTTCCCTCTCCTTGAACCCCTTGGTCCTTCCGGAGCTCCGTGTTCCCTCTCTTGGAGCCCCCTGGGCTTTCGGCATACCCCGGCAGGGTTCCACTTCCCGAGCAGCCGCGCCAGGCCGCGTTCGGGGCGCTGAGCTATCTAACGGGAGGTGTTCCCCAGCTGCCCGCTGCTGATAGCACCAAAACAAGACACAGGGAGACACGAGACCAAGTTGTTAACGCAAGTGACCCCTCCTGCTGGTGCCACCTAAGGAGATAATGAGGGATGGGAGCTGGCGCTCACATTATCTCCAGTGGCTGTCTGAAATGATACCTGACGAAAATGAAAGGGGAGAACGCTCACAACTTCCAACCTAATGGCAGCGGGCTGGCGGCACAGCCATGCAGAGCGCGCCAGGAGCGTTACTGTCAAGTTCTCTGGAAGCTGTTCCACAGATTTATCCTTTAATAAAAGAGAACAAAAGCTGAACTTCGAGGACAAGGTAGCACCTCACCGGGTATTGCCAAGTATTAGAGACCCAGCCCTACAAATACAAGGGCAAAGACAACCACGTCCCCCCTCCTCCGTCATCCCAGCTCCACCAAACAAACACCTGACGTTCGCGTCCCGAGGCCTCACCTAGTCTGTAGTCACCCACGCGACTTAAAATCAGAATAAAAATCATAGAGAACGTACTGTGCCGTACTTCCCAATACAAAGAGCATGTTCCACTTTCATTAATCCATGAAAACTAATTTGTGCAGTGATTTAATACATCCTGCCATTTAAATTGCAGATTCAGGTGATTAACGCATTCAGAAAAATTCTGTTTGTGCGCTTTATCAGAGGCTTAGGGGAAGAAAACGGCTCCGGGGCTGGCCCTGTGACAGACGGCACCGCCAGCTCCCCTGACAGAGCTGTGAATGCTCGCTCCCTCTCCCTTACAGATGTAGAACAAAAGCTGAACTTCGAGGACAGTGTGTAAATGTATCCCTAGAGAATATGGATGGGTGTGTAAATGTATCCGTCCCACAGCATCATCTTTTATCTCATCTTTCAAAAGCCAGGACAGGTTTGAAGAAGAAAAGGTGAAAATCATGAGACATTTTCGTTCTTGCCTGCCACGTGTTCGACAGTGAGGCAGCAGCATCAGCAGCTCCGTAGCCCTGCCAGGGCGCCTCGCACTTGGGGACGCCCAGCAGCCTGGGCCCTTGCCCTTCCCTTCCCTCGTCTGGAGCGGGAATGCAGCAAAACCGCCACAAACGTCCTCTGCGGAACCGTGCGGGCGCGGGGGCAGCGGGCGGTGGCAGCCCCAGGTATCCCGGCCTGCGCTCCGCAGGAACGCCCAAGGAGGTGGCCTCTGCAGCAACCCGTTTCTTCACCCAGGCAAGATGAATGCTGGGCCATGTCTGATAGGACTTTGCAGGAAATAAGAGGCAGCAGCCTGATGAAATAATTAGCTCTTACCGCCAAAGCTGGCGGAAATGGGGATATTTTGTTTACTTCTCTAGCCAGGCGTTTTTATGAAAGCACTTGATAAACCACGACGGCAAAGTCAGGAGCATTTCTCCTTCCTACTCCCTGCATTAATTTCACTGATAAATGACATTCAGTAGAGGAATCTATCTGTTGTGGTGACTTCACCCTAATTACCACGAACGTTTCTGATGAACGACATTTGTCAGTATTCCGGCTATACACAGACTTATCACCGTGACCGACTGCCCAAACAATTCCTGCAACAAGAAACTTTCATTACAGAACCTCTGATAAAGATCACAATTCTCTGGCAAGCTAATAATTTATGCAAATCAACGGCGTATTTATTTACACGCTTTATACACTGTGTCAGGCGAACGGGAGAAGGAAGTTCTGTGTTCTAGCCCCGAACCCCACCAGAGATCACAGCAATGATCACACTGTTTCCACAGGCACCGTGGACACCAGCAGGACAGTCAGGGAAGCAGGATGACTTTCAAGTCTACCACCTACTCAAAGATGACGCTGATTACACAGTTAAATCTACGTATAATGGGAGGGAGTGACTGATTGCCAGCAACAGGCTATATCTGAACCCACACTACGTGTTTGATGAGAACTAAGCACTGCCAGGCAAAATTCATTTCAGGCCCGGGATGCAAGACTTGAAAGGTAATGTTTGATCTTCACCCAGTGCTACTGCCGCTCTTCGTTGTCATTCACCCTCAGGAAATGGGTCATTCCCGGGGAGAGCAATTATTTCTCACAGGGACTTGTTTCTTTGGAAAAGCAAGGACAGAAGTTTCCAGCGAAACGGACACAAAAGGTTTGTGCAGTGTGGCAGAGAGCAGAGCACGACAAAGTAGAAGATGCTCTGTTTTGTCAGGAAGTGGAAGTTGTTGCCAGCCCTCTGCGGCATGTCGGGGGAGTGCTGGTCACCAGCCTCCTCGTGTCCTTGTCCTCAGGGGCAGCAAGCAGCCGAGCACAGTGTTCTGGAAGGACAGGAATCACCACCGAGCAACTTCAGCTTTCATTAACCTCTGGGTTAATTAATAGTTAGCTGATGATGGTTAGAAAACAGCATCTGGCTTATTTTGAGGACCTGAACTGGCAGCTCCTGTCCTAGATACGTCCAGCTGGATCGCTTCCATAGCCCTCTTCTACTGCCTTCCAACGAGCTCCAAGATGAAGAACTTTTCCCTCAGCGCTGTCACAGAGTCAGAGCTTGATCTGCTGCCGCTGCAGCAGGCTCTGTGTCTCGCCCCACTAAACGCTGCACTTTGTTAACGCTGCTGTCATTCCTGCATGCGAGACCGAGTGTGGGCTGCTCAAACCGTGCCACGGGTGGTAGCGAAACGTGAGCACGTCAGGAAAGCAACATCAGCAGGGAAACACTGGGCAGGGGTTCTAATACTAATGACAACCATGCAAAGAACCTGCTCAAAGGCTTTGCTGCTGCAAAGTCAACGCTCCCGGTGTTTGCTCAGGCACAGCCTTGTCCAGTAAGAACAGCTCCAGAGCTGACACCCACGCAGGGACCATCTCAGCACCCAAGACAAGCTGCTCAACGGGTGCACTGTTCTTTTTTACCCATCTTTTTATTTCTTGCCTCAAAGTCTGGTTCTGAGGCCCTGTCTTGCGAGCAAATTAAATCAATTTCACACACAAACTCCTCTGCAAGGGTAAGGCCTCACATTTGTATTCTGAATATCTCTTTCAGAGTTGATGTCTGCACAACTGGCAAACAAAATAGATCCATCAGGGCTGTCAGCGTCCAGCAACTGTCAATAGAAAATCAATCTTTAGGGCAGTCGACCGTTAAAAAAGAGGAGAATGTAAGTGTAATTAGCTTACATGTGTAACCTGACTATCCGGAAGCCTCACTGGCCATTACTGTGCGCATTTATCTGCTTTCCACAGCGCTCAGTCCAATACAAATTGAAGGAACGGCGCAATCCCATTACCCTAAGAGATAAATGCCTCAAAAATAAAACAATTGAGCAGGTAACACACTCGCTGCCCTGTCAATTTGTGTGTTCACAGCGTATGCACCGTCACTGGTCTCGCAGCCCTTAAAGGGCCACTGAAATCTGTATGACATTCACGTGTGTTTAAGGGTCCCGATTTACTGTCTGCTCCTTAGTGAAATTCCCTCTGCAAACACCCAGTTCAGCAGAGAAGAACGACCAGCCATTTCCAGTCCGGAAGAATTCCCAAGGCAAGGATGTAAATGGGTGACAAAGACAGTGAATGCTTCTAACAGAGAACACAGAGCAGTGATGCCTGGTGTGTAATTCTGCTTAAATTGGGAAGTATTTACAGGTTGAGAGCCTGTGTTTTTCAGAGCTGAAGACACGGGAGACAACCTAGTACACAAACGTGAAACGGTGGCAGCGGACTGACGGGCTGAAAAAGAGAAAAACAAACAAAGCCACTCCACGCTCTGATTTTCTCCTGAGGGTTCTGACCTAGATGCTATTGCGATTCAAATACAAACGAGGTGAACCCTTCAGACCGGTTTGTTGCCCTGTCCTTTGGGAACTGAGCGTAATATCCCATCTTCCGACACGCACAAACGCCCTCCCCACCAGATGTTATAGTTTCTAGTTTTCTGAGAGCTCAGAAAGTTCTTAGTCCCTTGTACGCCTATAAAGGTCTGAACTACAGATCTTGCGTGCAGGAATTCACTGTGGTTCACGGAACCCAACGGCCTTCCAGTGAGTGGGATCTCCTCCCACCCTTCCTTGTCCCGGGTGTGATTTCTCGGTATTGAAATAAGTGAAAAGCAGGTTTGCAAAAACAAAGAAACAGGTCCCTGCTACTGGGCAGGAATTGATTTGAGAAGCTTTTTGTGGAATCTGATGTAAAACCGTTCAAAGTCACACCTTTTTTGCTTTTGAGAAGCAAAGAAGCTGCTAGCCATAAACTCATTAGCTTCTATCATGGAAAATTCATAAAGTGACTTTCAATTAACACTTGTTCTTCAACAATTTTACAATAAAAACAGCAACAAAAAAAGCCCCACGTTGCTCCTGGAGACTTTGCCATTTCTGAAGGGAATTACTCCTCTTTCCATGAAACTGTTGATGGTATTTCTCTCTTTAAGTACAGTACTGGTCGTCCGGATCCAAAGCTACGTCCCGTGAATCAGGTGGGACAGTGTCAGAGCCTTCTCCTGTGTTCTTCTGCTGCATCCAGCTCCGGCAGTAGGTGTCAGCAGAAGCCAACCAAGGGAACCTTCCCACTGATCCCCAGAACTGCCTTAGTGCTATAAGGCACAACTATTTCGTCATTCTATCGCCTTTTATCTGACGAGTCAAATAAAAACACAGGGTCCAGCTGCTGAAGATCCTAGAGTGAGGTGGGGTTGGTCTCTTTTTCAAGGAACAAACGACAGGACAAGAGGAAACAGCCTCAAGCTGTGCCAGGGGAGGTTTAGGCTGGACATCAGCAAAAATGTCTTCTCCAGAAGAGTTGCCAAGGGCTGTCCCAGGGCAGCGGTGGAGTCCCCGTCCCTGGAGGGGTTTCCAGGCCGTGGAGATGCAGTGCTGCTTAACAGTGGGAGAAAGTTGGCTAAGAGGTAGAAAGTTTGAGAGAGATTCTGTCGCTGTCGAAGATGTAAGACATCCTGTAGGAAAGGGCTCTAGGCTTGAATCTGAGCAAGACTAGCTGAGCAAACCAAAGTAGCAACCAAGTTGCACAACTGTTTGTGAAATGACCAGAGAAATAAAGAAAGACAATGGACTTTAATAAAAGATCTTCTAAACTCTTCATGGTGCTAGATAAGATTTCATGGGAAGAAAGTAAAAATCAAAAATAGTTCTGAAAAAACCAGAGGTTGCATGTGCCCAGACCATCCCTACCCAAGGAACAGTTGGTTACACAGTGACATTGACCCCAAAACTCAAAAGGAACCACACCAGAAAGAACCATACCTCAAACAAAAAACAACGCCAAATTTCCAAACAGAAAGCAACATGGTCCAGAGAATCCAATGGTGCAAAGCAGAAAGTGAGACGCCGTTAAGGGGCTTTATATAAGGGAGGACACTGTGCAAACACACTGTTACCGTGAGGAACGGCTGACAGTGCCAGCCCGCTGCGGTCACCCGTCTTCTCTCAGTGAGACGAGGCCACAGACGTGAGCAGAAGGGATTTCTGTCTGACCTCGGCACCGCTGGGTTTGGCTACCCTCTCACATTACACCTTACAACCAAGCCAGCAGAAAATGCCCCGACCGGATCCCGCTGTGCTCCACAGAAAAGCCACGATTGTAACAGAGTTACGTAAGCACGGCATGTGCAGAGCAGCTGGTCAGCACCGAGCCGTAAAAGCGTGTCAGAATGAGGGGACGCAGGCATCTGGCCTCAGTCTGCTCAGTAATTACATGCAAGATTATACTTATTAAACTTGCGGGAAGCACTAAGCTGGAAAGAATTGCAAGCACTTTGAGGGAGAAATTAGTAGTTCAAAATTATCTTGACAAGCTAGTGAAATAAACAGGATTAGAAATTAGCATATATAAGACTTTATTCCCACTTATAATCACAAGATAAGAGAGTAAATTTATTGGAAACATTCTTCAAAAAGGCTCAGGGCATATAGTGAATCACAAACGCGGGTGAGTCAGCCGTGTCACACTGCTGTGAAAAAGCAAAGCCTTTTAAAGGATTCAGAGCATGAGCGTCACAGGTGAGACAAAAGGATCAACGTGGCAACTTGCAGCAAGTGCAGTCCAAGCTAGATGAACAAAAAAATAACCATAGTCTAGAAAAAAAAAAGACGTGAGGGAAAGAATGGATGTCCTCATGCAAGAGCTGGGTAACCGGGGCTGGCATCACACACAGACCAGAAGTAAGGGTCGAGATCGCAGTAAAGAAAGATGATACAAAATCACAGGATATGAGAAAAAATGTCAGAGAAAAAACGCCAGAGATTATGTTGGTTCACGATAAATAATCCGCTCTACTCCCAACCCTTTCCTATCGTTCTCTTTGTGTCCGTGACTGATAAATCCACTCCTCTGATCGTTCAGTTTGGTTCGCCTCCTGCTCACGCCAGGAGTGGCCAGCCCAGCGCTCAAGATGAACTGTGACATTTGTGGGAATGTTTCTCACAAAGACAGACAGAACCATGCTGCCTATGTTGAAAACCAGGAAAAAGCAAAAGAGTTGTGTTTTAATTTTTAAGTTGGACTGTCACTCTCAGCAGGGCTGAAAAGAGTGCCTGTGTCAATGAAGAGTGAGCACTGAGCAACAGCACTTCTGACCCACGCACAGATAAAAAGCCTCCACGTGTAGAAACCGTATTAAGCAGCTCCACATCGCTCAGAAAAGGGTAACTGAGCTTCCGTAAGATTTAGCCCCATGCCCACTCAGAAGGCCTCTTCTCTGCTAAAGACTCTACACGCTAACTCCTCTGTCAAGAGAAAGAACACCACCTCCCCGAATCTGTGGTAGGTTTGGAGAGCCTATTTCTGGGGAAGCTGTTGCCTCATCTTTGGTACTTCCTGATAACTCATGGGAAACATCTGAGACAGGGCCCTGCTTGTTCCCCAAAACAGCAACGGCAGCTGGAGTGAAAGTGAAAAGAGAGAAGAAACAACGTCCCCACTTCATTAAGTAAATCTGTTTCCTAAGTGGGACATTTTCTTGCACTGAAACTTCGGTAAGTTCATTCAACTTCAACTTCTTGGAGACTTTCATTATCACATGATGTATTTTTTTCCTATACCAGTAAGATTTAAGCCCAATTCCCCTTATAAAACTAACTTAAGAAGCAAAAGTAGATGTAGAGTTTTACTTTGGGCCTCTTACTTATCATCTGCTTAATTACTATGTTGCAGTCAGGAAGAAGACTATACGCCCTTTTTTGTGAGTCTTTTTGTAGAGAAATAGATTCCAATTCACGGCTGGGTGTTTGAGAATTGTTATTTAGTATATTACCTAGTTTTATTATTTTTAAAGACTTTTATGACAATTTGAATAATACAGTGCCCTCCATTACTTCAGTTAATCCTGCTGGCAGGGGTGGGTGCTGCAG
The DNA here is from genome assembly GCA_013400335.1 of Eurystomus gularis. Classification (NCBI taxonomy): domain Eukaryota; kingdom Metazoa; phylum Chordata; class Aves; order Coraciiformes; family Coraciidae; genus Eurystomus; species Eurystomus gularis. The sequence continues at coordinate 187,745 of VZZY01012635.1, read as the reverse complement.
CCAGCCTGACGGGTGTTTCACAGGACAAAGAGCCCACAGCAGCGGGGCTCCCACACACAACCCACCGGCTCTGCTTTGTAGGCGGAATTAAACCGGCTGGTGGAGCGGAGGGATGAACCTTGCAGTGGGCCCAGGAACACATGCTGAAGGGCAGTGAACCTGCTGGTCTCATTAACCTTGAACCTCACAGAGAACACGCTTAAACGCTTAATAATACCACAGCAGTTGAGCAAGAGGATACGATAAAAGAGTAACAAATTTACTTTTTGGGAGGAGGGAGGTAAAAAGAAGCGCGTTTACTGGATACCTGGACTGCAAAATCTGATCTGGGTTTACTCGTGACACTGACAAGTACAAAAAAGTACGAAACTCAAAGCATCCAACGGTGTAGGAAATGCAACCCAGTGAAACCAGCTTAAAACAGTGGCTATGAGAGGAGTGACCTCCACCCTTCCCTGCCCGTTCTGACTTGGGTGTGGATACGAAAGCCTCATGGCAACGCTCTGGAGATGATTTTGCCTCGGGGGCACAATGGGAGTCAGACAGGGATCCCCAGATGTGGTTTGGCAACCAGCTCCAGGAGCTCAATAAGGCATTTAAGTTTCTTTTTATTTAACTCTTGTGTTAAACTGTCACCTCAGTTGCTGTAGTCCATGTTTCAGATGTTCAGTAAAACACGTAAAGCTCACACTACCTACTGGAGGAAAGTAAATTCAATACCTAAACCTTGTAAAGCTCTATGCGTATCAGAAATATAACAGTTGCAACAAACATTATCATTCCTTCAGGAACTTGCTCTGAAAAAACGGGAATTTGTGTGCCTGCAGCTAGGAACCTCTTCATGAACGTGGATTCGGTGGCAGACGAGTGCCATGTCACAACAAGCCCTTCCCGTGATACGTAACCACGGATGTATTTCTCTGCTAGCACATGGTTGTGGGGGATCTAACTCGCCTGAGCGTGTACCGTCAGGTCTGCCCCACCGACAGTCCCAGGTGAAAGATCACCTCGTGCAGCTTTCTGCTCTCTACTTTAAAGTTTTCCTAACTTCTTTTATTCCCCTGCTCCTCAGCCTACCTCTGTTTCTCTTCTCACTACTTTGGCTCATAGCCTGTAGTGCTACAAAGCTCGCTGCCAGTCCACCTTGGCGAACGACCCTCTGTCTTGGCGGTTTTCCCTTCCGAAGTTCAGCCTGCGCTACCAGGCAGCTTCTCGATGTGGGAGGAGGAGAGAGTGGGATGTAAGGAGGCAGAGTTGCCATGGGGAAGAAGTGCAAAGGGAAGAAAGGTGGAGACATGCAAATTGGTGAAGCGACAAAGAGAATGAAAGAAGGATCACAAGAAGACAGAGGTAACGGTGACCTCGCAAAAGACATTTCCCCAGTTGTTGGTGGTTTGATTTCGCGTGGCATGGTGAACAGAGCATCTCCACAACTACTCAGTTACCGCACAAAGGGTTTCACTCTGACCCCAGCCCGGGCACCAGTCTGCCGGTGTCGAGAGGAGTTCTGTTATGCTTTAAAAGCAGGATGTCGTCATCATCTGGTTCTCCTCATTTTCTCTTTCTGTGTTGCTGGTGCTCCTAGGCGAGCTCTTCAGACATTGACCTGTGTGTAGTCAAACAGATCAACCTGTCTGCATGGACATGTGTAAGGAAAGAAAACACACGGCGGAGCAAACAGATGACGGAACAGATGAGGCACATCTGTTAGCTCTGTTTGCTCGGCAGCAGGGCCGAGGCCAACTTTTGACAGATTTTCTAGGTTTAGTGCTTCCTATTATGGATGACGTAGCATTAGGGACCTTGAGTGCGTACTTATGTCCTCACAGCTAAATACCAGAGCAAGAGGAAAACACATTGTTCTTACAGGGCAAGAAAATGGAATAATAGAGAAGGCTGGCTGTACTAGCAATGAATTTTTTACATGAGGAAAAATTTCTTCTCCGAAAGGGCTGTGAAGGGCAGTCCCAGGCTGGGCAGGGCCCCATCCCTGGAGGGGTTTCCAGGCCGTGGAGATGTGGTGCTGAGGGACATGGGTTAGTGGTGCCCTGGCAGGGCTGGGGAAGGGTTGGACTCGATGACCTGAAAGGTCTCTTCCAACCAAAACCATTCCATTTTCCTATGACCGCTGGCACTGAAAGCCCCCCTGGCTGGCAGGGCCGGGGGTGACAGTCTGCGTGACGGGGTGACCCGGTGCTGTGAGTATTTACCTGAGGAGGAACAACTCTTGGTGTGTCTGCACCGCAGGCGCTGCTTCGGAGCCTCGAAACCCGCTCCCGGGGCCCTGCTGGTGCTGGACGTGGCGAAGGGCGCGTCGCCCGGGATTATCCGCCGGTTTAACCGGAGGATTCCGGTAATCCGGCCTCGAATCCCATCTCCCAGGGCCGGGCGCAGGCACGGGCTCTGCAGGCAGCAGGCGCGGCTCTGCCCGGCCCTCGGGAGCTGCAGCCCCGGGGCGCTCCGCGGGACC